>OZ020305.1:13583464-14103030 GCA_963971305.1 Arcuatula senhousia
TTGTGGGGAATGTTAATGTGAGCCTCAAGTTGATTTTTTTCGGCAATATTAGGGAACCAGTAAGGGCACCTGATTATTTTTACCGAGACGAAACAAATGGCAGAACATTGTTTTATTCAATATTGTAACAGTTGTTGTTAAAAATCAAATTGAATCAATCTGCTTTATTTATAGAAAAACCCATACAGTTAAAAATGAGTTGAACACTTACAATTTTTAAGGCTTTTTATAAATTCGTTTTGTAAGATGTTATGGACCTTAGTAACGTTTAAAAATGGAGTCGCATTGTTTTGATTGTTGAACATACCTGTCATTTATCGATGTATATTTTACACTTTAACATTTGAAGAAGGTATTTCAAATATAGTAGATGTCAATAAGTTGTAAATAGTTCATCAGCTAACAAGAGAAGTTGACAAGAGTGTCGACAAAGAGAAAAATTTCGCAAGGAATATGTTGTTTACATGATTTAAATTTTGTGTCCAGACATGTTTTCATATTTTCAAGTTTTATTTTAAGTTTTGAGTTTTTCATCATCTCGGTATGATTTTTACCATGCCTGAGCAATAACCTTGGCAGTCTTTTGTTTACTGTTTAAAATGAGTCATCACATGTAAAAAAAAATTCCCACAGTATGGTCTCTTAAGCCAAGGTGTTTTCGATATCAAATAGTTCTTGATAGCTAATTTTGAACGTGCATCTGCGGGTCACATGCGAGTATTCTTCCGGTACTATTCCAGAAAGTGAAAGTACAAACATACAAAATTTAGGTCAACCTGCCAACATCGCCTAGAAATGCTTCAAAGTTCAAAAATTGTTTGTGATCTAATCCTCTAAGCTGCCATATTACCAGCCAAATTCATAACCTGTCAACCTGTTAACAAGCAAATTGTTTAATTGATATAAATTTTTCCCTACCCACTAAAGATCAAACTGAGTGATTGGTGGCATCTGCTTTATAAATCGGCCAAAAAAGCAAATGTAGTTTCCTTTGGACCTAATTAAAACATTGTGTACTTTGTCATCAAAATTATCAAATTTACCTGACATTTCATTGTTGTTATAAAATACAGCGACCTCTGTTGAAGCATGAATTATAAATAAATAGTTAAAATTTTCAGAAATTTTTATTGTTGCATTTAAAGTTAAGATGTAGGAAGATGCACATGCGACTTCCGGTTCCGGTCTGATAATGATAGCGATTTTGTTATAAAGTGAAAATCTATTTTATTTCTGTACAATTATAAAGTTATCAAAAATACCTAAGACCACCATACTGATCACACTCAGAGACATAACGTAACAAAACCCAATTGCAGCCTTGTACTGGTCAGAGAGTAGATCTCGCCAGCAAGTAATTCTTGCCACTCATTTTCAAACATTTATTGTGAAACTATTCTGACAGTCAGATCGAAAATATAACCTGATCTTGAAAGAATAAAGAATGATCTTTAAAATGAGCCATTCCATTTTCTTTATATTAAAAATATTTTTAAATTTATAGTATTCAACAAAAATATGAATAAGAAAGTCATTTCTCATTGATAAATAAAAACAATTTACTTTGTTTACACAAAATTTATGTTTGAAATATCTAAAAGATGTAAATGCTTTATCCATGATAAACCATGCATGATTTTATCGATATTTTAGCAGTGAACATGGTGAAGAAGAAAATACAAAATTATATAGCCTATTTACGGAAATGCACTTTAGTGCAATCATCTCCAAATCCGACTAGCAGTCATAAAATGCCCTTAAAACTTTTTGTAATAGCTTTTCTTGAGTGGAATTTTCAAGAATTTTTGCTTATGAAGCATGATTTTTTAGAGAAAACTTGAAGAGAAAAATTTGTCACCTCATGTGCAATTTGGGTACTACTAACGAAAAATTAGGGTCATTCCAATGTGTCTTTAAGTCTGTTTTAGGACATTTTTGTATCAAATATAAAAGTTTTTCAGTAAGGATAAATAGAGTAAGCCTTACTCTTAAAACACAGCCAATCCAAAACTTTCAGCAAACTGTCTACATAAAGTTAAGAGACGAAAACAGTCAAAGTTGTTGCAATTTGGATACCTTCATGTTAGAGTAATACAAATATACCTATGTCTCACCTTCCACAACTTTTTAATATGATTTGTACTTGGTTCCCTACTGTTCAATTGCTGCTGCTGAGATGTAGCTCATCAGAATATACATATACATGTACAGCATACAATGACATTGTGTACTAAATTTTAAAAACATCTTGAAAAATAATGGGTAATACATGAAAATAGAAGATAATGAGATGTGGAATAAATGTACGGGACACAGCTCATATATAAAAACGTGGCAATTCAAAAAGACCACAATGGAAAACTGCCAGCAGCCTTCTGAATGAGGTCAGTAGGCACTGCTAGCTGTTTTGCAATTGGCCCAAAGTCAAAATAAAATGCATACAATTCAAATCCAAACTCGAAATAGTCTAAGAAGGCTTAGAAGGACTGCCTTTTTAAACAATGAACAGAAACACCAAATAACAAGTACAAACAATAGCTTTTCCAAAGATTCCTGCCTAAGGACAGGCACATTTGAAATGTGGCATGGTTCAACTAGTTTTTTGGACCCAACCTTCCCCTTTTAATAATCCCTAATTACAAAGCCAAAAAGTAACCACAACTACATGTAAAATCTAATCGATAAGCATTAAATTCAACAAGAAAGAACCTTAGACATAAGACAACAAGAACAAATGAAAGGTGGAGGAACTCTTTATCATGTTTATCATTGTCTATAGACCACTACCTGTTACTGACAGCTAGATGAGATTAAATGTTAAAATAATATGACAACAGTACATTGCAAGAAGCAAAGGTGTACCAATGAGACAATTGAATGTTATAAGTTCCTGCTTGCTATAGTACATCTGTCTTGTTGCCAACATTCGATTTAGTATGGATCAAATCCAGTAAAGGATGAACTGTGAACAAACTAAACAGTACGTCATGTACATGTATGTTATAATCAGATAAATTGACAATACCAAAAAATTTAAACATCTTCCATGTTGTACATGTGCATAACCATTTACAAATTGGATAAGATTTAAAAATTATACCTACCGGTAAGCTAGTTGTAAGTGCAATGTTCAGTTCAGTGATCTTTTGAAGTGAGAAATAAAACCAATTATCGTAAGAAAAAAATATTTATGACTTATCTTCTAATATCTATTTTAAGGGATAAAAAGACAGTATGGTAGATGTGTTAGATGGTCCCGTTGGATCTTTCAAGACCAAAAAATATGACCCTCACGTAAATGAGTTACAGGCAAGACTGAGGGAAAGGAAGAAGCTTGGTCTAACACATGATCTGAGTGACAGCGATGTCATAGAAGACAATGATGACGGGGATAGTGAAGATGGTAAGAGTTAAATCTCTATGTGGAGAAAAGTTGACGAAGAAAGGTGATATACTGTGTTTTCATTATTATTCGTGTGGTATAAATTTTCGTGGTTTACGTGCATGGCCTTGACCCAGGAAATTTGATACCCAACGAAAAGGAAATTTATCATTGATCTGTATACTGCAGACTTCCAAACCACAAATTTAAGAATAGAATCCACAAAAATTCATACCCATGAAAATACATTTTGTAATGAATTCACAGTTTGTATGTGTACATGTATATATCATACATTTCCTTTGTTTGGGTTCCAGTGCTGTTGATGAGGAATTATTTTCCGAAATTATGGCCATACAGCTCATAAAAGATAATTGCAGTTGGAGTTAACATTGATGTTGTGGTCTCATGTTCATTTACTTCATATCCTTTCTTAAATTATGTGCTACAGTGAAATTGAACACCCACTCATTAGTCCTTACTTGGAACATCACCTGCATTTCAAAAAGAATTGTGTGTTCTGCTACAATTTAAGGGTCAGATAATAATATGAAATGCAATTGGGTTGTCAGACATGATCTGGAATGTAACATGATTGTCTGACTTTCCGTCCAGTAGACTGGCAAGCACTCTAAGTACTGTCTTTAGAAATAAATGATATGGTGTAATCTCTGTATGACAGTTTTGATGGCTTGTCTACAATTTGAAAAAAATTATTAAATTTATACTTCAATTAACAGTATAGTGATTATGTCTCCCCCCACTTTTGTGGGGAGACATATTGTTTTTGTCGTGTCCGTCCGTCTGTCCGTCACAAAGTTTGTCAGCGCAACTCCTCTGAAACTACTGAACCGAATTCAACGAAACTTGGTATATAGGAAGAACATCATATGTAGTTGTGCATGTTACCAGGAAATTTTGATCCTCAAATTTTTGTGGGAGTTATGGCCCTTTGAACTTAGAAATTTGCTGAAAATCCTCATTTATCATCTTGTCAGCGCAACTCCTCTGAAACTACTGAACCGAATTCAACGAAACTTGGTATATAGGAAGGACACCATATGTAGTTGTGCATATGACCAGGAAATTTTGATCCACAAATTTTTGTGGAAGTTATGGCCCTTTGAACTTAGAAATTTGCTGAAAATCCTCATTTATCATCTTGTCAGCGCAATTCCTCTGAAACTACTGAACCGAATTCAACGAAACTTGGTATATAGGAAGGACACCATATGTAGTTGTGCATATTACCAGGAAATTTTGATCCTCAAATTTTTGTGGGAGTTATGGCCCTTTGAACTTAGAAATTTGCTAAAAATCCCCATTTATCATCTTGTCAGGGCAACTCCTCTGAAACTGCTGAACCGAATTCAATGAAACTTGGTATATAAGAAGGACACCATATGTAGTTGTGTATATTACCATGAAAATTTGATCATCAAATTTTTTTGGGAGTAAGGGCCTTTTGAACTTGGAACTTTTTGGGGAAACGGGGGGAGACATCGTTTTTGTAGGCAAAAACAAACTTTAATTTTATAATGTTCAAAGATGAAAGAAAATGTGAAATAAAAGCAATGTTCTTAGCAAAATTCCTTTGTAGTTGTATTTGGAAAATCTCAACAGTCACATCACAGTCAAGACTGTGAAATTAAAAAATTAAACTTTAGTGTAAAAAGTTAAAGTACCTGTTAGAGTTTCAAACTTCCTGTTTAATAAAACTTTTCAAAATTCTGCCTACGAATAAGCATGATAAATGTTGACAATGTCATGAATGTAGAATTAACTATCTTTTACATGTATGCTGGCCAGCTAAAAATTTCTTGTTTATTATGTTAACTTTTTTGAAATTATTTTTTGTACATGTATCAATAAGCTTTTGTTTTTTTGTTTTCAGATATTTTAAATCAATATAGAATTGAAAACCAGAGCCATAGAAGAACAGATCGGCCAAGTTCTGCCACTAAACGTCGATCTCCTGTCTCTTCTGGCCTTTATGACAGTGGCATTTCTCTAGGCGACACATTAAGACCCGGACAGGGTAACAGATTTATGAAAACACAAAAAACATCAGCTTTGAGCTCATCCCCATCATCTCAGCGCAAATCAGAAATGCCATCAATATCGTCTCCTAAAGATAAACATGGTTTGAGACAGTCCCCAGTTGATCAGTTGTCATATGAACAGAAAGAAGCCATGATCATGAACAGAAAAACACCAACAAAGGAACTACAGTATGTTGGAAGTTTAAGTTTTATAAGTAATATGCCATAAAACTTGCAGTAAAAAGATCAAGAGAGATATTTATTATTTTTATTGTTCACTATACGATATTGTAAGTCAGGAAGCATGATTTTTCAAAAGTCAGTTTAGATTGTCCTAAGTTGCTGTATTTTAAAAATGTCATCAAACGATAGGTTTCCTGGCAACATTCTAAACATAATTAAAGGCAGAATAAAAATAAATAATGGATGAAAAACAAAAATTAAATTAGAAATGTAATTTCTAGTTCTATTTTTTTTACTTTTCCTCATATTTGTATCTCTTTTAGAATTTTAAAAGAGTGATATTGATTAAATCTGTAAATATATGTCTAATAATTTTTCTCAAGATGTCAATTAATTTTTCTCTTATTCTTCCAGTAGATGAATATACTTGTCATAAATACTAATTACCAATTAACAAATTAATTAGTGATGTCATATTGGGCATGGCATTGTCATTGATTAGTTATCACTCAAGAGAATTTTTTTTACATTTCAAATATCAAAATAGAAATGATAATTTGTTCAGTAAAATATTTTTCTCAAAGTGGACACAATAACATTTTATAAAAGAGCATATTAATGAAAGTTTGCATGTTTTACATTCTGTTTTATGCTTTTAAGATATTATCAGGATCTCATTTTATACTCACAAAAACCCTTTTTGACAGAACATTTGATTTATTATCTACGTATTAAGTAGTTGCATGTTGTTTAATCATTTTTTTTTCAGGAGACAGAGCCCCGTTGACCTACAGTCTAAACCGTGGCAGCCTCCGTCCTACAGAAAAGTCAGTGCCACAACGGAAGATGAAATCAGTGATAGTCAGTCAACTGGTAAGAAAATAAAATCTGGGAACAAAAATCAATTTTCTTTTTAAACAGTACACAGTGTGCAAAATTAGCACTTGCCAACATGCCCCTGGCCAGTAAAAATCATTTCAGGCAAGTGAAATTTGGATGAATTTTGTAATGAATAAATAGGGCAAAACCTTAAATTTTAGATTTCGGGTAATGGAATTACATATAGTAATTTCATAGACTGAGTACATATTGTGCATAGTGTTTACATATTAGATGTGTAATAAGTTTTAACTTAAGTAATAAAACAACACAACTTACATTACATTTAAAAATTCACAATGGAAAACAACCAACAGGCTACAATTTGACCAATGGTTGTTCCTTGCCATCTTGCTTTCATATAAAAGATATATATTGTAAATGTAGAAAAACATGCTCAATTGTACACATTAGAGGTGAAACCTTATCTGTTAATGGACTTCTACTGAAGAACTTATATTAAATTTCATACACAGCTTAAGCTCAAGAGTTATTTCAGGGCAGTCAGTCATCATCTTTATCTGTCAATTTGTTTCTTCTTTTGACTGGACTTTTTCTGTTTCTACTATAAAGGATTGATTAAAAAAAAATTGTGCATGGCTTAATAAGACTTTTAAGTAAAACTAATACTGGCCCATTACAAATTTTAATTGATCTTTCATCAGTGTAACTAAGAAGTACTAATTATTCTATCAAAAATACATACATTGAAGATAAGTTAGTGTAAGAAAACCTACCTTCAATTCAGCAGCACTATTTAAAAATTATACATGTTCGAGGTAAAGTATCTGTTTGTTTTTACAGGATTATCAAGAGGAAGAAAGACACCACAAGATCCATTGTTAGAGTCCATTAGTGAAACACCATCCCCTAGACCTAGAAAACAGAGCCCAGGTACAGAGAGAAAAGGGTCCTCGATGCCAGGCATAGACCGTAAAAGTCCTGGTCTAGACAGGAAGAGTCCAGGGCTTGGTAGAAAAAGTCCAGCTTTAGACAGAAAGAGCCCAGGTCTTGACAAGAGAAGTCCCTCTGCAGAAAGAAAGTCTCCTAAGTAAGCTTTTAATAGGCATAATAGATCATGGTAGAAGAACTTTGCATTAATTTATAAGAAAAGGGGTGTTAAAGAGGTTAATTTATTGTATTGTTATGGTTTTCATTGATTTTTAGATAAAAGGCTGATTTTAAATATCAAGAATGTAACAATGTTTAAGCAATATCTATGTGTATGAATTTAACAAGTCTTATTCAGTGTTCTCCCTAGGCCCTTATAGCATCCTGGCAATGGGATGCTATCCTGTTCAAATGTGATGCCATCTGAAATTACCTTTAACATATTCTATATGTTATGCTATAATTTTAAGCTTAAAAATGCTTCTGTTAAAACTGAAAATACCAGGATCCTATTTAAAAATTTCTAGGGAGAACATGGTTATTAATTTTAAGATTTAAATAGGGCCCTGCAATGAGGATGCAGAAGTCCTAACGTTTTTACTCTGTCTGTCTGTCTGTTAGATTCTGTCCATCAGCAATATTTTGTGAATGCTTAAACTCCAATACTATAGTATAAGGAATACAGATTTGAAATTGAACATAGTAATTTAACCATATGAGAAATATGGAATTTAATTCAAATATTAAAAATTCATGAAAATCTGATAAATACTTTTTGGAAAGATTAGTATAATGTACATGTTATATTTTTGTTTTCTTTTAGACCTTTGAATTTGGATGATCCATTGATGTCTGGCTTAGGAGGATCACCAAGGGCAAAGTTAAAAACAGACGTGTTTGGTAGCTCCTCTACAATGGATGCAGCCTTAGATGAAGATCCTACAGCCAAACCAAGAAAATCCAGATTTGATAGGAAAACTCCATCTGAAAAAGATCGATTTGGTGGTAGAAAAACACCAACAGAGAAAGATAGATTTGGAGGTAGAAAAACTCCAACAGAAAAGGATAGATTTGGAGGAAGAAAAACTCCCACTGAACAGGATAGGTTCTCAAGAAAGAAAACTACAGAAACATCATTTGATGATAAAGAAAAATCAAAGGAAAAAGGTGAAAAACGTGAAGAGCCTAGTCTTATGGACTTTTTAACTGGTGGTGTCTCAGGGAGTGAAAAAGACAAGAAACCTAAAAAGGGTCTATTTGATGATGAAGAAGATGAAAGTCAAGGTCAAAAGGTCAAACCACGACGACCTCGACCTGAAGTTCGTAAGGAGACAGATTATGAACCTGACAGTTTTGAGGCTCTACTGGCTAAGAAGAGTTATCAGAGAGGAACCAAACCACAGGCTGATGACAGTTCTGTTTGTGAAGAGTTGGAATTTGAGCCAGGGGAGAGGAAAACGGCTCATTTCCAAACAGAAGAATCACAAAATCTTAGGTAATATCTTGAAGGTGAATCTGAATTCAAATGAATGGACATTAACAATGATTTAGAATACTGTGGTGTCATTATTATTTGTGGGGTACCATTTTTGTGGTTTTCATGTGTAATAGTTAGTGATGAAAACAATATATATTGATTAGTACTAGTAGCAAGTTAGCAACATGTACACACCACAACATTTTTTTATTGATTTGATCACAAAAAATGATAGAAGTACCCACAAAAATGAATTAATCCTTATTTCTTAATTTGTGCTTTATTTTGTTTGCTATTGTAATTGTCTTAATAAATGTAGATATTAGATTATATATGTTTAAGGAAATGTTTTAAAAAGTTTATGTTTTAATCTTTAATGCTCAATTAATATTAAAAACCCACTTTGAAATCATTGCCTGAATGAACAACTGTAGGAAACCTGACAATACATTACCTTATTTTATAGCCCTATGGGTCCATTTATCTGTATGTCTATCAATCTGTCCTAAACCAGGTTTATACCTTCATGTTTAAGTTTGCATGTCTTTTGTACAAACTAATTATACCCCCACTCGTAAGAGAGGGGGCTATATTGCAATCACCTTGTCCGTCCGTCTGTCCGTCCGGTTCAATTTCTCTGCTTCTACTGGATGAATTGGTTTCAAATTTGGTACACAGCTTCAGCATGATGAGTTATAATATACCTACACTTTCCAGGTCAGTCCATCATCTACTTCCTGTTTTCCAAGCCAACTTAGACTTTTTTAGGGGAAAAAAATTTGAAATGTGAAATTTTTCGTAACAGATTTCTCGGCTTCTACTGGATGGATTGGTTTCAAATTTGGTACACAGCTTCAGCATGATGAGTTATACCGTGCCTCCCCTTTCCAGGTCAGTCCATCATCTACTTCCTGTTTTTCGAGGCGACTTGGACTTTTAAGGGTAAAAAAATTGAAAAGTGAAATTTTTCGTAACAGATTTCTCTGCTTCTACTGGATGGATTGGTTTCAAATTTGGTACACAGCTTCAGCATGATTAGTTATACCGTGCCTCCCCTTTCCAGGTCAGTCCATCATCTACTTCCTGTTTTCCGAGCTGACTTAGACTTTTTATGGGTCAAAATTTTTCGTAACAGATTTCTTGGCTTCTAGAAAAGGGATTGATTTCAAATTTGGTATACAGCTTTAGCATGATGAGTTGTACCGTGCCTCCCCTTTCCAGGTCAGTATGTCATCTACTTCCTGTTTTCTGAATGGCCGAGTGGGGGTATGCTTAGCACGACTTAGTGCAACCCCTTGTTTTATTTTTAAAACTTGTGTAACTTTTTAGATACAATTATTTATTCCAAATTTTCCATGTTTATAGATCTTACAGTAAGCAGAGATCAGACAAACAAGAGGCTGAAGATGCTATAGAATTGGTAGCTGGAGAACAAAGTTTGAAACCCATTCAACGTCCCACTAGTGCTAAAAAGTAAGTACTGTCAACAACAAAAATTTTGCTGGTATTTACACAAATTTGTAATGGTAACCTGTCATGCTTGAGATAAGTTAATGTTTTCCATTTGTGTGGGATACTGTTTTCAAATATTTTGAGATCTCTAATAAAAATTTCCACCATTACAGATATCAATTAAACAAGCAATACCTTAAAATGTTTAAAATGTAAGATAATTGTCAAAATATCAATTACTTTCTTATACATGAAAGAAGGCACTGATCAGACTTATGAAATTTCTCCAGAGCTTAAAATCAAGCTAGTTCTAAGATGATCTTACTTTTTTTACCAAAAAATTGATCTGTTTATTTATGAATACTGCTCTATTTACTCAACTGCAACATAATTTTATGGTTAAGATTTATTTTCCTTAAACTAGATTCAGCCTTCTTGATTGAAAGTTATTTCCTTTTGAATGTTAATTGTGAGTTTGTCATTACATTATTTTGGTAAATATAAAACTGAGCTTTTCATTTTAGCATGTTCGATGTTATAGTACATGAATATTTTGTGTTTTCTTTGAAAATGTCTTTGATAAAATAACTTAAGTTTAAACTTTCTTTTATCAGAACTACAACAACTACAAGTACCAGTAAAGTAGTGAAGCCCAAACCTAGACACTCCCTACCAGGGACCCCTACCCCCTCCCTGACCTTATCAGAGACACAGTTTAATGATACTAAATCCCTCAGAGACGCTATCTTCAATGAATGGAAGAGAGAAAGGACAAATACACTCAAACATAAAACAGCCGAGGAGAAAAAGAAGAAAGAAGAGGAGGAAAAGAAAAAGAGACAGGTACAGAAATTTTATCTCTTAGACACAGTTTCTAAATAAATACACTGTATATATATCAAATATAACTATGGCCATTATAAAAGATATCCTTGATTCTCATCCCCCCAAGCCCTGATATTTATCAGCCACAAAAAAGAATTATTTAGATTTTTTGGCAAATTGTGGTCATTTTCGCCAGTTTCCTTCAAAATGTCAGACAGAGAATTTTATCAAAGGAGATAAAAGATAAAAATATATAATTTGCCGGCCCGTCCCATATTTTCAAGGAATTTGGATGAGAATCTAGGAATTATTTTATTATGGTCTAATACATTGCTCTGAATATACGGAAATAACCAGCAAGTGACATAACAACCCAATAATTCATGAATATATAGGTAGTTCAGTCACACATTGACTATTTTTAATGACTTATATATAATTACAAAAAAAATCAGTTGGACTATTCTTATGCAGGTGCAATGATTTTTTAAGTGAAAGATGACATTATAAGTTTTTGGTTTTGTTTTATGTTTATGTTCTGTTAGTAATTTTAAAGCCATTTACAAAAATAACCCAAAAAATTGACAAAAGCAAGCTTGAAAGACTGAAAATATAACAAAAGAAAACATCAACCAGTTTACCAGGTAGTGTTCGGATTTTCAATAGTTAAATTATTTGATACAAACAACTTTGGATTGGTTAAGCCTGAATTAAAAAAAGCTTCAGAATAACTCTTATATTTTAATGTTCAAGAAAAAGTTAATTAATAAAAATAATCAAATTCACTGAAAAATATACAGTTGAAACAGCAATAATTTTGTTTTTGCAAGAATATAGTACATTAATATATTTTTTTTTGCACCAGGCTGAAGAAGAAAAGAAAAGAGAAAATGAAATTGCATTCAAGACTTGGAAAGAACAGAAGGAACCCACAATTAAAGAAAAAATTAAAGAAAAACATATTGAAGAAAAGAAAAAGAAGAAAGCTGAAGAAGAGGCTGCACAGAAAAAGAAAGACGCAGAAAAGGTAGTGTTTTTAAAAAAAAATGATGGAAATATTCATGTATTGTAAAATTTTGACCAAATGTAGGGCAGGCACTTGAAGGCACTGGGAACAAAATTTATGTAACCATTTTTTCAGCATCTATTAATTACAGCCTCTCAATATTTTATATATCTATGCGGCATCAGTATGGGTTCTAAAATCATTGGAGTTGACTTCAAGTATGTCACTTACCTACTTCCTGTTTGTGGAAATCCCATCATTTTTCACATTGACTTTTTTTTTGCGTTCAATGATAGATCCAAGACAAAAAAGTAGTTCCATAGAAATGTATTTTGGAATAATTATACCCCACGCAACGAAGTTGCGAAGGGTATAATGTTTTTGACTGGTCCGTCCGTCCGTCCGTCCGTCTGTGATCAAAGTTTGTAATCGCAACTCCTCTTAAACTAGTGAACAGAATTTAACGAAACTTGGTATGCAAGAAGAACACCATATGTAGTTGTGCATGTTACCGGGAATTTTTGATTCGCAAATTTTTGTGGGAGTTATGGCCCTTTGGACTTAGAAATTTGCAGAAAATCATGATTACAGTTTGTAATCGCAACTCCTCTTAAACTACTGAACAGAATTTAACGAAACTTGGTATGCAAGAAGAACACCATATGTAGTTGTGCATATTACCGGGAATTTTTGATTCGCAAATTTTTGTGGGAGTTATGGCCCTTTGGACTTAGAAATTTGCAGAAAATCATGATTACTGTTTGTAATCGCAACTCCTCTTAAACTACTGAACAGAATTTAACGAAACTTGGTATGCAAGAAGAACACCATATGTAGTTGACTAGTTGTGCATATCACCAGGAAATTTTGATTCGCAAATTTTTGTGGGAGTTATGGCCCTTTGAACTTTGAAATTTGCAGAAAATCATGATTACAGTTTGTAATCGCAACTCCTCTTAAACTACTGAACAGAATTTAACGAAACTTGGTATGCAAGAAGAACACCATATGCAGTTGTGCATAGTACCGGGAATTTTTGATTCGCAAATTTTTGTGGGAGTTATGGCCCTTTGGACTTAGAAATTTGCAGAAAATCATGATTACAGTTTGTAATCGCAACTCCTCTTAAACTACTGAACAGAATTTAACGAAACTTGGTATGCAAGAAGAACACCATATGCAGTTGTGCATATTACTGGGAATTTTTGATTCGCAAATTTTTGTGGGAGTTATGGCCCTTTGGACTTAGAAATTTGCAGAAAATCATGATTACAGTTTGTAATCGCAACTCCTCTTGAACTACTAAACAGAATTTAACGAAACTTGGTATGCAAGAAGAACACCATATGTAGTTGTGCATATCACCAGGAATTTTTTATCCCCAAATTTTTGTGGGTGTTATCGCCCTTTGGACTTAGAAATTTGACATACCTTTGTGATGATACATGTATTCAAATACTTGCACATTCACTTTTACAACCATTCAATATTATTGATTCCTGTAGCTCGATACTAATTCGTCAAGGATAACATTGATAGTCCAAAAGCCGAACGCGTGGGGTATGTGAGCGTGCTCACTAAGGTTCTTTCATTTAGACTAAATTTTAATAGATATATTAAATTAACATAGCATATGCATTAGAAATGTATTTTGGAATAATTTAGACTAAATTTTAATAGATATATGCATTAACAAATGATGAAATATTAATTACATGATTAAAAAAAATGATTGTGGCAGATGGGGTTTGAATGGTTTTCATTGGCCAAAGTGAACAAATAATATATGTTTCAGGATTTTTTAATGAATATTTTGAAATCACAAATTTATGAGTTCACAAATAAGCATCTTTTCCAACTCCATGAAAATTCATTCCCATGAATTGGAGTCCTTTTTTAGTACATTTTTTTTTTCATACTCTTCTCAGTTTTTATTCAGACCCTGTTTTAGAACATGGTTTTCCAAAAATAACTTAGATGTAAACTTACAATTTTATGGTTTGTTTTAGGAATTCCTAAAATGGAAAGAACAAAATGATGAAAAATTAAAAGAAAAAGAAAGGGAGAAAATACGAGAAAAAAGGAGGAAAGAACAAGAGGAAAAAGAGAAAAAGAGAGAAAGGGAAAAAGACAATGAGAGTGCTCTTAAAGTTTGGTAAGTATGAGTATATGACTTTGAAATACCAGCCGCACATTCAATTCAAGACTTGTAAGCTTTTGGCAGGGGGGTGTAAATCTCTTATAATTTTTACAGGTAACATGGGATTTCTTGTTTATGTCTGTTACCTGTTATAACTGGCAAATAGTTGGGAATGTTGGTATGTGGACAGACGGATAGACCAACAGACAGACAGGGCGATTCCTACAAACTCTCTTCTTTTAATAGGGAAATGATGTAAATTTTTATCCATTATCTGGAGCACCATAGTTCACACTCGTTAACTAGATTTCTGTTGTTAATTCACATTCAGTAGTTTTTGTGTTTCCCTGTTTTATATGATGTCTTGTTTTTTCGTACTGTTCTGGTAATAGTGTTTTATCTCTGCCCATCTGGACCTTTTGCATTCAAATGCCCTATTGGTACCTCAGCTTCTTAAATGCATCGATAGTGTGTTTAGATTTTCTTTTAATTTGGCAATTACACGTACTTCATGTAATAAAAAAAACATATTTGCCAGTAATATGAAGTAGAAGAAAATAATATAAAAAAAAAATTATAAGCATACACAAAAGAACATTTTATGTCTTTCATATTGTTACTATTTTTCTGTTGTAGGAAGTCGAGGAAGGAAGAAACTCTGAAAGAAAAAGCAAAAGAAGAAAAGGTGAAAAAGAAGCAGTCTCAGCGATACATAGATGCAGAAAAAAGGCGTCAGGAAGAAGAAGCAAGAGAGAAATATGAAAAATGGCTAAATAGAAAGGTATATTTTGTTTAATACCTGCAAGGTGTTGCAATGAAATATTTATTGATTGTCTTTGCATTATCTGTTTTGCATCATGGATCCCACATTTTGTGTCCTGTTCCTTCACAAATATTTAATGATTTTTTTTTTAAATCTGTATCATCATAGTTGTAATGGAACCTTTTTCTTGAGCTGTTAAATTGATTGGATTTTCTCTAAAAAGCCCTTTATAACTATATTTCCTACCAGAATACATTGAATGACACAAATATGTACAAATTAGGTATGTCATGTCATATGTGATGGATACATGAACCATTCAACAAGGACCCAAAGTATTTACACATCACATACTGTTTCTTAAATTACGGTAGTAAACCAACCAAAATTATTTAGCAAAATGAATTTAAAACTACAAAGCATGTGCCAACAGCTAATTAGAAGTGCCGAAATAGGCTTTTCTAAAAATATCTTATCTTGTAGTGTTGCATGCACAACAAGAAAGTCTAATCAAGCAAGTAATAGATAATGTTGCACAACAGTTAGAGTAAAGTAATTACTTTTATTGCACCCTTATCAACATTTTTAATGTACAATTTTAGGCGGATTTCATGGAGTGAAAAATTCGAGTTATAAAGTGGCAGGCACGAAAGAAATTTTTGTAACAGTTTCCACAGTAACTACTAATTACAGCCACTTGATATTTTGTATACAGCATTCTCATCTACTTCCTGTTTAACGAAATTTGGCCATTTTTTGCTTTGATAGATTTTTTTAAAATGTAGCTATGATTATAATGTACATGTACTTGTTTACAGGATAAACAGAAGGTTGTAGAGAAGAAAGTCCGATATAGTTCTATGGAAAGTGTAGAAGATCGGCCAGCATGGAGCCCAGCAAGCAGAACCATCCCTCATGGGCGATGACATCATTAACAATACCTTCAGAACCATCCTCATGGGCAGTGACATCAAAAAGATATTCTTCATGAACAATTTAGTATATTGTCAAAATGACTGTTGTTGAAAAGCCCATATGCATAGGAGTTGTTTTCTGTCCATCTTACAAGCAAGGGTATAAAGGATTTTTTTGTCCATTTAACTTTTTGTCTTTTTCCCTGATTAACATATAAGATAGCTTTATTTATCTTAAACACCTTTCATTAGGCATAGTCATAGATTAGTATTCCAGAGACATTTTAATAGAAAAAAAAATGTAAAAAATATGGTGGCAAAATTCATAGCCCTCATCAGACATGGACTAAGTTGTATTTGTGAAAATCAATTTCCATGATCAAAACAAAAAGTCATACATGTATGTTGTGAATTCATTAATATTTTGATTTAAAAGGTTACCTGGAACTAAGTGTAATCATTCAACCATTAGAGCCTTATGAATTAGTTTTGCTCAAAATTAAAACTTAGACAGGGATGAATCTTTTATGTACTTGTTGAAATTGAATTATATCCGTCCAATATTGTTTACACGGTTTAGAATTTGTAATGTAATAATTCAGATGTCATTATTTACTGTCCATATTCAAAGGTATAGTCAATGGTTGTAGCAGGGAATTTTACAGGTCTGGGTGATGTTCATAAAGTGATCATCATCTTTATATGCATGTGTGCTATATAACATTGAATTAGATTGGAAAGATATGAGCATGTTTAGTCTATGAAAGAGATCCCTATTATAGCCATAAGATTTATCTTAGTTGTATTTTATAGATTGTATTTTAAAAGTATCTGTTTTATATGTTAGAAGGGCTACATGTTATGCCATAGAAACTTTTTTAATATGTTAATTTTATCCCCTTATACATTGTATCATCATTTCTCCATTTGTACATACTATCTTTGAATGTTGTTTCTGCCAAAATGTTTAACAAATGTTTGTCCTATCATTTTAATATATGTCACAATGCTAATTTATTTTATGAATGCATTGACATTTTATTGTAGTTTTTATGTAGTATCCACTGAGGTAGTGAGAAGTTTTAATTGTAAATGATGCCTTTATTTCTTTTGAAGCAAGTCCATTTTAAACACAAGTTGTATCTTCATGAAACTTTCTACACTTATTACAATGATAAACAATGGCATGAATTATACGACAAAGAAGAATATGAAAGTTCTGACAAATATGTTCTTAGTGGAACACTCCTATCATAGGGAAACATTGCATGTTTTAGATTTTTTTTAGAAATATTGTAGTGCATGTTTAATTGTTCTATGATTGGATTGGATTTTTGTTGATATCAATTTATCCTTTCAACTCAGAAGTAAATATTTAATTGTACATGTTTCTATTCTTGTTTTTGTTAGTTTTACTTGTTTTCACATCTGTGATAAAATCTATTTTTAGATCATGTAATAAAAGATAAAAATCTACTAAATAGTGCATTTTTGGTCTCATTCAGGATGCCAATCGGGATATAGAGATTTCATTACACTGAGGTTATGTCTTCCCCACTCTTGTTGTGACACATATATGGTTTTACCTTTTTTGTTCATTTGTCAGTCACTTCATGTATTACTTTTTGTAAGAGTTAAACTTGGACCATTTTATAAACAAAACAAGAGTTTAAACTAAAGTATGTCTCACCTGTCTGCACCATTGAAATACCTGGTTAATCCTAAAAAAAAATCAATGTCACTCAACCAAAAATCAAGGTTGAGGTCAAAAGATGGGGATGCAACTGTGCTAAAATACTACTTGGGTATAATGCATACCAAGTTTCATCAACCTTGGACATATAGTTCTTGGGATATGGAGGTGCTCATAAAACCTTAACATTGCTATTATATGTATTGAGAATAGTCAAAGTAATTCAACAGAAAAATAAAGATCAAGGTCAAAAGATGGGGGTGCAACTGTGCAAAGCTACTACTGAGGCATATGCATATCAAGTTTCACCAACTTACATCTTATAGTTCTTTAGATATGGAGGTGCTCATAAAACCTTTACATTGCTATTATATGTATTGATAATTATCAGTCACTCAACTGGAAAATCAAGGTCAAGGTCAAAAGATGGGGATGCAACATACTAAGTTTTATCAACCTAGGACTTGTAGTTCGGTGCTAATAAAACCTAAACATTCATTTGCTATTATATGTACTGAACATTGTCAAAGTCACTCAACTGGAAAATCAAGATCAAGATCAAAAGACGGGGATGCAACTGTGCAAGCTTCTACTGGGACCATATGCATACTAAGTTTCATCAACTTGGGCCTTATAGTTTTTTAGATATGGAGCTGCTTATAAAACCTTAACATTGCTATTATAAGTATTGAAAATTGTCAAAGTCACTCAACTGGAAAATCAAGGTCAAACGATGAGGATGCAACTGTGCTAAGCTACTCCAGGGGTATATGCATATTAAGTTTTATTAACCTAGGACTTGTAGTTCTTGAGATATGGAGGTGCACACAAAACCTAAACATTCATTTGCTATTATGTGCATTGAACTTTGTCAAAGTCACTGAACTGGAAAATCAAGGTTAAGGTTGAAAGACGTCGATGCAACTTGGGCATATGTATATTAAGTTTCATCAACCTATGACTTCCAGTTCTTGAGATATGGACGCGCTCATAAAACCGTAACCATGTTAACACAAAAGTTAATGCTGCTTCGGGTAAAATAATACCCACGTCTTTCTCCGTTTTGCAGGTGAGACATAAACGGTTTTGGCACAACTGTAGACACATTCTATACACCTCGCCAAAAGTTAAGCAACACCAACTTTTTTAAACCATAATCATTTTATGGCTTGAAATATTCGCATAATACAAAATGATGGAAAATCAAAAAGTAATCACTTCAATGTATTGACTCTAATTGTGTAATGGACTAAAGATGTTTTATCAGAAATGCTTGCAAGTCATGAAAATCCAACTTTTCGAAAATCGTGTAAAAACTAAGATAAAATAGCGTTTAAAAAGTTTAACTTTCAATATCAATTGTAGACTTATAACAACTTATCAATGCTTATAATGTTTGCAAACATGACAAATTACCACTATACAAACAAAAAATAATGGTTTCAAGCTCAAGTTGCATCCACTGTGGTCAACAAAGGGACTTAATCAGTTTTCATCATAAAAAGTATGAAAAATGCTAAAAAGGCCATATTTTTGCAAACGTGTACGAATTTTTGTCTAAAACAAATTCATTGTTTTTCTTACCCTAAAACACATGTTTGAACCTAAAAGATGTCACTAAAGCATTTGAATTGTTTGAATTCCTACCAGAACATATCCCTAAAAAGGGGGATTGGATACTTAAAATCTGTTATTGGCATGAAAATATGCAATTCTTATGTTTTTGTGTAAGGCAAAGCTTTACCATTGATGTAAGTAAACACACCCATATTGATAAAATGTCAAACTTAACTTCAACTTCCGGCAATTGAAGCAAACCTTCAAAAGGTCACAATAATGCCTTTAAACGAAAATATCGAAAAACTGAAAAATATCCATTAAAAATTTCCAACTATGAGATTTTCCGAACGGTTTTATGAGTATCATTTGTTATGAGTACCAAAATGTCACTTTTAAAATCAATTAATGTAAAAAATCAGAATTCAGCATTTTGTACCATGCAAAATTAAGCTTTCATTTCTTTACAATGTTTAGTTCTAAAACCGGAAAAAAAATCCAAAAATACTGGAGTGATATGTTAACATCCTAATTGTTACAACAGAGCAAAAAACATATGGTTTTAATCATCAAAACTCTCAATTTACGCAACCCTATAGTTGTAACTGAAACAACACTTTTTGGATTGCTTGATTTGTTTGCCAATATTGAATATTCTACAAAAGCCGAAATTGTACAATGATTGATTAGAATCAGAGAATGTTGTAAATGTGTGGAAGAAAATATAGGCCAAGTTTCAGGATATCCAATATTGTTTCGAGAATTATGGACGCTGTACTAACGTGAGTACAGGTGTTGCTTAACTTATGGCGAGGTGTATATGTAGACAAAAATTTATTAATTGAATCGAGTGGGACCTTCAATTCCTCATATTGATTGTTTTGCAACATGGGACATACAAATTTGTTGGGTTATTATAAAATCAGAATCTCATCATCTCATCTGAGTATAGACAAATTGTTTCACCCCCCCCCTCCCCCACCCAAGGGCCAGAGAGACCTAGAAGTAGTCTTCGTCTGTCCTTCACACTTATGTGGACACAACTCCTCTTAGTCCACTCAGCAGATGTTGATGAAATTTTGTAGCATTATTTGCCATGATAGTTAGTTGATGATAACTTTTTTTTCTTAGGAACATTTTGTTGACACAACTCCTCTGAGACCCCTCAACACATTTTAATGAAATTTTGTAGGATTGTTTTATCATGATATGCAGTTGATCATAATACAATGTCATTTTGATTCGACAAATTGTGTAGGAAATTAACTGAATTTGTCCATTTAAGGTCATACACAACTCCTCTGGGACCGCACAACAGATTTTGATAAAAAAAATTGTAGGATTGTTTCATATTTCAATGCCATCTTGAATCGTCAATTTTTTTAGGAATTATTGGACTTTATCGATTTTGTTCATTTTAAGTCATAGGAACACTTTGTGGTGACAGCTCCTCTAAGACCCTTCATCAGATTTTGATGAAATTCTGTAGAATTGTTTGTGATATGTAGTTGATTATATCTTAACATCAATTTTATTCAATAAATTTAAGTAAATTTTCAACTTTAATACAGCGGTGGGGGACTTTGGCTATGTGTAGCAATCTTGTTGTTTGCTGAACTGGCACTTTAACTTTTTTCTGTGTCTGTCAAGGATGTATTGATTAGTTACTTTAGTACATGTACAGATTTTTATGGGTAGATTATCATAGTCGTAAAGGATAAAGTGCCTTTGTCTTCCTTGTATGCTCTTTTGTAACCAACATATTTTTCATAGTGATTATACATAAGGTAAAATAAAACGGATTCTGGAATAAAATTCGAAACTTATTGGCAAATAGGCTATTGAAGCTTATAATTCTCAAATTCTCCTATATGAATTCAACTTTACCTTTTGTGTCTAAACATTACTGGTAATTGAGTGATATCCCTACATTCTTGTGAATAATATTGCATGTAGTTTAATAGTAAAACAAAGACAGTCACAGTTTTGACATTTTAATAATTCTACATGATAATACATGGTATAATGTCGTATTAATCATTGGCAAATAAGCATTGAAGATTTATTATCTCCATACTAAGATATGAGTCTGCCTATGTACAAGGCAAAATAAATAGCTTTCATTCAATTACATTTATACTTCAAGTTGTATTACATTTATACTTTAAGTACAAGCAATTATATCATGTCTAATTAAACAAACATTTTTCTCCAATATAACCTTTTCTTGATTCAAAACAGATTATGAGTATACATTTATACAATAAATGCATTTTCCTCCATCAAAATGTTTGATGTTTTTTTTTATCAACTTGGCACATGTCTATTTTCAAACATACATGGACATCATACCACAATAATCATGCAGATATTTAGCACTAAAACAATACAGATAGAAAGACAGACAAAGAAAGGAATGTAGAAGTCTGTGGAATATTTGTATCTAAGTACCTTGGGTAAAAAAATATATACATGTAGCATCGAGAGTAAAGAAAAGTCCTGCAGTAAAATCTTATTCAATTTTGTGGGAAATGGATAATAATTTGTTAACTGCTTTCAGAAGACTTTTAAAACTGTTGTGAAAAGCGGTCTATCAGAATTGCAAATTATCATTATCCTCATTATTTTATTTCCATGCAAAAATAATATTCTCATAAGACCAAACAAGCAAGATTTTCACATAAAATTTCAGTTGCAACTATTTGGCGTTCTTAAAAAGGAAATATATATGAATGAAGCAAGAGTTTGAAATAGCATATTGTCTAGTTGCAGCGCAACCAAAAAATTTCAACAACTCGCAATTACATATAAACATAAAGCAGAAAAAAATTTAAATTTCCACTCAGGGCAGCATAATTTTGGAGCAACTTTATTACTCCGCTGAATCAATCTCAAATACAGATACTCCACATAAAAAGCTTAACAGATTAAATCTAACACATCTATACAATCACTTGGCATTTGTACACATGGACAATGTGATGCTATGCATCATTACACACAACATTAAAACACTTGTGTATATATATAAATCTATCACACAAAACCTCTAATAAATGCTGAACAAATAAAGCAACAAAACAAGTATGCGGACCTTCTACCACATTTGTATTATTTCAATTATAATATTTTTTTTATAAATGAAAATGAAACTTTCTGTTTGACATTAGGAGGATGCTCCTATATATAAACATTAATGAAAGATAAATTTTACACAGAAATGACTAAAATTGGAATAAAATGATAATTTTGACTAGACGACTGAACTGATTTTTTATCAACAAAGTGATAAAGGTGTTATGATTAAACTTTGAGCCTCTTGTTGATGTTTTGTTAATGTTATTGAATTATGAACTAAATTAGATTAAAATTCTTAGTTTTGACATGATTTCTCAATTTGTTTTAAACAGTTTTTATTATTAAATACCCAAACTGTTTACAAGAAAAACAATTTGACCTATTTAACACCAACAGAAATCTTTAATATTTAATATCAACTAACATTTAACAACAAAATGTGAAACTCCTACTCACATTGTCACAATACTCTTTAAAAATAAAAATAAAATCTGAATCATAATGCTTGAGCTCTCAAACTCTAACTTTTAAACTCTTTGACTATATACACTGTACAATAAATTGTATTTACAATTCAATAAAAATTTGAGTATTGACAAACATGTACACATTGACTATTCACATGTAGGTTTAGCACTATTAAGATACTGTCATTTCCCCTTTCGAAGCTGAACTATCAGTAATTTCTCCATTCAAAGGTCTCTTGTCTGTTATTCCCCCGTCTCAAATCTGACTTTCTTTGTTGGTCAAATTTGGCGAGACTGATACCACCATCATTGGAGCTCTTGATCTTGGTGTGTTCATGGCTTTCTGTAAAAGAAAACGAGAAGTAAAAACAGTGAAAAAACTATGTTTAATAACATACATCTATGCAGTATAAAAGTACTTTAGCTTATACAAACTGTAAAACTTTTGGGGAAATAATTATCAACTGGGATCTTAAATAGTTGCAACAAAATGAAAACCTAAAGGATGTTTTAATATTTTTTTTCTTTTTTCTTATCTTTTTTCAAGTTTAGTGCACATGAAATGAAAAGAACAAGTAGCAAAGTTTCTAATGTGTTTCTTGAAGCTTCATACAGTATTTTTTTCTCTACCTAAGTAGATCATCATTTGCCTAAATTATCATTTTAAATGGAATATTAGAATAACAAAATAAACAGATTAAGAATATGTACATGTAGGTGATATAATGCTGGATAATACGATGTATGCACCTTAAGCACTTGTGGACAGTCCTTAATACTATTAGTGATGGGTGAAAAGGAAAGCGGTGACACCATAGCTACAGGTTTGCCATGAAGATCGGGAGAGATCCCTAACAGTCTGGTCTCTGGGGGATTCTTAATGATATACTGGATCTCATTTTCTGTGGAGGGCATGGATCTCTCTGGCGTTGGTCTCTTTTCTGGTATGCTACCATCACTGCTGCCGCTGCTTAGCCTCTTCCGTGCTTTAGGAGTCCTGATCCTTGGGGTGGCTGGGGACCGACATAAGTCTACGATATGTACTGCTGGACTGTTTGGCTGTTAAGAAAGAAGATGAACAGTTGAAAACTTGATCATAAAGCTTTTAATTTTGTGTCACACTTGAGTGACATTTTGGTATACATTTTATCAAGCAGTTATATTAACAACCATCTCCTAGGACAATGATTTTGCCATTGGAACATGTTTCATTTATAAATCTTTAAGCAAAGTGTTGCTCTTGTATTGATTATGAAGACTGAAGTACATATACATAATTTTATGAAGATCCAATTTACAGTTTTTGAAAAATCATATTAAATGTAGAGGGCAATCTGAGGTGTGACAGATGAACAGACCAAAAAATTACAAGTTCATTTACAGTACATCTTTTTAAATTATGCTATCTGTCTATGAGGATTTTATATTTAGTTGTGTAAGAAATTATGAATTTTATTTTTAACATTAATCTTTATATACTTACTGTTTTTAGAGAGAAGAGCTGTGAGGAAGATTTACAAGGGTCCTCAGTAAACACATTGTCACCATCATCAATGTTAATTGGCTGAAAAAAGACAATATGTCATATTATAATTATATTATGCGAAGTCATTAAGTAGGAAACACACATTAATAATATTTCTTAATCTTTCTTTTCTGTTAAAATCTATTAAAAAAATAACATGTTCATGATTCCTAATAATCTATTTTTATTTTGATTGTTTGGACTACATGAGCTAAACTTTACTTTGTTGGAGTTGTGCTGACAAGATGATAAATGAGGATTTCAGCAAATTTCCAAGTTCAAAGGGCCATAACTGTCACAAAAATTTGAGGATCACAATTTTCTGGTATTAAACATGCACAACTACAAATGAAGTCCTTCCTACATACTTAGTCTTGTTGAAAATTTGGTCCTGTGGAATCTGAGGAGTTGCGCTGACAAACTTTGTGACTGACAGACAGACAGACAAAAACAATATGTTCCCCACCAAAGTGGTAGGAGACATTGATGAAAACTAAATGAAATTTTGAATGTTTACCTTTGTAAGGGTCCATGGCAGGGCTCCTGTACATCTGTTAGGGTCATTGGAACCCCTTCTCTTATGTCTTGAGAACTTCTTCTATAAAAAAAAAAAAAAAAAAAAAATTCATAAGTATCCAGTCTAATCTTTTTTTTTTTCAGATATCAAAAACCATATTTTGTTTCAAATTCAATAAGTCATTTTTTTTATTTTATTTCATACTTAAATATATATGTACTTCTTTTCCCAAAGATCTCCCTGATATAGCTGAAATCGTGCTGCTTGGAAGTAAAGCAATAACTAACTAACTTTTCCCAAATAGCAAAACTTAAATGGAAAGTCTGAACCTCTAATTTGAAAATTATTTTTTCCACTTCTGAGTTGTACCGATGTTATCTTTGTTTCTAATACCTTAATCTGTTCTCCAAATGTCCGACTTCTGTTGTGTTTTCTGGGTTTAGCACTGCTCTCATTCAAACCATTAGCATTGTTAAACTGTAAAAGAAAATATGAAGATGAATAGAAAAGAAATGAACATGTACACATTGTGCTTTTCAAAGGAGGGTGCAGAGTTTAATTGTTTAGTTACAGCTCCATGCCTAACTTCTGCATAGCACAACTCTTCATTCCAAGATTTTGATAGTTGAAAATTTGTCAGAATGAGAGATAAGAATTCAGAGTTTTTGCTATTATCTTATAAAGCATGAGAAAGAAAGAACAATTTAATGATTGATCATTTCTCATGAGCATTCTATAGACAAAATGTGTATGAAACACATTTAATTTTTGTGAACCTTTGTTCTAACTGTAATATATACCTGTTTGAGAAGTTTTTTCTTCCTAGATGACTCTGGCATAGATTGGACGTGAGCATACAGCTGAGCAAGGGCTACTTGTGTGTCTGTATCAGAATCTGACGAAGACTTCCTATCAACGAAGGTGTAAACTGTGTTGATGGCTGTCGATGATGTTGTTATAACCTTCTGTAACAAAAATCAAAGTTCATAATTCTTATTCTTGACTTTTTTATCAATAATTTTTACAGTAAAACCAGTTAATTTTTTTGTTGTTGCCTACTATGGTTTGGATTTTATAATGTGCAAATCCTTTTTGATAAATTATCAGTTTCTATAATAGAGAAGGATTTACAAGTCATTGCTATAATACCACAGTTTCCTTTAGCATAATGAGTGCTCTATAGATATCTCTTTTAAACAATAACAGAAAGTTGATAAAAAAAATAGTTATTTAAGCTTATAAATATTTGAACAAGGTATCTCAAATCACATGGTGAATAAGACAGCATTTAAGCATGTGTTGGATAAAGCCAATTGATATGGATAAAGTATCTGTTGTATCCTGTAGAATGTTTGGTTGCATTTTGTTCATTTTAAATAATTTTTGCACACAAACTATCATTTATATCAAGATTCAAATGCTATTCTATTTTCATATATTTATCATCCAATTCTAACCTTAGCCGAGATATTTTCTTTGTTTTCATTTTTCTGGCTGTACTTGTTTGGAGTTTCCATCTCTTTCCAGAAGTTAGCCACATCAACAGACAACTCCTTAGGTATCTGAAACGAAAAACAAATGTTTTAAATTTTGGAAAATTTATTATTTTAATAAAGATATGATTTTTTTCTAAATCAAAAAAAAGAAAAAAAATACTATAAATTTGATGAAAATACTTTATACAAATGCATAAAGTATTACATCAATTAAATAGTGAATTTTAGAAATACAATTGTACCTTAAAAAAATCTTAGCAATCAGTTTCACTAACATTTATATGTTCTTTTTTAAATGAAGCCTGAGAATTACACCTTATTTTACCTTAAATATGGAAGGTCCGTACTCAATCATAAATGCTACCGCCTTAGAAACTACAGGTGCAATCAAATGTAAGTCTGCAGCACTTAACTGAAAAAAGAAAATTATATGCTTTTTAATAAAGATAAAGCAGCATTTGTTATTTACTGAGAAAATCACATTTTATGAAAATTATATTGTTTTGTGTTTGTTTGTTGTGACTTAACAACACAGATTTTATGTCTTCTTGATATTTCTATACCATTTGTAACAAAGTGTAAAATAAACTATATATTTTTTTAAAATTTAACCTTTATTCAATATAATTGCAAGAAATATGAGTAGGTTTAAATTGGACAAAAAATCATATCCGTTTGAATCTAGAGGCCATTAACGTCAAAACTCACATACAAGCTCAAAGTATCCATAGTATGACTATTACCTTTCTTGAGCACAATAAATGAGGGGCAAAGAGAGTTCCTAAGGACTGGGCCGTCATCATATTCCCATGAGCCTTTGTAACACGGTGGAGGAGATCAATCAGACATTCTAACATCAGTGAGTTTTCCGACGGGAGGAGAAGGAATAACATCTGTAGTGTCTTCAACTGTTTAGCACGGGCTTTAGATTTGTCTTTTTCTAGCACTAAGTTGGATCCCATTTCTGGAAAATATCAAAATTAAGGTCATTAGAAAATGTTAAGAAAATACAAAATCGTGAACTCATGAGAACAATCCAATGTAAAGCAGAATATTTAAAAATATATAAATAAAAACAATTTAAATATTCTTGAACATGTGTATATACAGTCAGAGATCCCACTTGTACAAGTAAACAGATTTTAACTTCTATAGGTAAACTTTTAAGAGTTAAAATTGTCTCCCTTTTTTTGACTTTCACTAATTTACTTGTACAAGTAAAATGATAGAAAATCATTCTTTTCTTAATATTCTTTATCTAGCCATGCAATTTACTCTAATTCATGATTATTTATATGGCTAATAGTATCAGCAACCTTTACCAGACTGAGATTATCTGTTATCTTCAGTTAATTGAGAAATAATCAACATTTATTGTGCCAAGGGGGCAATTTTCAAAGGCCGTGTGTGTGCGCACCATGAAGACAGCCATGCGAATCAGAAATTTTTAACCGACCATAGAGCAGATGATGAAAACATTTCAAGAAAATTATCAGTTTGATTGTAAAAATATTGTGTAACAAGTAAAATGAGCTCAAAGTTTTTCAAATTTACTTGTATAGGTAAATTTTTGCTCATAGAAAAATACTTTACTCAAACAAGTAAATTTTTGTTTACTGAAAGAAGTAAAATTCTGTTTACTTGTTTAAGTGGGATCTCTGACTGATATAAGTAAAGTATCAAGTATAAATTTATTACGGAAAATTTTTGACTGATTTTTCTCTGATATATCTTCAGTATAATTTTCCTAGCTTTCACCAGATTTTATAACTCAATTAAGCACTCAAACCACAAATAAGAGATTCAGCTATCCAGCAGGTACCTTATTTGATTTTTTATCATAGAATTTTTTTCATAGAACTGATTATCACAGAAGGGTTAAATAAACGATGTTGAATCTGCTCTTACCAACAATTTGGAGATGGGCTTCATAGTTTTTCTCTGTGAGGAGTGGGTCAGGGAGTTCTCCAAGGTAATTCTTTAGCACTGTAGCACAATCATGAGGGGAGAAAGTCCCATCGTCCAGTGACGTCAGAGTACCATCACTCAGCCACTGTTTCAGTAATCTCTGTCTAGCAACATTGCCTGTCTTTCTAAACAGACCCTCTGTAGTTATATCTGAAAGAGGTCATTTATTATTCTATTATGTATACTCATTTAGTTTTGTTAAATATGCATAGAAGAAACAATGTGTAAATATTTTTATTCTTTACGTTTACTAACTTTCTCCAGTTGATTTGAATCCAACAAAAGGGAAAGTTCATGATTTCTTACAACCAATAACTTGTCAATCAATGTACATGGAAATTATCTCTAATTAACAAAATTGATACATGTACCTACAATTAATTAAAAGTACTTTTTCCAATAGACCTTTTACCAAAATGAGTAGAAAACGAAATTATGTATAAAATTGAAAACAGGAAAGTGGAATTAATGTACATGAAACAACATCTATAAATTCAAAGCAGCGGCCATTTTTAAATTAGCAAAAAAGACTGACAGCAAACCGTGATATGTTGGCCTCAGTCAACGTATAAATCACGCTCATTTATAAACTCCAAAAATTACTCAAACACACAATTCATTACACATTGCTAATCATCTGAGCTACAGTTAGAAGTCATCCCCCCTTTTTTTTTAACATATACAATTTTTCCACAAAAGTCTTTTCTTTATCATAATGACTTACTTTCTTGCCTGCCCAAGAACTCGATGAGTTTATAAATTATGGCAACATTCTCTGAGGTCAAAGGTGAACCAAATAAAGAGGACTGTTTATCACCTACAAATAAATGCACATTTAAATCTTGAAACTTTTACAAGTATAAACCTTAAACTCAAATTCACATTAAACAAACTAAATAAGTAAAAACAAACTAATGATACTATAAATCATTAAAATTTTGAAGCAGTTTTGGGGTCATGAATATATTGAAGTAAAAATCAATTTACAATTTAAAGAAATAATCCTGTGTCATTGCAGTTATAATACGAGTAATACGTTGACTTACTCTTTTTTCTTGAAAACGGTGTTGAAGACTTGCTCTTTCTCTGTTCTGTTCTTTCACATGATTTATTCTCTGAGAACATCTCATCTAGTTTAGCACCGTCAAGATCTAGAAGGAAGGATAAATGCATCCTCACCAAGGTCTGAAACTTCTCTGGCATGCAATTCTTAAGTCTGCATACATTTCTTTGGGCCTCCGACTGTCGTAACCTGATGGTTGGCGTCGACATGTCATGGGCTGTAAATAAAAAGAGAAATATGTTACATTTTTAAATTTCTAAATAAAAAAATATTTGAAAAAGAGTTTGTAAAAATATTCTCAAATTAAACCTGAAACTTAATGCAATGTCAACAAAATTTAAGTTTTAATGAATAACAGATAAGAAAATATATATGAGACATGTAACAATTTTGTCAAAAAATTCATATTTGCAATCAAAAGGAATGCATCATCCTAAAAAAAAACTCCCTTCATTATTAAAACAAAATTTGTAAAATCCTGTAAATATAATAATATCTTTCTTAACTCACAGAAAACCATAATATCTTCAGTAAATGACCAAGAAAAAAATCAAAAATCCCAAAACTAAAATTAAGCTTCCTCTCCAATTGCCAGTTAGAATTTCACAACTTTCATTCCAAATTTGCAAGATAACAACTGTGTTATGAAGTCAATTAAACAGATTTTATGGACTCTAAATAATCTCCTCACTGTGACAGAGGGGTCAAAATAACACTAAATACATTGAGAATGTTTACACCCCTACTGGGTTATTTTACTGTGTATTATTTTTGCCACTAATCTAGTGAGATTTCAAAGGATGTCATAGAAAAGCTTGCTAGTGTGAAATCGCAAGTTTATTGTCAACACATTTCAATGCAGGTCTGGTATCAATGTATAGAGAAGGTCAAGTAAAAGTCAAGTCTATAGAGGCAAAAATCAAGTGATTGAGATCTAACAGGCACTATACAAAAACATCTGCAAAACCCATTAAAATGGCATAACTGACCATTTAATGAATTTCAAATGAGAATGAACCAGTAAATTGTCTGACCAACATGTCCAAGGACCTGAGACTAATTGAAATGCACTGGATAAATGATGAAAATCCCTGGTCATGAGTTGAAAGAAATGTTTTAGCTATTACCAAGTTTATTCAAATAAGTGTTGATATTTTTTCAATATCATTTAAAAAAATATATATATATATAAACATCTTTGTGCATAAACAATGACAATAATAAACTTGTGTATATTTAAAAAACATTACACTAACACTCAGATTGATAATTGAAATGAAAACTTTAGAAATAAGTTGTTAATCTATCAACATTTTTTTTCTTTCCTTTCAATTTTTTTAAAAATACTCTATATTCTCCTAATGCTTCTAGATTTTTTAAATGAAAATAAATTTTCACTTCTAAAACACCCACCAAGTAAATTGATACAAACTTGAAAACAAAAATTGAAAAAAGATGCCCATAAAATGACCTCTGGAGCAGTACAAAATACCTTAAACACTCAACAAATGACAGATAAATGAAAATTTATACTCTTATAGATAATATCTCTAAATCTTAATAAGAGGGGATAGTTTATCTCTACATCATCATAACTGTCCAAGTTCCCACCCCCAGGTTGTTTGTCCAAAAGATGTACACTGACATTGAAAACACACAAACCATTTAATTAACTGTAAAATGGCTTTTATAAACTAGCCTCCTTTGAAGTTTGCCATCTTTTATGGCCTTCAATGTCCTGAGGCCAAATAATAGATCTATAATGAGTTTAGCCATTGTCATTTCAAATCAATTTTCACAACTTTGGCTCTTTGACTGCCAGGGTGGTTCACACATAGAAGAATTAGATTAATTCTGGAATTGATTTCTCTTAAGATTTCTTTGGAACTTTGAGTCCCTTGTGATATAATGTCACCCTGCATGCCTGGTGGCTAGGTCAGGTGGTGTTTATTTTAACATATGGCATCTTTTAAGGGGATGCTGGAACTGTCAGCTGCCCCCTGACTTTGTATAAATAAATATTCTCTCTGTATATTTTATATGATGATGAAAGTACTACTGATGTCAAGCAGATTCATAAGACTTTATCATATCAAAGAAATAACAAAATACATATAAAATTTTTATTTTAAAATCCCTCCTCCAAAAAAGAGAAAAAAAAATGTACGAAAGAACTGATCAAATGACACAATCAAACATATTTGTTATTATTTCAAATTGTCAAAGTTTTCACTTTTAATGAAAGTTGGATAGACGTAAACAACATACCTTTTAGTTTAAGTAAGTTTATCCTGCACAAAAAACTGAAGCTGCAACTTTTTTACAAGTTCTTGAAAAATAAACTGTTTAACAGGTAAATAAATTATTCAAAATGTAAAGTCCACGATTTTCTATGATATTTTTAGTGAGAATATTCATGATATTTAGTTGATATCACTAGCAATTCATACATAAATTTATAAGAGTATTCTTTTACAAAATTATCATTCCGCCTGTGCTAACTTGGGACCACTTAGAAATGCCATACAGGAATTATCCTGTAACTTTTAGAGAACCTTTCTTTTCTCATGAAAATACAGAAATCCTAAACAGAATAATTCCATCATCATATTTCAATTTGGATAAAAATTCCCTTCATTATCAATTAAATACAGAATTTTATAAATAAATAATTGGGTCATCTTATTTCAATTCGAATAAAAAATCTCTTCATTATGAATTTTCGGGTGATTAACATAGCCTCTCTACCCTCCCCAATCCTCTATTCTCAAGAGATCTCATTTCAATTTTTCATCCACAGATGTTCTGACAAAATCACTAAAAAACTACTAAAACTCAAATTACTGACCACTTCAGACACTTAAAATGTCAAATAAAGAGCCATTCTTCAAAATGAAAATTATAATCATCCACTTCTACCAAAAATATTGAAATTTTTCAAATTAATCATTTTCTTTCCATCTCAGTGCATGAAGTATAGCCTAGCTGACCAGCACTTGAGAGGAAATTCCTGAATTTTTCAATTACTTCAACTCCTATGTGAAATGCACCAGAAAATTAAAGTTTATTTCTGCAGACAGCTCAAGGCCTTGCAGATCATTATTTCTACATCTCTGGGTAATTTATAGACAAGCCAATGGTTCTTTCTTTATCTCAGTGTAATGACTGATTGAAGATTAGGGACCTCTCCATAAATCATAGATAAGTGATGTCACAGGAACCATCCATAAACCACATAACAGCATTTATCTGACCCAGACAGTGAAATTAAAATTTTTAATTAATTTGATCTGCCAATTTAAATCCTTGGATAAGATTCCCTTGTTGATAAGAATGGCCCATTTAAACTCTTGCACTTCATGGTGAAGTAAACTTGTTAAACATCCAACCAAGGTTTTAATGTGAGATGCTGAGATTAGTTTACATAACAAATAGCTTCCAGAGCTAGAGGTCAGAAGGTTTCACTTCATAAGCCCTGTACAAACTGACCATTTTTCAGGGTCAACCTAGTGGTCACAAAGAGAGCCAAATTAAATTTTAAGCCTACTTCAAACAGTTTTCCAATTTATTTTCACCCATGTGTCATTTTCAATGTCCCATGTCATTTTCCAGTCAACAGAAAAATCACTTCCACTTTTCATTTAGGACATCAGAATGAATTGTGGTGATCATCCTCAACACCAATCAGTCTGTCAACAAATACAAATTACATGACTTCTTATAAAAGGGTTGTGAGAAAACGATCCAATTATAAATTGAATATCAATGACCTTTTGACCATCATTTTGACTATGGCTTTAAATCTACTTAGTTTAGCATTGGTCATTTCGTCTCAGGGCCAAACAATTAATGGCTCACCAATGGGATCCACCCCATTTTTTTTCAAAACATTTTTAAAGAGGACAAATTGTGCACCACTGTTATTAAAGAGATTTTAATTTGCACTGTCTACAGATCAACAGGTTAAAATCTATGGGTTTAGGAATGTTAAATAAAAGTGACCCGGGTGGCTGACCAGAGTTAAATACAGTGGCTGTAGACAGCAAACAAAACCCCAACGTGGCAATCATACCCCTTGTTATAATCCAATACAATTCTTGTTCTATTGTCATTGCTGCTCATAGTGATTCGGATAATAAAACTGTGGTGAAAAGCTTCAGAAGTCAGGTTAAGCCTTTCAATAAAGGGTGGATCAGGAAGGTTTTGATGGGAAAGGTAGCAGGTTAGGTCCATTGTTAAAAGTTTGCCTTCTTGGTGAAAGAAGAAAGACGACAGAAGTTATGTATACTATACATTGTATGTTGGTATAACATTTCTGAAGAAATAAAAAATGTTCTTTAGCTCTTATCTTATAAAACTTGTATTCAACATGTATGTAAGAGCAATCACATTATTTAAATCATTTTAAGTATGTACATTTTTGAAAAAAAAAACTTTTCTATATTTCTTTCAATTTCCCTTTTGGCATTTTCTTTGAGTAATTGTGAGCTTTTCTTTCAAAACATGTACAAGTAGTTTTTGTCTGACATATTGGAGGGTCCAACAAAGTCAGTAACTGTTAGTCCCCCCTGAAGGGGGTAATAAAATTATGTAACTCTTTCATGATCAGATTTTTATGATTCAAATTTGATTGATTGTATGGTAATAAATTATAAATGTCCACAGCTCCTGTTTCATTGTTTCAATGGTAATGGCATAGAAGATTAATTTACTGTCAAAATGATTAAAATTTTAAAATGTTAGACAGACAAAAAAAGTTACAGTCTAAATTTGCATTCAAAGTAAAATACATTTTGAAAGCATAATTCTAAACATATTTGTCCAAATGAACAACATGTATACCAAGGACATTATAAATGTGAAGTTCTTATAAAGATAGAATATTTCAAAATGTAGAATAACTTAGATACTTATCAACCTTATCATTAACAGTGTACAAACATGGTTTGAATATTACTTTGAAAGTCTAACTCATCCTCTGGACAAGAGATTTAACAGTAGTAAAAGATTAATCCATATTTCCTGTTATAATGTGTAACAATGGATTTATCTAAACCTTATGTCCAGACATCAAAGTGATCTCTCAGTGTTTGTCAAACTTTGATTATAACTCCTGATTCCCTGTTAATCCAATAATATTAGGAAATAATGAGTACATATGTTCTTAAAATACCCAAGTCTTATTCAAGTATCCCATATGGTCCTGAAAGTTCACAGTATGTAAACCTGTGCGCCTGAAATGTCTTATTTATGTAAAATATGTACGCTTATTAACGTTTTCGTGGGAAAATTGCCGAAGAGACAGTATGTCAGATAGGTTTTTTTTAATTCTTTTCTTCAAAACATCATTTATCATATTTGCTTATTGTAGGATTCTTTTCGTGAGTGATATAAAAAGTAGCCAATTCATGTTTTTGTGTGAAATAATCCATATAAGTCAAAATAATCTAGTTTTGAGTGAGACTTAGTGTATCCAATTTGTAAAAACAACTTTTTTTAGAGAAAACTTCAATATTGTACGGCCAAACTTTTCCCGATAGTTTAAATTATCCCGAGATACATTGATATAAATTTTGGACGAATCAAGTTGTTTTATTATTGAGAAATTTTGGATTAAAGAAAAACAGCATTGTAGACTTTTTAATGTGTATTGTATTGTGTACTGTGCATCTTAATTTCGTAGTCTTTGTACTCTTTTTAACGTGAAAAACTGTGTCAGAGGTGGCTCAATTGTCCTCAATATAATAGTACTAATATCATAAAGTCTGAAAAACTGCAATATACACCCGAGGAGAATAGAAAGTAATTCAGATAGGTCATCGCCCACTAGAGTTGCTTGATCTTTAGCGATTGGTTCTAAGCCCTGTATAGATAAATCAAGCATTTCCGCGGCAAGCTCATCTTCGTCTGAGCTTATCTCATTTGCGGAGGAGTAAACACTTAAAGTTGGTTTTGACCTTTTAATGACCTTGGGGCTCGGTGTCTGTATGGTTTTTGAGTCTTTAATAACTTTTTGAGGGTCATCACATACTATGTGCTTTCCAGCTAAGAAAAGTCGTGTATCCAATTGCTCCATTTTGTCACATAATTTTAGTTGTCTAAATTTAAAAACTTCCTGGGGGTGTTTGTTAATCAAATGTTCGGATACATCTTTAAAGGTTGTGAAGGTTTCTGGACAGTAATAGCAGCTGTAATTGCTGGATTGGTCCATATCACTAAAATACATTTTATTTAGATGAAAACACTTAAAATTTTTATAAAACTTTATAATTAAATAAAAAGTTACCGTAAGAATTCTAATCAAATTAACGTCAACAAGGATACAGTTTTATGTTTTTTGGCACATCAATAAGAGTAACAGTGACACTGTTTGAAGAATACAGTCAACAAAATCATCAAAGTGATATTATTTCTATTTAAGGGCAACTTAAAGTCCATTCTGCGTTCCCAATACGTTTCAACTTACCATATACGTGTTGTGTTTGAATATAAGTGTAAAAGATGCAGTTGCAACCATACAATTGTGCGTATTTTGGTTACTATACATTCAATGGTACAACTTTATAAGGATATTACTCGTTTTTTTAAACACAATTTCCTTTATTTGAAAATTTGTTATTGTACTTAAACCCGTATTGTACCTTTGATACTATTTTGAAGAGAACATGTAATGTAATTTTAATGGTAAATGAGAAAAAACCTACCAGAAAGGCCCATCAAAATAGACGTTTAGTCCTTAAAACGTTAATAAGCGTACAAATTTTACATAAATAAGACATTTCAGGCGCACAGGTTTACATACTGTGAAGTTGATAGCTTATAAATTGCAATATTATAACTTCTTTTCAAATAATAAGAAGTGGACAAATGTCACATAAATGGACTTTTCGCAAAACTTTACTAACACATATGCAAAGGACTATCAGTATCTTGATAATTTTTCCCTGAAGAAAATTTTAAATTTCTTCAATCTCAGCTTTAGCTACATGCCCTTGTTCTAAAAGAGGAGAAAAGCAGATGTTCAATGTTAAGGATCCTTGCTGTTAATGCTTTATTAAACATGCCTAATCCAAATGAGAAGTTAAAAATTTCATTAAAAATATCAAGCATTGTTAAAGGGTTTAAAGTTTAAATTAAAGAGACCAAATATCAAATTAAGAAATCTTAATTATTATTTTTTTCTCTAAATGGCAACATTTAGTTTCAAATAAATGGACAATTAAAATAGAACAACACTATTTGTTGATAAGGTAAATTCTTTCATTCAATAAATTTTGAATAAAACATGTGTTGTTAAAGGATTGTTTTCATTGCTTTTGTTTTTTTTATGTAAACATCAACTGAACTGAATATTGACATTTTAAGAAAGCCTGTTCACATCTTAATCCTTCAAAATATTTCTAAACCATTGTCAAAGCTATATATTTGCATTTCTCAAGACTCAACCCATTGTGGTAGTAATATCTTGTATATTTGCAAACCCCTCCAAATTCAATCCCTAGCCATAAAATTTTTATTACACCCAGGTGTAAACTGTGGGGGTATTAACATATAGGTGTGAACTCATGGGGGACAGGGGTCCAATTAACCAGGCTATTTAGTCTGGCCAGGGCCATAAAACAGTGTGACAAGATCTTGAAGGAAACCTTCAAAGGGCCAAGTCCAGATATCAGGCTGTGATAGGATGTACTAATCAAAATCACAATTCTTTAATGTCTACAATGTTTTCATTGACTATGAGGAATTACTTACATAAATGGAATTTATTTTTGGATATTGCTTAATAATTTTTATATATTTTTCATTTTCATATATCTTCATCTGCAAAGACAGTTTAATGATATATATTTGTCCTTATTTTCAAAGACAGTTAATGATTAAATTCTAATAAGAAATGATTTGTTTTCTCTTTCAATCTATTCCTCTTAAATTGTACATTGGTGTAAACTTGATGGTTTAAAATAAAATACTGTGGTTTCAATATTATTTGTGGTTTTCTTGGGTTTTCTTGACCCACGAAATGGAATATTTACATTGATCTTAATGCTGACATAGACCTGTATATATTTATATACAGGTCTATGATGCTGAGGACTTCAGAACCACAAATTTAAGATTCTACAAATTATCCTTTTTCACTTAACCACAAAAATTGGTACCCACGAAAATAAATGAATCCACAGTATTTGTATGTTATCATGGTAATGGTATTTTATAAGATATGGAAGCAATCAAACAAAATTTGATTCCAACCACAGATGAACCCTTATAAAGGTAAAACCCTATACAGTGTATATTGATAATCTAATTATTTCAAGTTTTCTCTGCCTTTCAAAATTATAAAACAAAGTATACTTAACGTAGGATCTGCTGTATCATTTTGATTTTTGTTATATAATGAAGGACTTTCAAATCAGGAAGTTATATACATGTACTTTACATGTAGTTGTCTAAATCATTTGCAGAGCTAGCAACAAACTTTTTTTTTCAATTTTTAATTCTGTGTATTTATTGTTTCATGTATAAAATTTTGCATTACAGTATGGAAACAATAAATAATAAAGTACAATGATATATAATTTCATTAATTTTCTAACAGTTAACTTACTTGGTGTGGTAAGAACACTGGTATACAGAAATCCTCTACCAGCACATTTAGGCGTGGACAGCATGTTTAAAATTTGGAGAATAAAATGTCAAATTATACAGGTCATTACAAAAAGTCAATCAATCTAATTAAATCTAAACAAAATGTCACAGTAATCAGCTAAAACTTCACTATCATAACAGACACATTTGACATCCAAGCTAAGTCTTATTGAATGTTCACAAAATATCCAAGCTCTGTGTATAAACACAATTACTAATCAGATTCTAATGAAACTTTGACACTCTCTGTTATGAAAACAAAACTTAAATAAACAAGTCTTTGAAATATTTCAAATTTTCACAAAATTTAAGTCCTTCTATTCACTACAAGTTACTTTTAATCTATGATAAAGTTTTTGGTATTGATAGACTACAGCTGATCATTAGCCAGAGGCCAATCAGAGAATACTGTTCATATCTTGGGAGGTCATGCTGAAATCTGATTGGTCAATAAGTCACATGGCTTCTTAGGGACAAAAAGAACTTAGTGAGAACAATGAATGGTGGATAATAAATAATTTGTTTCACTGAACATCCTTTAGAAAACTAATCCTGTTTTATGTTGATCAAAACAATTGATCAATACTTTTTGGACAAAGTTGTAATAATAGAAAACTGATCAACTGTACATATCCTGTCAAAGTTCAAAGGGATTTGTGAGAAATGACTTAAATTTGACCCCTTGGCCACCAACATATTACTTACACTTCAATCTTTTATAAAACTGAATGACAAAAGATTTTATTTCCATTTTTAATTGATTTTATCAATATACACATTATCTAACTTATTTAAAAAAAGAAAAAGCAACACCATCAATCCAACATCATTGAATTACAACCTGTTTGAAAATAAATTATTTTTTATAAGAAGAAAGTGAAAACAAGAAAGCCTAATATAACCAAAGATAAATGCAGTCTTTTTCTTCTTTTGATCTGCAGCATGTTGTTGCACATCAAGGAAATATATTTAGAAAATTGATACAGCCATTTTTGCCCCTTTTGGCTCTTTTTTTTTTTTAAACCAGTTGGACCACAAATCCCCTTACACAAACCAAAAATACATATCAACCTTCCTTAGTGGTTTACAAATATATCAAAATTTAAGAACAATTGGTCAACCACAACTCAAGTTATTGCACGGAACCCAAAGTTTCCACAGACAAGGATGACAACGACTCAATAATGACCACATCACCATAACATAATACAATCACAAAATTTTCAGTAATACATAAATGGACCATGGGTTGAAGAAAACTTAAGCTTTTTTTTTTAGATAATGTTTGTTTTACCATGAAACTCAGAACACAACTGTCCCTAAACACTGAAGGTACTAATACATGAAATAGGAAGTAGGAGTCTGACAGGTCTGGAAATTGCTTAGAACATACATATTGTCTTTAACCAATCAATCCGTTAACTTTAAAGTATATTTCTTGAGAAATGCTTTTGAAAGACATGATAGATGTTTTTTTTTTTATTTTGATACATATATACTTATGGGTGATGGCCATTAGTAAAACATAATGTCTTTGAAAAGTTGTTGAAAGAGGGGGGATAAAAAAAGTTTGAAAAAAGATAAATCTATTTTCTTTAGGAATTCAAATAACCTTATACGGTTGTAGGTTTAGAAGAAATCTACATTTACTGAAACCAAAGTATTTCTAAAGTTGGTGCTGCATCAAGGCATATTTGACTCTTTATATACATGTAAGTAAAGTTCTCTTCATATATAGGACAAAACTATTAAAAAAATTATAACATGAGAACTTTACTTACCTACAATTTCTCAACACCAAACATATTTCAATTTTGCCATTACAAAATTTGGAAAGCCTCTTTGATGAGTTTTGTGATAATCATACTACATGTACTTAACAATTTATTGTATGGAATTGTATAATAAGAAACATATTGATAAACAGATCATTGCAGCTATTGAACAAGAGTTAAATAAATCCTGTAATTTACTCGATGAATATCTAGAAATTTATTCAACTCGGAAATTATATGTTTCATGTATATCTTATTATAATGTTGTACAACATTGAAGTTTTGGATTATGAAATCTTACTACCTGTCTTCTTTTTAAAAGAAAAATCTACTGGCCAAAATTTTACATGCATGCAGTTACAGAAAATATCTATTTTGATGATCAACTTTGTTTGAAACCACACCATTATACCTTCCAAATAATTTGTGGCTGAAAGTCAGAAATTATGAACTCTCTAGACACCTATTAGCTAATGAACTAACAATTAGCCGTAAATGTCAAATTAATCTACTTATAATAGTGATCTACCTGTCCGGATTGGACCCAGGACTAAATGGACTATTGTTCTGTCTTCCCATGGGTACAGACCACTAGACATGACAGTTAGGCCTCTAGACCAAGTAATTGAAATTGTTCCCCACGTGATAAAAAATGACAAATCCAAAGTGAAATCAACACAATAATTAATGAATATAACAATGATGTACATGTTGATAAATTATGTTAAATACCCTAATTATCTCCCCATGAAATGGTAAAGCACCAAAAGTGACAGGACGAGAGAGGAAGAGTACCATTATTTCTTACCAAGTCAAACATAAACTTTATTGTGTGGTCAATACTGAAGCTCTAAATTTGCTTTTTTTGTATACAAAAAAAAAGAAACTCATATTTTCTACATAAACAATTAATTTATCAAGACTTGTAAATATCAAAGATCTTCAACTTCAATCAATTTTACAAAAGACCTGAACATGATGTAATTCTAAGATAATTTAATTAACACAATCAATTTCCTTATCTATAGACCAGAAACAATGAATGTTCTTCAATTGCAGTTAATTAAATCAATAATCTAAACAATGTTATCTGCTAAAAGGTCAGCTAAACAAAGAAACACAATCCTCAAAGCAAACGAAATCCATTTACTTTTACAATGTAAAATTATCAATCATGTAACTAATTCTATGAGGGCAATTTCAGACTTGTAAAATATTAACTTCATAAATTGGGATATTGTTTTTACAAGTGATTGGAAATTATTTAATTTTTTAAGTGTCAACCAGAATTTGTTACACAATGTTTTCCTATGCCATTTTATTTCAACATTCAAAAATCAAGGAAAAACACTCCAGCTTTTCCCATTGTTTGCTCAAAGCTGTTCAAACACAAGGAATTTCTTCATGTACAAACATGAATGTTTACTGATCCTAGCTTTAATTTCAAGTTATCTAAATATACTGAGGCAATATTTCTAGAAAGTTATGCAATAAGAGCAAATCACAGCAAATATAGAACACTAAAATAGAAATATAGACACTTGAAAATTTCATAGGAATAAATTTTTATTAAATATGCAAATGACTTTATCTTGGCCTTTTCTGACAGTTTATTACCCATTTAAGTCAGAGACATGGACAGAATTGATAAACTAAGTTTTAGATCCATCTGATGAAATGGCATTTTTGAGATATTTAGCTTTTTTTCTAATGTGTGAAATGCTTAAGATTTGAAAATTTTTCTGTCAGAGGTAATGAAATTTTGTCTGAAGCTTGACTTGATCACACAAATACTGATGTTACAATGAGCAAAATATCCAGGTTCATTTTCATTTAAAAAGGATATTAGCATTATTTTTAAACATCAATGAAATATTATCTTTCCTACTGCCCTTGTTGAAGACTGCTGGCGGTTGTCCATTGTGTTTTTTTCTGAATTGTCGCTTGAATGTGTCGGGTACACTTATTCCACATCTCATTATTTTCTATTGTTAAAACAAAAAAACAAAAATAAAAAAAAATGAACAATCAAAAATTATACAACAGCCAAAAAAATGATAAAACTTAATAAAAGACCATAATACATAGATCTGTAAAATAGAAGATAATGGGATGTGGAAAAATTGTACGTGACAAAACCTACAATTATAAATGACAATTAAAAAAAAATACACAAAATTTAAATTTGCCTCTTTAGTATCATTTACCAGAAACTCAGTCTATCTTCCTTGGTAGCAAAGAAATCTAGACACCTTTCATAAGAACAGTTAATCTTTATGATTCAGGGGAACAAAAAAAATAGGATTAAATTCATCTAACTAATAATATGATAACATAGGAAGAGGGCTTAATGTGTCAAGTAATTTAGCCCAAGGAATTGAAAAGAAGTGTGAGGGAAAGATAAAGAATCTTAGAAACACACTGATATTGCAGGGCAGGTGACAACTCTAATGATTGATAGTAGAGGATGACAACCTTGATTTATATCACTAGAATACATATGCTGTTTCTTTAATTTCTTACTACAGATTATTCAATACTTTATAAACAGACAGTGGCACAGAGGACAACCTTGTCTGATACCCATTTAAATTTTAATTTTCTGTTTCATTGTTATCTTAAGTGCATTTGCCCCTGACATTGATCTTGTGCATTATTTATCAGATAATGGATGGCCCTAATACACTGTTGCTCTGAACAAACTGAAGGGATCAAAAGAAAATACCAGAACTAAGAACAAGGATGGCAAGAATGTGCATGATATATGAAAATAACAAAAATAAATAATGTAAATGGAAGATTTTGTTTTATTTTTTTTTTAAATGGATGACTTATTTAATAATCTCAGTCAGATAGTAACACATAAACAAAACTGTTTGTGTTTTTAATTGTGACATTTGACATTTATTCTCTCTAGTATCAGCCTATGACCCACCATGACCCACTAGAGCTCCAAACTAGATAATAGAAAGAACTTTGCAAAAATGTCAAAGTGTTCATAATTTACCAATTTGCTACCCTGAAATACTCAACATAAAATCCAACTGACTTAACTTTTTTCATACTAACTAAAGATATAACTTTTCACCTAAGTATTTTTTCAATTCAAGTAAAATTCCACCTTTTTAATTTCTGACAATAAAACTTTATATAAGAAAATATATAAATTTAATATAAGTTTAAATTTCAAGTTTATTCATGAGACATAGAATGATGTATATGATGGTCATCCTTTTTATCATAATCCCTAAATTTGAAATAATGTTTACAAGCAAAACTCAGTGATAAACAAACTAAACATGTAAACATGCCTAATAATCTAATTTAATAGATGCCATCAAGTTGAAGGTACCAATCTATCGAGTAATAATAGAACATGCACTGTTTATTTTATTTATAATAAGGAAATATTACATAAACATGATAAAATAAATTAACTTAAAACATGTAAAATCAAAACATATTTAAAATCTGAAAAAGTTTTCAACAAATAAGCATAGCATGATAAGTGTACAACTTTTTTTTGTAATTGATAAAATAGAAAAAAAACACAGCATTTGCAGGGAGATCAATGGTAAGAATCTACAAGAATTTTATTTTTAACAAGAGTTTACACTAAAGTATGTCTCGCCTGCTGGCTCCATCAGAAATTATTATTCTTTCTTACTTCCACTATATTTTGAAGTTACATGGATTTTCAGTTTCTGAGATCAAAAGATGTTTATTGAACTTAACATTGCTAATATTTGCAATAAAAATAATCAAAGTCACTCAACCAGAAAATCAAGGTCAAGGTCAAAAGATGGGGATGCAACTGTGCTAAGCTATTACTAGGGCATACATGTATGCATACCAAATTTCATCAACCTAAGACCAATAATACTTGAGATATGGAGGTGTTTGCAAAACCTTTACATTGCTATTACATGTATATGTATTGAAAATTGTCAAAGTCACTTAACCAGAAAATCAAGATCAAGGTCAAAAGATGGGGATGTTACTGTGCTAAGCTACTACTGGGGCATATGCATACCAAGTTTCATCAACCTAGGACTTAAAATTCTTGAAATACGGAGGTGCTCACAAAACTTTTCCATTGCTATTATATGTATTGAAAAATGTCAAAGTCACTCAACCAGAAAATCAAGGTCAAGGTCAAAAGATGGGGATGCAACTGTGCTAAGCTACTACTGGGGCATGTGCATACCAAGTTTCATCAACCCAGGACCTATAGTTCTTGAGATATGGAGGTGCTCATAAAACTTTTCCAAAAAGTTAACGCAGCCGCCGTCGACGGTAAAGTAACACCTATGTCCTATCTGGCTTCGCAGGCGAGACAAAAATGAGAAAGATTTTTGTTTGAAAAAATGATAATAAAGATTTTTGTTTTAAAAAATGGGAAAGAAGATTTATGTTTTTAAATCATACAAAATAGATAGTGATAATAACTGATGAAAAGGACAAAAGATACATTTTAAATTCAATGAAAAATTTTGGAAAATGCCAACAAGCTAAAAAATCTTGCTATATTGATAATATTCAAGATTTTTTTGTGAAATTATTTTGAACAGTCTAGACCAATTTATTTTTAACATTTTTTTCTATATAAATAAAACTTATTCTTAGCTATTTTCCACTTGCTAAAAACAGGTTGGTTGTAATAGCTCATTTGCGTTATATAGCTCAATTGATGGTATTTAGTATCAAATGGACTATTTATTTCATGAAGTAAAAAAAATAATTTTGATTTTCAATTGTTTGTTTTTTAGACATAAATATATATATTTATTTATAATGGCTCAAAAGTCTCAACATTTTGGCAGTTGCCTTCATCCAGGAGTGAAAAGTCCTCTGAAAATTACATCATTGCCATCCCATCATAAATATATATATTGCTGATCATTTTTTGAACAGCAACATGGTACTAGTTATTTCAAATGGGTTTTCTTGGATATATATATATATATATATAGTCATGGAAATTTGCAAGTTTTTGTAGTATCAATCAGGAAAACCATAAATATTTCAGACCATCTTCTTTTACAAAAAAATGTTGCTCATAACATGGACAAATGCGACAATGCCACTGCAGTCTGAGAAATTGGCCACCAGCCCGATGCCCGTGGCTGTTTAAAGGCTTAGGGTGTATGTAAATATGTGTTGTTGGATGCCTGGTGGCTTGTAATTTTTTTTTTAAAAGAAATTTTCCATATAGTGTGGGGCTTGTAAAATTTTCCGAGGGCTTGCTGGTTTAAAAATGTAAAAACAAAATAGGCAAAAACCAATATTTTTTACCAAGTCTAAGCTGATTTACGTCCCTCAAGTAGGTGTGCCTGTCTCAGATTAGAAATCAAGGAATATGCTGATATTTATTTAAATGTGATGCCATGTTCACTGTCCAATTTGACATTTCATGATTTAACTATGAAACAAAAAAAAGGGGGAGGGGAAGGTTTTTTAGAGCAAGTTTGACAGAGGTCTAATTAATTTTTGTCAGTGTTGTTTTCATAACAATATATCATTTCATAATCAATAATGACAGCTTTATGAATATTATCATTTTGCATCTTACCAAAATCGAAAAATAAATTCTATGTTGTGTTTTTCAAAAGTTGAAATGGCCGCTTCGTGTCAAAAAGTAACGGCGGTATTGATTGGATTTCATTGTTGCATCTCGTAATTTGATTGGACGAGATTTATACCAAGATGTCAGCCCCCATTAATATGATTGTTTTTATTCACAACGAAGAAAATCTGTTAATTTGAACGTTAAGAAATAAAAACTGGGTAAGAAAGCAATTCAGTGTATATCAGATTTATAGTGACAGCCTATATTCTGAATTGTAGACTGACAAAAGCGAGGTAATATGAGGTAAACATTGCCTAAATGCGAGCACAGCAAAAATATATGATGTCAATGAACAGTTTAATTGTATTTTTACATACCTTTTGAGTTGAAGAAGGCTCCCCCTAATACCATGAAATATCAAAGATGGATCCTCTTATTGGCCCTCATATGACGGAGTTCCACGCCTCAAATTGAGGAATAAAATCGTTTAGTAGAATTCAGAATATAAGATCTAGAGTAGAGGACTGCATTCCCGAAAAGACGTGGACACTTTTGATGTAAATGTTAACTGTTTTGAACATAGTTATTTTTACTGTAATCAGTTCGTAAAAAAAAAGAAAATGTAAAAAAATGAATAACATTTGTTTTACTTAAAAAATGAAGTAACTCAACGTCATCAGAATATTTTTCTCCTTGTTCTATTATTACATAGAAAATTTTTGGAAGGCGAGTAGCAAAATTGGTAATTATTTTCAAATTCACATCGAACCTGTATAAATTGTACACATGAAATTGTGCTTAGCATATCCGGACGAAAAAAATCATTATCAGCACTAGGCAAATTTTTCGCGGGAACTTGCTGTAGAGCTCTCCGCTATGAGCTGTGCTTGCTATAACATTTAATATATAATATATTAACAAATAAAAATTATTGTGGTGCACACAACTTTTCACAAGTGGTGGTGCATAAAATGTGTACCCGTACCATTTTAAATTTTATCTTATTTACCTCACCCGTGCCTAAAATTAGACCCTTATATAATGTGTATTTTGTACCGCACTCAGGTTGATAAAAAGTTTCATATATTCGCTTCAACTGTCTGCAGCTGTAGACTACACCATGTACACTGAGACTGAGTGTCGAAAAAATGATGACAGTCCTTAAGATATAAATTTCACAAGAACCTTTTGAATATGATATTGAATGTTTATATAATATAGCTCCCAACTTTAAAATTAACATTCTTGTTGGAATATATTTTATGTTTTTTCTCAATACGATAATAGAAAATTTACCTGTATACTCCTTTCTCAATTCATATTGTGGGTTCCATAATATCATTTGATAAATGGGAAGATGAAGATGATCATTACGTTCATTTCAACCTAAAATTTAACTGTCATGACTGTGACGTCACTGTTTCTATCTAGCCACATTTATATACCATGATATTACATGTATGAGATACCAGTATACCTGTAGTCCAGAGAAACATGACATCTTTCTGGGGTTTTGTCATCTGGAATTTTTTAGATCCCCAGAGGCCATATGTCAATTATTATTAAAGGCTTCCAAGACAGCATAATTATTTGGACTAGCCTACCTGAAGACACAGAGGACCTTTTAAGAATAAATGAGTAACATTATTTGTTTTGATCATAACTTAAAAGGTATAATAATGTATCAGTAAAAAGTCTATGCAGGTTTAATGAACAAACAATAACTAAATGTGTCACAATTTTACTATTTACTGAGGGACCTATAACCATTTGGTTCAATGTTTACAAACTACCCGTACCCAGTGAAAATATGGGCCAAAGGTTTGAAAATTTGGAATGTAACAATAAGTTAGAACAGGTTCATAAAAGTAGTTCTTTATACAAATCATCATTTAAACATAAATAAAACATTTAACAATTAAAAGAAACCAATTTACAATTAATATGATTAAGGCCATGCCTTCTGAGTGAGCATAGAAAATAATTTTTAATTTTAAATACTTCCATGTGATTCTAAAAAATGACAAAAAATCATCAAACACGTGTCTGAGTGTCATCAAAATATTAAGGGACTACTTTTGGCAGGGAGGACATTAACCCTTAATTGAAACCGTGACGTCATTTTCCTGTCAGATCTTCAGCAGACACACATGTAAATATTCAGACTGATTCTGTCAGGTTTTTTGGAGATTTTCTGAGTATCAGTGTTTAATTTGTATAATTGGAATCAGAAGGTACATTATAAACCTGACGGCAATAACAGTTAAGTCTAAATAGCATTCATACATGTAATTGAGAAAAAGCTGCAGGAATGGACTCTTTTTTAGTATTTTCATTTCAGGGAAAACAATACCCCTTTTATCATTATGAGAAAGTCGTTGTCAATGCAAGGTTATAAGTAGTTTTTACTAAGTCAATTGGTACGAGTATACAATTATCGTCCCTGGCTTTTCGTGTCATACGAATATAGTCCCTAAAAAATAGTGCCTGTTTTAAAAAAAATCTTAAAATAGTTTCTCAATAGCTATAGTTATTTAGGAGGTGAATTATTTCAGTTCATAGACCCAATGAAGTGTCATTGAAATTTTGGACCTCAATTCCTAGTGCAAATTTGATTTTTATCCACTGGAAAAAGGTCAAAATTTAGGACTTTAAGAATGTGAAAATTTTTAACAACACAAATTTATAAACTTTCTGTCTGGATAATTGTTGAACAGATCAAATTTGAAGTCATTCTAATAATTTTTCAGGCTTATGACAAGGAGCAACTGGCAGAAAAAAAATTAAAGACACGATTGATAATTTTTTTTTAAATATCAAAAATGCTATAAAAGAAATGCATTGTAAATTAATTGTATACTCGGGCCTAGAAGGGGGAGGGTCTGGGTTAAAAATTATAAAATTGATTAAAAGTGTAAAAAATGGTCCTAAGTTGTAAAATGTACTTTGTTTAGATGATTTCTGTCTTTATTTCATGGATTTATCTAACTGTTTAGTTAATTTAGGTAAATTTGAATGACTATGGGAATTTCAATACAAATGGTCTTTTAATGGTTTTTCACATATTTTCACAATTTTTAAAGCCAAATTTCTTGGAGAAACCTTTCCTATAACATTGAACAGTAAGAAATCAGCTGAAAAAGGTATAACAAGCTCTCTCAAGATTGAATCCTTTGTATATAACTGGAAAAAACATCCTTTTCTACTTCGGGCAAGTATGGCGGTGACGTCAAAATCATTTTTAGGGTAGGGCATATACTTCATTTCATAAAAAATATTGGGTAGTCTTCAGCATGGTAACAACAGACCAAATACAATCAAATATAGATAAACTTAAGAAAAAACTCTTTTTAAACAATCAGTTTATAAGAAAGAAGTGCTACAATTGAAAATATTGGGAATTTTAAGCGACAAATTTGACCGTTTTTTCTTATTTTTCTGTAGAAATCATATTCCCATTTCCTTTAAACTGCTCAGAAAAGTTCTTTTGCTGTTTAAATCTGTTCTTTACCATTCCTTCATAGTAAAAACACAACTAGTTGGACTTTTGATATCTTTTTTACACAATATTTTACCTCAAATATATGTTTTTAATTAAGTAAAGTGAAAACCGCCTTGTAAAATACACTTTTGTTGCACTCAAAAACCTTATTCTGGTGTCATTGTGAATTAAAAGTAGGTGTTTTTTGTATTATTTTGTAAGCTTAATATATATTCTGCATTATAAAACAGTTTAGAACTCAATAGCAGTTTTCAATGCTTCAAAATTTATGAAGCCATATGTGTACCCCATGAAAAGGCTGAAACGGCTAATTTTCAACACCGCGAATATGGGAAGGAATCAAAACCTGAAACCTTGCACTTCTACTAATAATAAAAGGGTTTTCTATGCTCAGTAAACATAAAACTATTGATATCAGGTGTTTGTTTAGTTCAAATGCATGAAATTTTGAAAAAATGACAGAATAGGCTTCATCCCTCTTCCTGTAGCTGTTGCGGACAATACTTTTTTGGCAAACTAGCATTTTCAAGTTCTTATAATTTCTATGTTTTTTCACCAATATGTCTGAAACTTAGCATTTGAGCTCAAAAAAGACTAGACTTGGTAAAAATTACATTTATTTAAAAATCCGAGGCAATTCTGAGGTTTATTAGGTACGAGTATACAATTATCGCCCTGGCTTTTCGTGTCATACGAATATAGTCCCTAAAAAATAGTGCCTGTTTTAAAAAAAATCTTAAAATAGTTTCTCAATAGCTATAGTTATTTAGGAGGTGAATTATTTCAGTTCATAGACCCAATGAAGTGTCATTAAAATTTTGGACCTCAATTCCTAGTGCAAATTTGATTTTTATCCACTGGAAAAAGGTCAAAATTTAGGACTTTAAGAATGTGAAAATTTTTAACAACACAAATTTATAAACTTTCTGTCTGGATAATTGTTGAACAGATCAAATTTGAAGTCATTCTAATAATTTTTCAGGCTTATGACAAGGAGCAACTGGCAGAAAAAAAATTAAAGACACGATTGATAAATTTTTTTTAAATATCAAAAATGCTATAAAAGAAATGCATTGTAAATTAATTGTATACTTGGGCCAATTTGTGCATTTCTTAATCTTTAAAAACTCATAGAATTTTGAAAATTGCTTTCCATTGCTGAGTTGATCGGATGTTCGCTACTATTATTGAAAATAAATAGGTTTCAAATTTAATGCCTTAAATGAAAAGAAAATAGTAAAAGGTATAAAACAAGCAAAAAATTTTGATAGGTTCGTGACCTCGTTTTCAAGATAATTGACGTTAAAGTTTTGGCGGGAAAAGGTTTTCTCTGACTTTTTCATAGGTTTAGCATTAGCACTATTTAGTTGTTAAAACCCATGACAGAATAAATAGGATTTGATAAAACTTTGTGTGTAACCTCTTTATGACATATTAAAGACATTGATGATAAGAAAATAGGGGGTTCGTGGGCAAAAAATTTAACCCTATTTTGATGGTAAAATCTAGAGGATTCCGAAAAAATGACAGAAATACCAAAACAAGACCAGCGAGCATCCTTGAATTAAAATGGTTACGGTACCTACATACTCTTTTTTTCTGCTCATGTATGAAAGTAGGGGACATGTAGTGTTCAAGTTTCTTTGGTTGGTCCATCTGTCCCAAATAATGTAAGATGGGGCACTATGTCTTTTGGACATATTGTTTTTTTGGAAAATGTACAGTAACCTTAAAAATATTATTCTTTTTGTCTTTTCTCAGGATTCACATTGCTATTGTAACATTCTGCTGCGTAATTTCAATTCCATTGTCCTGTAGGATGAACACATGTTGACTGTGTTAACCTCACCACTTGTGACTGCATTCCGCAATAGATAATTTTAAATAAAAGGTCTAAAATTTGGAGTGGCCGAAAACTCATATAAAAAATTGAAAACTGTCCTTTGATTAAATTTGCACATGCATGCAATTTTATCCAATTAGATATTGTTGTTAAGAATATGCTGAATGGCTAAAATGTGTTTACACTTTTCTAACACACATTGTTATAATGCCCTTTTATTTTTTCAGGTTAAGGTTACACAGAACACACAAGAGACACAATAATGTCAGAATATACAGCATTTAGACAGATGGATGAAAAGCATGTGGCTGTTGATGTACAGCTAATGCTATGGTCACCTAAATTTGATTTGGTAGCTTTGTCTAATGTACAAGGGGAGGTAATTTAGATTTTTTTAACCACAAGTAGTGTTTTTTTTTAATTAATCGGACCTGCAGGACCATGCAGCAAAAAAAATATCATGAAGTCTACCAGCCCACAAAATCTTAACAATTTACATGAATGTAAAAATAGGGGAACAGATGCCCCGTACAGAATCAAAGTCTTGCAAAATAAAAATGAATTTCTTAACTCTGCACAATCATACTTGATCTTCAGTCACAATTGCTAAAGTTTATTCAGAACAAGTAGGCTTATTGTCAGAACAAAAGCTATAGAAACATTCACATTTAACTTTATTATTAAGAGCAGCATGACCATTGTACTAAGACTTTTAAAGTTCCTTTTACTTCTGTTATGAATATTTATGACTAATACAAATTCTACACTATCACAAAGATGTAACACGTTTATAAAAAAAATAACTGCTGTTGTATATTAAGGGGACCTTTTTATAGGCTTTTTTTCGTAAGAATTCTGATAACAATTTTGTCTTGAGGAAAAAAAAATCTTGCTGGTCTCCACCATTTAATCTGATTTTCCTGTATTGACCATAATGCATTAAAAAGTGCTTTAAGCTCTAACACACACATATTATAGATTTGTATTTTATTCTTTAGGTTGTATTACATAGATTATCATGGCAGAAGGTTTGGTCAGTTGCTCCACCTGGTGATGATGTCAAAGTTACTTCCCTTGCCTGGAGACCTGATGGAAAAGGTTTTTGCTAAATCCAATCGAGTTTTTATGTTTACACTTTATACATGGTATATTTCGTCATGCAACCCACTTTCGGCATGCTGCCCTAATTCAGTCATTAAAACGTCAGGGGGAACATTTAATAGAAAAAGTTCAAATGTTTTGTCTATAATAAGAAACTACTGAATTTAGAGAGTAGAATAAGCCAAGGGCATCTAAAACAAAGTTGTTTTTATACCTCAAAATCGATAAAATATTACTTGTCCTAAATATTGACATAGCTTTTGACAGTGCCTCCACTTTCAGCGATCAAATAGATACAAAATCAACCATAAAATTAAACTGATTCAATTATTTTGTTTAAAAAAATTGGAATTTTAATAAAGTACATTTGATTTTTGGTAAGTATGTAAATTGTCTGTAAATAATTGTAAATGTTGAAAGTGGGTTAAACCATAAATAAAACATAAATGTTGTGAAGTATGATCTGTTTGTCAGCAATTAACAAGGACACAACATACTCACCTCACTGACTTAAACTTTAGGCTAGAAATAATAACAAGATATGGAATATTTTCTAGGTCAAATTTCATTTTTATATTGTAAGTAAAATAAAAATATGACACAGAATTCATGAAAAACTGTCAAATATGGGTCAAATGATGTTAGGCTACTTTGGCACTACCTATCATATTGCATGATCATCCAGTGTTTGTATCTTCACCAAAACATTTCTGCACAGTTTTCTGGAAAAAAAACATGCTGTAGTTTCTTGTTATTTTGGATGGTAGATTAAAGTCATACTAGTTTATGGTAAAAAATCATTTTAAGCTTGTTACTAATCTTCTACTGCATATATTAAACTAAATACTTTATAAAAAAAAACATACATCTTACTAGTACATGCATACCATAAATTTAATAAAAAATTAACTAAATAAGTTGAAATTAATTTTGTGGTCCATTATATCAATTGTAAAATGTTTATTTGACCCACATTCTTCATTTTCTTATAGTTGGACAAGAGAACATTTAGTTATTAAAAGCAATGGAATTCAGAACTATGAATATGTTAAAAGTAAAATTAAAGTCAATTTATGTCAGGTTGCATTCACAAAATAAGCACGAACAAGTTTTAAAAACTTTTTTGTTTTTTCTTAACAAAAGTCCATTCTGTAATGTTACTACCTCTTTAAAATTTTCATATAATAATTCTGACCATATATTTTTCAGTATTAGCAGTAAGCTATACAAGTGGTAGAATTAACTTATATGACATAGAAAACACAGAGATCCTACACACAATAGAATTATCAGGGGAGATAACTAGCATGAACTGGATCAACCAATCAATTCCTGAAGGAACAGCATGGTCACCTGAGCCATATTCTGAAGATGATTTTAGTCAGTTTCTTCCTAAACTGCTACCATTGTCTAAAAGGTATTGTATTATAAGTTGCATACAGTTTTCTTCATAGAATATTTAGATTGAACTAACTGGAATGCATTTAACATGTAGAAATTTATAGTTTTTGAATTTTTTTAGCATTTATTTGATTGCATTCTATTATTTTTTCAAATAGTACATAGGTAAAAATTACATGACTCTATAAGTACAACAGTGCTATATTGGCTATAAATTAGGTAGAACACTGGACTAATTCTTTGAAAGTGTTTACGTTAGAACATATTTTCATGATTATGATGGGTTTGCTAATCTATAAATTAAAGAAACTAATATTAATGATTTCTTGCAGATGACCAAAATTAGTACCCACAACAATATTATGTTATTTCATGTATATGCACCCACATTACAAAAACAGGCACAAAAATCCTACAACTACATGTAGTATAATTTTGGAAGAGAATAACAAATTCTCATTTCAATGACTGATGATGTTTTCTTTTTCTATCACTGTAATCTGCATTTTGTGAGAAGCAACAAGAAGATATAGTTTTGTGTTTTTTGCTGTCCACTTATTTTACACAGTAACTTCAGACATACAGTATAGTACTTGGTCTATTTCTTTGAAAGATAATTTTATTTTATGTATTTTTAGCTATAGCCCATTGAATACAAAAGGAACAGCTTCGTAAGTTTTGAATTTTTCGCATTTACTTTTGGAATGATAAAATTAGCTTATAAATATGGACTTTGTTTAAAGTTTATTCATGACTATGACTGCAGAAATTTTCTAAGTATATTAAATTGAAGAGCAGTTTTATTGTCTCGCCTGCGATGCAGAGCCGGACATAGGTGTTACTTTACCGGCGGCGGCGTTAACTTTTTGGAAAAGTTTTATGAGCACCTCCATATATCAAGAACTAAAAGTCCTAGGTTGATGAAACTTGGTATGCATATGCCCCAGTAGTAGCTCAGCACAGTTGAATCCCCATCTTTTGACCTTGACCTTGATTTTCCGGTTGAGTGACTTTGACAATTTTCAATACATATAATAGCAATGGAAAAGTTTTGCCAACACCTCCATATCTCAAGAACAGTAGGTCCTAGGTTGATGAATCTTGGTATGCATATGCCCCAGTAGTAGCTTAGCACAGTTGCATCCCCCATTTTTTTACCTTGACCTTGATTTTCCGGTTGAGTGACTTTGACAATTTTCAATACATATAATAGCATTGAAAAGTTTAGCGAGCACCTCCATATCTCAAGAACTATAAGTCCTAGGTTGAAGAAACTTTGTATGCATATGCCCCAGCAGTAGCTTGGCACAGTTACATCCTCATCTTTTGACCTTGTCTTTGATTTTCTGGTTGAGTGACTTTGATTATTTTAATTGCATATACATATATTTGCAATGTTTACACATCTTTTGATCTCAGAAACTGAAAATCCATGTAAATTCAAAATAAAGTGGAAGTTTGAAATAAGAATTGTTTCTGATGGTGCTGGCAGGCGAGACATACTTTAGTGTTAACTCTTGTTAGAATAAGACATACTTTGAACAAATTTTTAACATTGTTAACAATAAAAAACCTGAGAAACGGGCATAGGCATAAACAAAACTCAAAGGGTCATGAATCTGCAAAAATACTAAGCTGAAAACTACCAAGAATTTAATGAAATACTCATATTTTCTGTATGTAAAAAAAGGAATAAAGAAAATGTAATGGAGAAATATGGGTACTGTAAACGTGGAAATTGGCGATTTCAAATTATCGGTGAAAATTTCCCCCACATGAATTACTTCTCCTTTAAGCAAATAATATAAATATTTGGAAGAAACACGAAACTATCCTCTACGCGAAAGGTTACATTAACAAAAACATGAAAATATCACCCAGTGAAAATTTCCACATTTACATTATCTTGCCTGTTTAGTGGTTTTATACCCATAATGTTACTTATTTTTTAAAAGCTAGAAAATATTATATTTATATCGACTTTTTGTTTTCCTTTAGGGAAGAAAATGTTGAAGACAGTAAAAAGTTGAAAGACCAAAAGGAGTAAGTTTTGCTCAGGTGTACAAGTTCATAAGATTGTGACTATAGAATAATATAATAGTTACTAATTTTACTCTTTTATTTAGCGTGAATATATAAAATGTTCTAAAAAGATTATCAACCACCAGTTAGACATTATCTGAGATTCATGTTAAAATTTTGGAAAGAAGACTAAACTTTGCAGCAAAACTTTATTATGAAATAGACGATAAAGAGATGTAGAATAAGTGTACTCGACACAACCAACATAAAGAAACCGCAATTCAAAAATTCACAATGGAAAATAGCCAGCAGTCTTCAACATGACCAGACGTTGCAGCTCGCCATCTTGCATTGACCCAAGACTAAAAATACAATACATAAGATTCAAACAAATCCCTATATTATCAACGAAAGACCCAGTTCTGGACATAGAACAAAAAACAGATAGTTGACAGAGACAAACTAAAGTTCTGACAAGGATTGCTTGAAATTTTATTATGAAATAGACGATAAAGAGATGTGGAATAAGTGTTCTTGACACAACTAACATAAAGAAACAGCAATTTAAAACATCACAATGGAAAACAGCCGGCAGTCTTCAACACGACAAGAAGTTGCTGCTCACCGTCTTGAATCGACCCAAGACTAAAAATACAATACATAAGATTCAAAGAAATCCCTAAATTATAAATGAAAGACCCATTTCTGGACATAGACCAAAAACAGATAGTTGACAGAGACAAACAAAAGCTTTGACAAGGATTCCTGGCTTAGGACAGCCACATATAAAGTGAGGCAAGGTTAAACTTTTTGCGGGGCCCAACTTTCCCCCTATTGTTAAACTTGTACAAAGCACAAAAATAACACAATATAAAAATATAAAAGGTCAATTCAACAAGAAAGACAACAAGACTTCAAGGAGTAAAGGACTCTCTTGAGAACACTCACAGTTACAGGCAGCAAAGAAGCATTTATCAACTGATGTAAAAAAATCAAACATTGATTCTAAACCAACACAATACTTAAAAAAACTAATGATTTTATGCTATATCATTACACAAAACCGTCATATTTGATCCCTGTGATGAGTTTGGTACTAAGTGATTTACCTCAAGACTCTCAATTTACCTTAGAGTTAAAGCTACCGAGTGGTCTAAGATGATGGTTTAATAACTGCACGATTGATCACTACCCAATCACCTCTCAGATGTTTTTTTTAAGTCTTGTTTGTACTTTACAAAATGGGACGTTTCCAACTGTATGTGATAATGTTTGTCAGTTACCTGTCCAAGGTCGGTGGTTTCCTCCCATTACTCTGGTTTTCTGTACCATTAAACTGACCGCCCTTTATGGCCAAGGTGCATCGAAAAGGGTGTTAAATTCTAACATACACACAAACACTTTTCCATTTGCAAGGTAAGGCATCTTCTCCAGTTGTCAGATCATACTCTTGTTTTGATATTCCAAAAACAAAAATATTCCATCTTTGAATTAAAACACTGACTTTTGTAATCTGTCCCTATGAGTTAACATATTCTTTGAATTCTTTTGTCAGATTGAACTTGCTGATAGCTTCTTGTGGTAGGAAGGACATTCATATGTTTGCTTATGGCGTATACCCCATTGTAGTAATGGCAGTGGAAGAAATGAGTGGCTTTGCTGTAGGTATTTTGAGGTTTGACTATTAATCATGTTAAGGATGCTCGCTGGTTTTGTTTTGGTATTTCTGTCATTTTTTCGGAATCCTCTGAATTTTATCATCAAAATAGGGTTAAAATTTTTGCCCACGAACCCCTTATTTTCTTGTTATTAATGTCTTTAATATGTCATAAAGAGGTTATAGACAGAGTTTTATCAAATCCGATGTATTCTGTCATGGGTTTTAACAGCTAAATAGTGCTTATGCTAAAACTATGAAAAAGTCAGAGAAAACCTTTTCCCGCCAAAACTTTAACGTCAATTATCTTGAAAACGAGGTCACGAACCTATCAAAATTTTTTGCTTATTTTATACCTTTTACTATTATCTTTTCATTTAAGGCATCAAAATTGAAACCTATTTATTTTCAATATTAGTAGCGAACATCCTTAAAGCATGAGAGATTTTTGGCCGGATTTCACAGAGTGAAAATCCTGAGATATACAATGGTATGTCAGGCAATCGGGCGGGAAAGAAATTTTCCGTAACAGTTTTCTCAGCAACTACTTATCACAGCCACTTGATATTTGGTATACAGCATAAGGGTGGGGTCCCAAAACGTGGGATTCAATTTCAGGTCTGTCCCTATCTTCTTCCTGTTTAACAAAATCCAGCAATTTTATACATTTGTACTTGGACAGATTTTCAGTAAAAGTGGAGATAATTTTTAAAGATAAATATTTCCTCATATTTATTTATCATATACTTGTATTATATATTTGACCCTTTTTAATGTTCACATTTGTAAAAAAAAAAAAAAAAAATTTTTATTCCCTTTTTCAGATTCTCCATTTATTTGTACTTTTTACATTACCTATCAGTTAGAAAGAATTTATGTGTATATTGATATCTCTATATTTGTAGATAAACAAAGTTTACACAGCCTCTGTTTCCCAAGACCTGAGGTGTTTAGTACTGGTTGCTGAAGTCAGTTGTGAAGTCTCAGAACAAACTATGTTCAAAATACTAACTGTAAGCCAACCAACAGATTGGGGCTGTTCCAGAAAATATTATGTCACCCCAGGAAGACACTTCTATTTTATTTACATAGGTGGTGGAGATTAATTTGTATACGGCCGCAAAAAATTTGCGGACGTATAATAATATGATGCTGTCGTCTGCGTCTCATCGTCTGCGTCTGCTTCGTTGTCTGTTAACTTTAGTGTTCCCACAATAACTTTAGTTGTAGTTATCCGATTGCTATGAAATTTTACAATGATGTTCCTTACCATAAAAGGATGGATGGGATTGATTTTGGGGGTCCCCCTTTTTTCTATTAGAAATTAAGGACCAAAAAAGGGCCAAAAATACTACTTGTTTGTTTGTTTCCACAATAATATCTGATTGCTATGAAATTTGACAGTGGTGTTCTTTACCATAAAAGGATGAATGGGATTGATTTTTGGGGTCCTCCCTTTTTTCGTTTGAAAATTAGGGGCCCAAAAGGGGCAAAAAATTCATATTATACGACCGCAAAAAATTTGCGGGCATATTATGGTATGATGCTGTCGTTGTCGTCGTCGTCGTCATCGTCGTTGTCTGTTAACTTTTTAGTGTTTCCACAATAACTTTAGTTCCAGTCATCCGATTGCTATGAAATTTAATAATGATGTTCCTTACCAGAAAAGGATGAATGGGATTGATTTTGGGGGTCCCCCCTTTTTTCATTTAGAAATTAGGGGCCAAAAAGGGGCCAAAAATACTACTTTTTTGTTTGTTCCACAATAACTTTAGTTCTAGTTATCTGATTGCTATGAAATTTGACAGTGATATTCCTTACCATAAAAGGATGAATGGGAATGGTTTTGGGGGTCCCCCATTTATTTGCAAAAAATTCATATATTTTATTTGTTTCCACCATAACTTTGGTCCTAGTTGGCCTATTGCTGTGAAATTTGTCAAGAATGTTTCTTGCAATAAAAGAATGAACCTGATGAATTTTTGTGCCCCTTTTTTTCCCCGCTATGTAGTTAGGGGCCAAAAGGGACTAAAATCGAAACTTTTTTTATTTGTGGTCCGATTTAAAAAAAAAATTTTTGCATGTTTGTTCTCGTCAAATAGGGGATAAAAAATTAAGAATGAAATTTTTTTAACCCCCCTTTTTCCCCTATTATGTAATTAGGGTCCAAAAGGGGCCAAAATCCAAACTTTTTTATTTGTGGTACAATTTGAAATTTTTTTTTGCATGTTTGTTCTTGTCAAATAGCAGATGCAAAATTGAGAATTAATTTTTGCGACCGCCCTTTTTTCCCCCTGTTATATAATTAGGGGCCAAAGGGGACCAAAATGGAAACTTTTTTACTTGTGATCCAAATTTGAAAATTTTTATTGCATGTTTGTTCTTGTTGATTAGCGGTTACAAAATTGAGAATTAATTTTTGCGACCTCCATTTTTCCCCCTATAACGTAATTAGGGCCAATAGGGGCCAAAATCGAAACTTTTTTATTGCCTAAAAAACATCAATGATAATAGATTAACCAAGAATAGGGTCTATTTCTTAATATAAAATTGAGCGGGGATATTGAAATGTTATAAATATGATATTGCAAGTATAATTTTTTTTCCATTTGCTTTTAAAATAGTTAAAAATAAACATCTAATGAATTCTTTGTATAAAGTGGATGGAAAGTCCACCAAAGAAGGCATGTGTCAAAAACCTTTGTCAGTCCACCATGGGCTGCATGTGTCCAGAGCAATTGACTATCCATATTGGGCCTAAAAGGTACAATTTGTTGCGGTTGTATCATGCTGCGCTCCGCGAAGCTTTTTAGTCCCCTACCGGTGAAAGCCGAAGGGGACTATAGGTTTGCGCTCTGTCTGTCTGTGTGTCCGTCTGTCTGTCACACCTCAGTTTTCCACACTTTTTTTCTAAACGCTTTTAGATAATGAACTGATTTTTGGTATGTGAGTTAACCTTGATGAGTTACAGATCAAGTTTGAGTTTCCTGCCAATCCACAATTTTTTATGGGAGTTATGGCCCTTTGAACTTTGAAAATTCACTAAAATTTCAGTTTTCCGCACTTTTTAGCTCACCTGACCCGAAGGGTAATGTGAGCTATTGCCATCACTTGGCGTCCGTCGTCTGTCCGTCCGTCGTCCGTCGTCTGTTAACTTTTTCAATCGTTAACTCCTCTGACACCATAAGTCCACTTGCAAACAAACTTGGTACAGTTGTTTATTGATATGGGTGCTTCAAAACTATTGTTTGAATTTTTGATTCATAAAAAAACATGGCCGCTGTAGCTAAAAATAGAACAAAGGGGTAAATTGCAGTTTTTTGCAAATAACTCAAAAACGGTGACAGGTATCAAAATTCTGGCATAGGGTTAAAGTGATCAGCAGCTTAAGATCTACCTGCCCTGAAATTTTCAAGAAGATCCAACAACTGATGTAGGAGTTATTGCCCTTTTTCTGGATTTTTTCAATATTTTTCACCTATTTAGCCATATATCTTGAAAACTATACAAGATATTTCAAAAATTTAAATTGCATATGATTAAGCACATCAAGATCTACATTTTATGTAATTAGGTCAAAGCTGTAGGATCATGTCTTTTAGGAGTAATGGCCCTTAAAGCGTTTAAATTTACCATTTTTCATTACTTTTCCCCTGAATTTCAAAGATTAACTTGTCTGACACCGTAAGACCAACTGCATCTTAACTTGGCACACATATTCAATAGCATACCTGCTGCAATTCTATTGTTTGGATTTTCCATTGGTCAAAAAATATGGCTGCCAGGGCTAAAAATAGAACATGGGGGGTAAATTGCAGTTTTTTGCTAATTACTCTAAAATGGTTTCAGATATCAAAATTGTGTAAGAATCAAAAGTGATCAACATATGAAGATCAACCTGTCCTAAAATTTTTTAAAAGATCCTACTGCTGTTGTGGAAGTTATTGCCCTTTTTCATAATGTTTGCCAAATTTTGCACTTATTAAGCCCTTTGTCTCGAAAACTTTATAAGATAATTCAGAAATTTAAATCCCATATGGTTAAGCACAATAATATCTACAGAATATGTGTATCTGTGTAGTTCAGGTGAGTGATTCAGGCTCCTAGGAGCCTCTTGATTTTTAAACGCTTATAGATAATGAACTGAATTTTGGTATGTGAGTTTACCTTGATGAGTTACAGATCAAGTTTGAGTTTCGTGGCAGTCCATAATTTTTTATGGGAGTTATGGCCCTTTGAACTTTGAAAATTCACTAAAATTTCAGTTTTCTGCACTTTTTTTCTAAACGCTTATAGATAATGAACTGAATTTTGGTATGTGAGTTTACCTTGATGAGTTACAGATCAAGTTTAAGTTCCTGTTGATCAACAAATTTTTATGGGAGTTATGGCCCTTTGAACTTTGAAAATTCACTTAAATATCAGTTTTCCACACTTTTTTTCTAAACGCTTTTAGATAATGAACTGATTTTTGGTATGTGAGTTAACCTTGATGAGTTACAGATCAAGTTTGAGTTTCCTGCCAATCCACAATTTTTTATGGGAGTTATGGCCCTTTGAACTTTGAAAATTCACTAAAATTTCAGTTTTCCGCACTTTTTAGCTCACCTGACCCGAAGGGTAATGTGAGCTATTGCCATCACTTGGCGTCCGTCGTCTGTCCGTCCGTCGTCCGTCGTCTGTTAACTTTTTCAATCGTTAACTCCTCTGACACCATAAGTCCACTTGCAAACAAACTTGGTACAGTTGTTTATTGATATGGGTGCTTCAAAACTATTGTTTGAATTTTTGATTCATAAAAAAACATGGCCGCTGTAGCTAAAAATAGAACAAAGGGGTAAATTGCAGTTTTTTGCAAATAACTCAAAAACGGTGACAGGTATCAAAATTCTGGCATAGGGTTAAAGTGATCAGCAGCTTAAGATCTACCTGCCCTGAAATTTTCAAGAAGATCCAACAACTGATGTAGGAGTTATTGCCCTTTTTCTGGATTTTTTCAATATTTTTCACCTATTTAGCCATATATCTTGAAAACTATACAAGATATTTCAAAAATTTAAATTGCATATGATTAAGCACATCAAGATCTACATTTTATGTAATTAGGTCAAAGCTGTAGGATCATGTCTTTTAGGAGTAATGGCCCTTAAAGCGTTTAAATTTACCATTTTTCATTACTTTTCCCCTGAATTTCAAAGATTAACTTGTCTGACACCGTAAGACCAACTGCATCTTAACTTGGCACACATATTCAATAGCATACCTGCTGCAATTCTATTGTTTGGATTTTCCATTGGTCAAAAAATATGGCTGCCAGGGCTAAAAATAGAACATGGGGGGTAAATTGCAGTTTTTTGCTAATTACTCTAAAATGGTTTCAGATATCAAAATTGTGTAAGAATCAAAAGTGATCAACATATGAAGATCAACCTGTCCTAAAATTTTTTAAAAGATCCTACTGCTGTTGTGGAAGTTATTGCCCTTTTTCATAATGTTTGCCAAATTTTGCACTTATTAAGCCCTTTGTCTCGAAAACTTTATAAGATAATTCAGAAATTTAAATCCCATATGGTTAAGCACAATAATATCTACAGAATATGTGTATCTGTGTAGTTCAGGTGAGTGATTCAGGCTCCTAGGAGCCTCTTGATTTTTAAACGCTTATAGATAATGAACTGAATTTTGGTATGTGAGTTTACCTTGATGAGTTAAAGATCAAGTTTGAGTTTCGTGGCAGTCCATAATTTTTTATGGGAGTTATGGCCCTTTGAACTTTGAAAATTCACTAAAATTTCAGTTTTCTGCACTTTTTTTCTAAACGCTTATAGATAATGAACTGAATTTTGGTATGTGAGTTTACCTTGATGAGTTACAGATCAAGTTTAAGTTCCTGTTGATCAACAAATTTTTATGGGAGTTATGGCCCTTTGAACTTTGAAAATTCACTTAAATATCAGTTTTCCACACTTTTTTTCTAAATGCGTATAGATAATGAACTGATTTTTTGTCTGTGAGTTTACCTTATTGAGTTACATATCAAGTTTGAGTTTCGTGCTGATCCACAAATTTTTATGGGAGTTATGGCCTTACTGATCAAGTTTAGGTATTCATTTGTTTGACAAATTGTTACCAGTGACTGAAATATGAGGCCGGTAGGGGACTAAGTATTGTTTTGCAATACTCTCAGGATGCTTGTTATATTTTATTTGTTTCCACCATAACTTTGGTCCTAGTTGGCCTATTGCTGTGAAATTTGTCAAGAATGTTTCTTACAATAAAAGAATAAACCTGATGAATTTTCATGCCCCTTTTTTTCCCGCTATGTAGTTAGGGGCCAAAAAGGGACCAAAATCGAAACTTTTTTATTTGTGGTCCGATTTTGAAATATTTTTTTGCATGTTTGTTCTCGTCAAATAGGGGATACAAAATTAAGAATGAAATTTTGCGACCCCCCCTTTTCCCCTTATTATGTAATTAGGGTCCAAAAGGGGCCAAAATCGAAACTTTTTTATTTGTGGTACAATTTTTAATTTTTTTTTGCATGTTTGTTCTTGTCAAATAGCAGATGCAAAATTGCGAATAAATTTTTGCGACCACCCTTTTTTCCCCCTGTTATGTAAATAAGGGCCAAAGGGGACCAAAATTGAAAAACTTTTTACATGTGATCTGATTTTGAAAATTTTTATTGCATGTTTTATCTTGTCGATTAGCAGATACAAAATTGAGAATTAATTTTTGTGACCCCCCTTTCCCCCCCTATTACTTAATTATGGCCAATATGGGCCAAAATCAAAATTTTTTTATTGTGTAAAAAACATCAATGATAATAGATAAACCAAGAATAGGGTCTATTTCTTAATATAAAATTGAGTTGGGATATTGAAATGTTATAAATATGATATTGCTTTTAAAATAGTTAAAATCTAATGAATTCCTTGTAAAATGTGGATGGAAAGTCCACCAAAGAAGGCATGTGTCAAAAACCTTTGTCAGTCCACCATGGGCTGCATGTGTCCAGAGCAATTGACTATCCATATTGGGCCTAAAAGGTACAGGGTTCAACCTGTTGCAGTCGTATCATGCTGCGCTGGTAAAGCTTTTTATTATAAAAAGTCTTAAAGGTATATGTAATTTTACAAAAAAAATTATAGGTGGTGGGGGTAAAAATAAAGTGCCGTCCTGGGAGGGGAAATAATATTTTTCTTGAACAGATCTTAGAAAGTATTGGTTGTCAATTTGAAGAAAAACTAAAGTTTTACTGCAATTATGATTTCTCCTATACCATGTATACTCTGTATGATTTTTAGCTCACCTTGCCAAAGGCAATGTGAGCTTTTGCCATCACTTGGCGTCCGTCATCTGTCCAACTTTTCAAAAATCTTCTTCTCTGAAACCTCTAAGTCAAATGTAATGAAACTTGGTAGGGTTGTTTTATAGTATTTCCTCTACAAAACTGTCATTCAAAATTTTGATTAGCCATAAAAAATGGTCGCCATGGGTAAAAATAGAACATATGGGTAAATTGCAGTTTTTTGCAAATTACTCAAAAACCATTGCAGATATCAAAATTCTTGCTAGGGTAAAAGTGATCAGCACATCAAGATCTACCTGCCCTGAAATTTTGAAAAAGATCCAACAACAGTTGTAGGAGTTATTGCCCTTTTTCTTGATTTTTTCAAAATTTTGCACTTTTTTAGACCAATATCTTGAAAATTGTACAAGATATTGGATACAATTATATTGCATATGGTTAAGCACATCTACTATAGTTGTAACAGAGTAAAAGTTGTTGGACCGTTCCTTTAGGAGTTATACCCCTTGGATTGTATAAATTGACCATTTTCACAGCTTTTTGTTCAACTTTTCAAAAATCTTCCTCTCTGAAACTGCTTGGCCAAATGTAATGAAACTTGGTAGGGTTATTCTGTTGTATGTCGTCTACAAAAATATTGTTAAAAATTTTGATTCGACAAAAAACATGGCCACCATGGCTAAAATAGAAAATAATGGTAAAATACAGTTTATTTTGGCAAATTGTTCAAAAATGGTTTGAGTAATTGTGATCAACACATCAAGATCTACCTGCCCTGAAGTTTGGAAAAAGATCTGACAATGGTTGTAGGAGTTATTGCCCTTTTTCTTGTTTTTTTTTCAAATTTTGCTCTTTTTAGACCAATATCTTAAAAACTATATAAGATATTTGAAAAATTTAAATTGCATATCTTTTAGCATATAAAGATCTAAAAATTATGTAATGGGGTCAAAGTTGTAAGACCTTTCTTGATAGGAGTTGTTTCCCTTAGAACATAAAAATTGATAATTCCACATAGTAGCAGTCCTTTGCAAAATATTCAGCTTATAAGTATCATCGAATACAAGGTGAGCGATTCAGGCTCCTGGGAGCCTCTAGTTTACTGTATTTCACACAAAAGATGGTGAAAGTGGCAGGGAAAAAACTTTGCAACAGTTTTCTCAGCAACTATTAATCATAACCCCTTGATATTTGGTACACAGCATCAGCATGAGTTCTGATAACATGGGATTGTATTTTAGGTTGTTTATCTACATCATAATCAGCGAAATCCAGTCATTTTCATAAATTTTTGTATGTCTAGAAAGTAAATGTTTTTGTCTGGCCTGCTACAAAGGTCCCGAAAGGTGAGACACAGGTACTGGTGTTACTTTCTGGTAGCTAAAGCAGTGTAAACTTTTTGGTAATACTTAAGTGGAAAATGAATTACTTGTTAAGTATAATACCTGGTCATCTGATATTTGGTATACAATGGTTGGGAATGTGATCTACGCAACTGGCACAATGCTGTGTGACCCAGACCTATTTTCACTCTTCAAAGATTTTAGTATACCAACACTTGGGGTTGTGTTGTACTAAAGGCCTAGATAGACTGTGAATTGGGTTCCACAGTGGTGCGGACAGGTTAGACATACTTTTAGTGGCCACTCTTGTTTTGCTAAATAGGTGTATTTTATTGTTATGTCATGTAAATTATTATATTTTAGTTCAATACATCCTTAGTAGCCTCTAGAGACAAAGAATTAAGAATGCTTGCAATAAAATGTGGACAGGTTGCTTCACTGATAGCAGTAAGTAGGATTCTATATTTTAAGGTGTCAGAAGCATACACATATAGATTTAAATCACACTGAATAGCTATAAAGTATCCAACTGAAAATTAAATGACACACATTTATACGGGTTTCACATCTACTGAAAAATATTTTCATAGTAAAAACAAGGCTTTGCAAAAAATAGAAATAAGAAAAATAAAAAACACCTCTTCAGTAAATAAACTGAAATACTAATGTTTATATACAAAACTCATCTATGTACAAAAACGATGGATAAAACACAAATTTCAGTGTTAGAATTGTGTTAGCATTTCTGTGTCATGATTTTTGTCTCGCCTGCGAAAAATAGTCGCGGAAGCGAGACATAGGTATTACTTTCTGGCGGTGGTGAGGGTGGCATCGTAAACTTTTTTGTAAGACTTTTGTGGAAAATGAATACTTGAAAAGTATAATACCTAGGCATCTAATATTTGGTATACAGACAGTTCAGGTTATGGTCTACGCAACTGTCACCATGCCGTGTGATCTTGCTTTAGTGACGTGACTCTGTGAACTTAGATCTTTTTTCAGGTTTAGAACTTCTTTGTAAGACTTTTGGGGAAAATTAATAAGCTAGAAAATATAATAGCTAGGCATCTGATAATTAGTATACAGACAGTTCAGGACATGGTCTATGCAACTGTCACCATGCTGTTTGACCCTGCCCCCATTTTCACGCTTCAGTGACTCTTTTGAAAACTTCTTTGTAAGACTTTTGGAAAATGAATTAATTGAAAAGTATAATAGTTACGCATCTGATATTTGGTATACAGACAGTTTAGGTTATGTTCTAAGCAACTGTTAACATGTTGTGTGACCCTGACCCCATTTTTATGCTCTAGTGACTCTGTGAACTTAGATAGTTTTTTTCAGGCCTAAAAGTTCTTTGTAAGACTTTTGTGGAAAATGAATTTCTTAAAAAGTATAATAGCTTGGCATCTGATATTTGTTATACACACAGTTGAGGTTATGGTATATGCAACTGCCACCTTGCCTTGTGACCTTGACCCCATTTTTCATGCTCCAGTGACTCTGTGAACTTAGGTCTTTTTCAGGCTGAAAATTTCTTTGTCAGACTTTTTTGGAAAATTAATTTCTTGAAAAGTAAAATAGCTAGGCATCTGATATTTGGTATACAGACAGTTCAGGTTACGGTCTACGCAACTGTCACCATGCCATTTGACCTTGACTTCATTTTCATGCTTCAGTTACTCTGTGAACTTTTGTCTTTTTTGAGCTGCACACTTTTTTGTAAGACTTTAATTTGTTGAAAATGAATTTATGAAAAGAATAATAGCTAGGCATCTGATATTTAGGATATTGATGAATTGAATTAGGGTTTTTGTGTCTGTCATCTGACCTTGACCTCATTTTTACACTAAATGACTGTTAATATTGTTTTTTTTTTGTGTTCAGATTTTTGTGTTAAGTGTGTTTCTCAGTGACTATGATTTTAGTTGGTCCACAGGAAAATGTCAAGAATTCATGAATGTATAGTTGAATAACTAGGTATTCCGATGGTGAAAGCAGGCCTGACATACTTTAGTGTTAATGCTTGTCCTTATGATTTGAATGTCAAGCAAAAGTACCACTAAGAAACTTCATAATGGACTTAAAAAAAAAATAAAAAAACAAAGTTTTACAGTGATGGAGAAAAAGAAACATATCTTAACATCTTAACCAATTGCTTTGTCCAGCTGCATAACACCTTTCAGTTTTCAAGTTTTTTTGTTGTTGTTTATTTTTTTTTTTCATTTGAACTTAAGCTGTCAGAAGTTGAAAAATAAAATTTTCTTGTAGTAGAAATGGGATTAGTTTTCATGGCTAGACGGCAAGTTATTATTATTTTTTCAGTACCTACAGTTAACAGTTCAGCAGATGTCAGAATCTTGGGAAGATATCCTGATGGAAATGGACTCCAAACTCTTAAAATTTGCCCAGGAAAAGAAGGTCAGAATCAGTCTTTAGTATTTGGTGACAGAAAAGAAAAATACACAACTGAAAAAAAAAAGAATAAAAGCAGATAGTAATATGGCTGTTCCAGGTTTAAGTGTATGGAAAGGTCATGAGAAACTTCATTCACTACCAACCACTCATGAAATTTAATTAGATATGTCATATTTCATGGAACAAAAATTTTCAAAAAATCCAAATTAGTTACTATAAATAGAAATGGCTCCCAACCTATATTCACAGACCAATAAGTAACTTTTAAGTAAGAGGTTTATTGCAACAAAGATTTGACCAATGACTATGAATTAAAAATTATATATACTACATACATGTTCATGTGTATATTCCTTTTGAGGCCGACACCTGATATTTGTTGGAATAGCTCTAAAAAAACATTAACCTGACATTACTTTTGAAGATGATGTTTTAGAGTTGTATAATCACTGACCATAGTACCATTGAATTTATATAAACTTAGGGCTGTTCCAGAATTAATCGTGTAGGGGGGTCAGGAGGAATTTCTATTACTTATATGGTGGGTGTTTTAAAATATTTTGTGAAGAAACAATGATGAAAATTAATTATTTTTCAGACTGTGCCAAATTGATTTGGATATGCCCGACATTTGGTCCGACAATGAATTATTCATTGCTGGACCAACCAAAACTTCGTCAGACCAAAAATTTACCTTTGTTATTATCGTCAAATTCTGAAAAATTTTCATGTTTTTCGGAAATCAACACAAATTTATACAATTCTAACGATAATGCACTTTCTTTCCAGTTTCTGTCCCTGGACTTTTAAATACCCTAAAATTTTTATTAATTTTGAAGCAAATTCATACTGTTGACAAAAACTAAAGAAGAAAACCATGAAAAATTGTAAAAAGCTGAACGATAAAATATGATACTTACAACAAAGTAACAAAAATTATTGCATTTGGTCGGTAATGAGAATCAGTTTACTGAACCAACTCAATTTTTGCCGGTCAGGTCCGTAGGTCTGACGACATTTGGAAAAGACTGATTTTTTTATGGGTGGTGGGGTAAAGAAAACTAGAGGCTCCCAGGAGCCTGAATCGCTCACCTTGTATTTGATGATACTTATATGCTGGATATAACAAAGGACTGCTACTCTGTGGAATTATCAATTTTAATGTTCTAAGTGAAACAACTTCTATCTAGAAAGGTCTTACAACTTTGACCCCATTACATAATTTTTAGATCTTTATGTGCTTAACCATATGCAATTTAAATTTTTCAAATATCTTGTATTGTTTTCAAGATATAAGTCTTAAAAGAGCAAAATTTGAAGAAAAAAAAAAGGAAAAGGGCAATAACTCCTACAACTATTGTCAGATCTTCTTCAAAACTTCAGGACAGGTAGATCTTTATGTGCTGATCATTATTACTCAAATAGAATTTTAATATCTGTTACCATTTTTGAGTAGTTTGCAAAAAACTGCAATTTACCCTTATGTTCTATTTTTAGCCATGGCAGCCATGTTTTTTGTCGAATCGATATTTCGAACGATAATTTTGTAGACCACATATTACTAAACAACCCTACTAAGTTTCATTTCATTTGACTAAGCAGTTTCAGAGAAGAAGATTTTTGAAATGTTGAACAAAAAACTGTGAAAATGGTCAATTTTTACAATCCAAGGGATATAACTCCTAAAGGAACGATCCTACAACTTTGACTCTGTTACAACTTTTGTAGATCTTGATGTGCTTATTCATATGAAATCTAATTTTTTGAAATATCTTGTATAGTTTTCAAGATATAGGGCTAAATAAGTAATTTTTTTTTTTTAAATCCAGAAAAAGGGCAATAACTCCTACATCGGTTGTTGGATCTTCTTGAAAATTTCTGGGCAGGTAGATCTTGAGGTGCTGATCACTTTTACCCTCTGCCAGAATTTTGATATCTGTTACGGTTTTTGAGTTATTTGCAAAAAACTGCAATTTACCCCTATGTTCTATATTTAGCCATGGCGGCCATGTTTTTTGTCGAATCGATATTTTGAACGATAATTTTGTAGACCACATATTACTAAACAACCCTACTAAGTTTCATTTCATTTGACTAATCAGTTTCAGAGAAGAAGATTTTTGAAATGTTGAACAAAAAACTGTGAAAATGGTCAATTTTTACAATCCAAGGGATATAACTCCTAAAGGAACGATCCTACAACTTTGACTCTGTTACAACTTTTGTAGATCTTGATGTGCTTATTCATATGAAATCTAATTTTTTGAAATATCTTGTATAGTTTTCAAGATATAGGGCTAAATAAGTAATTTTTTTTGAAAAAATCCAGAAAAAGGGCAATAACTCCTACATCGGTTGTTGGATCTTCTTGAAAATTTCTGGGCAGGTAGATCTTGAGGTGCTGATCACTTTTACCCTTTGCCAGAATTTTGATATCTGTTACGGTTTTTGAGTTATTTGCAAAAAACTGCAATTTACCCCTATGTTCTATATTTAGCCATGGCGGCCATGTTTTTTGTCGAATCAAAATTTCGAACGACAAATTTGTAGAGGATATACTACAGAACAACCCTACTAAGTTTCAATACATTTGGCCAAGCGGTTTCAGAGAAGAAGATTTTTTAAAAGTTGAACGACGGACGACAGACGACGGACGACGGACGACGGACGCCAAGTGATTGCAAAAGCTCACATTGCCTTCGGCAAGGTGAGCTAAAAAGTGCCTCCCGACCCCCCCACACATTTAATTCTGGAACAGCCCTTAGTCAATCCTAGTATTGATAAAACACCTTAAGGTAGATGGGGTGTCTATCACTGAGCATCTTTTTTGCACATCTATCATAACTTTAAATTTTATATGCTAGCAGCTATTCTTATTGATATCTATTCGGCTAGGTATACATCAAAATGTTTAATTACAACAAAAATTTGGATAGAACTCACCCTCTTTGTGAATTTCAATATTTATCCGTTTTTTTTAACAGGAGATAATTTGTATAGAAATAATAGCAAAAAAACATATTTTTCCCTTTTTACAAAAATTTTGCTGGTGAACTTTATTTTTTATTTAGTATATTTAAAAACAAAAACAAAACATAATTTTTCACAATTTTTAAGAAAAATCTATGGAGCAGATTTTCTTAGATGAAGAAATTTAAATTTTTCCCTATTGATTTAATTCTATATTAAAAGTAACAACATCATGCATTTTTCAAAGTCTATTCTACAAAAATTCCTCTGGTGAACTTTTAATATATTTATTGAAATTTAAAGTGCCATTCTAGAGCTATCTGTGGCCAAAATTTGAGAAAATTCTATGGATAAATTTTTAGACACCCCATCTACCGTAAATCAACACTTTGTCTAATGAACTTGTCAGATATTATTTGTCATTTAGTAGTTTTAATCAGCATTTACATAAATATGTTGTAGGCTGCATGTAGTGGAACAGTCAGCAATGATTTCTTAGAACTGCTACTCTTTGGTATTCCCAGGTGAGTTAACTATATGGGGCTGTCAATAAATGGTTCTACTAATAAAGGGCGTGGGACAAAAGTCCCCCAAGGGACCTCCACCACCTATGGAAAAAAATTAAAGAAATTTTACATTACACTTATTTAAAGACACCAATTTAGATTAAATGAAAGTGCTTTCCTTAAGGGTGGGGACAAAGGCCGAATTAGGGCCAGTATGCTGGTTGCACACCCTTTTTGACAAAAAATTTGGTTAGGACACAGTATTTTCTGTAACAATGCTTAAAATCAATGGAAACACCCTTTACAAAACCTACAAAAGAGTCTAGGCTCGAGGTCACAATGGTCTCACCCTAACGTACTTAACATCAAAATTAAAACAAGCCCAAAATTTTACCAGAAACACACAACTGCTACCTTGCCATTGTTTACACTAGGTGTCTATAAAACTGGTTTACTGGAAGATGTGAAGAAATTTATAAGTCCAAACAACCAATTAGACAAAACAATTGTATAAGTAAGGAACAACTTGAACAAAAACAAACTCTATTAATGTGTTTAATTGCATGTAAAACATTGGTATGTCATGCTGATGATATGCCAAATACATGTACATGTAGAAGAATTTTTAATTACTCAACTTTTACCAATTAACATGTCATGCATGTTGAGAGGTAATGAAATATTAAATATTGATTGTGAACATGTTTTATAAGAGAAATGAAATGTTTATGAAAGTCTTACATATATTTACAGCATGGAATTGAAAACCTTCTTGTTGCATGAGTTGACAGATAAGGTAGGTTATGTTTGTTACAGTTCAAAAATATGGTATTGATATGCCCATTTCAAACAACGTGTTGTTTTTTTTTGTCCCAAGCTGCAACGTGGAGCAGGGACATAGAAATGCCTGGCGTCCGTCCGTCACACTATTTTTTGTAACCGTTTTTCAGCAACTATTAATCATAGGCTTTTGATATTTAGTATGCAGCTTCAGGTAGGGGTCCCATACGGTGGGATGCGTTTTCAGATCTGTAGCTCATCTACTTCCTGTTCAGATTTTCAGGCAGTGGACCTAGTATCTTATCTTGTTTTTATACGACCGCAAAATTTTTGCGATCGTATAATGTTATGGCGATGTCGTCGTCGTCGTCGTCGTTGTCGGCGTCGTCGTCGTCGTCTGTGGACACTTTGGTTTCCGTGTGATAACTTGAGTAAATATTGACCGAATGTTATGAAATTTTGATATGATGTTTGTTACCACTAAAGGAAGGTTGGTATTGTATTTGGGGGTTGTGGCCCCTATCATTTTAGAAAAAAGGGCCAAAAAGGGCTAAAACGGGTGTATTGACAAAACTGTTGTAGAATGTTTGTTGTTCATTCGATTTTGAAAATTCTTTTTTCAACGAATTCCTCATTAAATTCTGTCAACTAAATGTGTCAATGGTTTTGATATATATTGCACTGTTACATTGATACTGGGGGTCAAAAAGGGGCCACACCCAAAAAATTGACTTTTTTATTTGTGGTCCGATTTTCAAAATCTTTTTTTCATTGGAATCCTTGTGAAAATCCCTGCCTGCGTTTTTCAATCAGATTTGCAATATCTCTTACCGTTTTTGAGAAATTAGGGGTCAAAGGGGCCAAAAACGCCATTTTTAAAAGTTTGTCAATGCAAATAGTTTTATACAAAAAATTCAGTTGTAGCGGGCCTGCCAATTGTTATGAAGTTTATATATGATGATTATATCCACTAAAGGAATCTTGGTTTTGTATTTGGGGTTTGTGGCCCCTACTGTTTTAGAAAAAAGGGCCAAAAAGGGCTAAAACGGTTGTATTGACAAAACTGTTGTAGAATGCTTATTATTCACTAGATTTTGAAAATTCTTTCTTTGTTGAATTCATCATTTAATTCTGTCAACAAAATGTGTCAATGATTTTGATATGTATTTCACCATTACATTGTTACAGGGGGCTAAAGACAGACCACACCCAAAAAATCAACTTTTTTATTTGTGGTCTGATTTTCAAAATCTTTTTTTCATCGGATCCATGTACACAATTTCTTACTATTTTTTATCGGATTAGCAATATCTTTTACCATTTTTGAGGAATTAAGGGTCAAAGGGCCAAATTTGTAAATTAATACATGTATAGAAATAAGGCTTTTTGTATAAGATGTTGATGTAAATATATTTGTCAAAAATGCATTTCTAAGTCCACCACAGGATGCATGTGTCAAAAAGCTTTGTAAGTCCACCATGGGCTTCATGTGACCAAAGCAATGGACTATCCATATTGGGCCTCCAATGTACAGGGTTCAACTTGTTGCGGTCGTATCATGCTGCGCTCGGCGTAGCTTTTTATTTTGTTTTTTTTGGAGGAGGGTAGTAATGGGAATCATCCTGTCTGTCTGTCCAAATACCTCATTAGTGCATCTCATCCTAAACTGCTTGGTGGATTTTAATGAAACTTAACCTGAAGGAAGTTTATCATGTTGACATGATGTAGATTTGCTGTGCATGAAAATTTTAATAATACTGTAGATACATGTTTACATGTTCATGCATTTCTTTGAAATTGTACTTTAAGGGGATCTTAGATTGATTCATAATGATACAGTTCTGGTGGTCAGTACTATTTTGCATTGGCCTATTAAGTTTATGTAAGATGTAACTCAGAATGTAAATTTTTCTTCTAAAATGTTGCCGGCCAGCAAATCCTGCAAAGCAAAAGGTTTGCAGGATCTGCAACAATTATTTGCAACTCTGTGCATGAGAATTTTTTATAGCTAAGGGGAGATAATTTAACTTAGATTTGTTTAAAATACAGTTTTTAATGGGAGACATCTTAAGCACAACTTGTTCTAAACTGCTTAATTGATTATGATAAATTATTTCATGACGTTAGAACACCACATGTAGAAATTTTCTTGTGCTCAAATATAATTCAGGAGATAATTGGACAATTTTTCTGACATTATAGAGTCCAGTAAAATAAGTATAGCAGGGGTATCATTTTGTGATCTCTCTCGCAGTATTCCTTGTTTAACCTCTGCTTTTCCATGTTGTTTGTCAACATCCCCTTGCTCATTGGTACATAAAAGGAGGAACATATTCATGTAGTTGCACTGGGAAAGACGTGTTTTATTAGACTATTTTGAAAGTAATATTTGTCATGAGCTACCAGTTTCCTAGGGTCAGACATTAGATTTTAAACAAATGAGAAAAGAGTAGGGGCGATAAGGCCTGTTTTTGGCCTAAGATTTTACTGAAATCTCAACCTTTGAATTCTGTTGTCAGATGCTGATAAAACATTTATTAGATTTCCAAAAATGAGCAACTAAATGTATTTTTGAAGTTATGAATGATTGTTTTAGCTGGAAATGTGAACTGAAACTGAACTTATTAGGAAAATCGCCAATTTACATCGATTTTCAGTATTTTTATGATACATTTTGGACTAGAAAAGTATCTCCCCACACAAGAAACAACTAAATATTTTCACAGATTGTTAATATGGCTTATATAAACCTTCTCTGAAATTATAAACTTGTTTCTCGTGTGCAGACAATGTTTTCTGGTCCAAAATATACATTAAAAACGACCAAAATTTCTCAATTTTTGTCATTTTTAGCTCACCTGGACCGAAGGTCCATGTGAGCTTTTACCATCACTTGGCGTCCGTCGTCGTCGTCGTCGTCGTCGTCTGTCGTCGTCTGTCGTCGTCTGTAAACAATTTTTCAAACGTTAACTTGTCCGACACCATAAGTCCAATTGCAACCAAACTTGGTATAGTTGTTAAGTGGCATTATGTGTACAAAACTATCGTTCGGATTTTTGATTCGTAAAAAAACATGGCCGCCATGGCTAAAAATAGAACAGGGGGGCCAAATTACAGTTTTTTGCAAATAACTCAAAAACGGTAAGAGATATCAAAATTCTGGCATAGGGTTAAAGTGATCAGCACCTCAAGATCTACCTGCCTAGAAATTTTCAAGAAGATCCAACAACCGATGTAGGAGTTATTGCCCTTTTTCTGGATTTTTTCAAAATTTTGCACTTATTTAGCCCTATATCATGAAAACTATACAAGATATTTTAAAAATTCAAAATGCAGATGATTCAGCACATCAAGATCTACATTTCATGTAATTAGGTCAAAGCTGTAGAACCATTCGTTTAGGAGTTATGGCCCTTAAAGTGTCAAAATTTACCGTTTTTCATTACTTTTTCCCTGAATTTCAAAGATTAACTTGTCCGACACCATATATCCAACTTCAACCAAACTTGGCACAGTTGTTAAATAGCACATATGCTACAATTCTATCGTTCAGATTTTTGATTCGTCAAAAAATATGGCCGCCATGGCTAAAAATAGAACATAGGTGTAAATTGCAGTTTTTTGCTAATAACTCAAAAATGGTTATAGATATCAAAATTCTGATGGGATACAAAAGTGATCAGCATCTCAAGATCTACCTGCTAAGAAAGTTTCAAGAAGATCCAACAACTGATGTGGGAGTTATTGCCCTTTTTCTGGATTTTTTCAAAATTTTTCACTTGTTTAGCCATATATCTTGAAAACTATACAAGATATTTCAAGAATTTGAATTGCATATGATTAAGCACATCAAGATCTACATTTCATGTATTTAGATCAAAGCTGTAGGATCATTTCTTTTAGGAGTTATTGTCCTTAAAACAACAAAATTTACCATTTTTCATTACTTTTTCCCTGAATTTCAAAGATTAACTTGTCTGACACCGTAAGACCAACTGCATTTTAACTTGGCACACTTGTTTAATAGCTTATATGCTACAACTCTATTGTTCAGATTTTTGATTCGTGAAAAAACATGGCCGCCATGGCTAAAAATAGAACATAGGGGTAAATTGCATTTTTTTGCTAATAACTCAAAAATGGTTTCAGATATCAAAATTGTGCAAGAATAAAAAAAGATCAGCATATTTAGATCTACCTGTGCTGAAATTTTGGAAAAGATCTGACTGCTGATGTAGGAGTTATTGCCCTTTTTCCTAATTTTTGCCAAATTTTGCACTTATCAAGCCCAATATCTTGAAAACTTACCAAGATATTTCAGAAATTTAAATCGTATATGGTTATGCACAATAATATCTACAAAATATATGTGTCTGTATAGTTCAGGTGAGCGATTCAGGCTTCTGGGAGCCTCTTGTTGCTAAAATCACTAGCAATATGACTTCATTATGACGCTTCAATATTTTTTTTTAATATGTTTTCCTTTTAGGCAAAGTTAACAATATATTCTGGCCAGAAATGGACACTTTTGCATAACCTTCATATTTTTAGGCTAAATTAGGGCCTTATCGCCCCTACTCCTTTTACTTTGATTTCAATAATAGATTTGTTTCAATATGAATTTTAGTTGCTATCTAAGAAAAATGAATACCAATGAATTAAGATTTTTCACTCTAACATTTATTTTAAAATAAATGCAAAATGGAAATGGTTATGTAAAATTATTTTTCTGTAATTTTCAGGGCTTGAAAAAGTTAGGGATATCAATAGAAACATCTTATACTAACATACAGAAACTAGTCATCAACCACCTTCAAGTGTAAGTAATAGAAATAGACCTGTATAGTCTATGGTATAGATATGCCTGTTAAATCATTTTCACATGACTTTTTTGTGACTTGTATTGTTCAAAGTTTTGTTTATGCATCAGTCTATATAAGAAGCCAAGGAATACAAAAAGGTCATATGAATTTCAAAGTAGAAAATAAAGACGCTGAAAACTCTCACAACCAAAACAGAAACCAATCAGTAATGAAATAAACAATAAGTAGTACAAAAATTTGAATCAGGTGCTTCGGGTGAACAAGCAGTGCCTGTTTCTTTCAAAACACCTGTAAACCTAGCAGTTTTAAGACATATATAAGAAGACTATATTAAAATTCTCACTGGATTGATTTGCAAACACTATTGTGAAAGTATAAAACCTGATGTTGTTTTCAAAAAAGCAAGAGCTCTTTTCACTCACAGCGCATTTAAGGCAGAACATGACTGTATTTGGCCATAAAACTCTTTCCGTCAACCAGATGTGAAATAAGACCCCTCAAGATCAATTAAATAATATATGTGAAATTTATAGATATTTGTGTTATATTTATGTGGGCTGAATTCCTTAGGGACGAAATCTTTGGCCGAAAATTTCGACTCAAAAGTTCTGGGGCAAGCTGGGGTCACAGCCCGTTTTGTCCCTAAATCATTTCGGCCCATGTCAATATAACTCAAATACCTATTACTTTCACATAAATTACGTCATTGATTTTGATGAGTTATATCTGGTTGAGGGAAAGAGTTTTATGGCCGAATACAGTCATATTCTACCTTAAATGCGCTATGCTCCCTTTTCGATACGGATGTGATAGTAACAATTCCCATAGAAGCCAACTGCAGAGAAAAGAAGAGACTTTTCCGTATGCAAAGGATCTAACATTTTCTCAGCACTACACCCTATGTATAACATCAAGAGACATTTTTATGATTAATGTCAATAAACAATTTTATCAATAGCCCCTTTTGTGTATCCTTTCCTTCCATCATCATACTTTATTTTTGATTGTAGAGTGAGTCAGGCATTGCTGTACCATCTCAGTGAGTTACGTGGGATGTCCCAGTGGTTTGATAGATTTGGAGTCCTGGGGATGTCTACTAAGTATATACAGGAAGCAGTCACAGCTGTGGGGTCATTTGTACTCAAGACCAGTGAACTTCAACAGTAAGTCAATTATTCTAAAATATCTTTTACGTTTTGTGAAATGCCATGTCTCAGTGGGTTAATTGATTTTGGGTCCAGAAGGTGTCTACTAAGTATATTCAGGAAGCCGTCACAGCTGTGGGGTCATTTGTACTCAAGACCAGTGAACTTCAACAGTAAGTGATATGTTTTCAAAGATTTTTTACATATCTTAGCAACTATGATGTCACTTAGGTATTTTAGATACAATATCAATAATATAATGATAATATAAAATACTTATATAGCGCCCTATATAAAACAATTACTCTAAAGCGCTGTACAATACTTAAAAAATACATACAAACAATTAAAATAAACCCTACATTTACAGTACATAGAAATAAAACAACAAGTAGGGAAAAAATCAATACTCATGACACGTATGTATGTACATTAAATAAAACAAGTGGTCAATATCTCCATCATCATTGTTGTCATAAGCCTATAATATTATGTTGCTAAAACTCTACTTTAATTTGAAAATTGAAACAATTAAATATGAAAATTGACATAATCTAAGTTCTTATTCTATTTTCAGAGTTATTGATGAGAGTATCAAGAATTTCAAAGCGTTTTTCTGTTGGTTGTATGTAGGTAAGGATGATAGTAAAGATTTGTACATGTGTTATGCAGAATTAATTTTGATACTGTAAGGGCCATTCCAGTTAAAGATATATATGTTTAAGAGGCCATTGGTTTGACCACCATGTTAGTCAATAAACATTTCTTGAAAGGTGTGCATTCACATTGCTATTGCAATGAATTATATTGCAAAAAATTGCATAAATTCTATTTTTGGTTCTCATTATAAAAAGTGGTGTTTTATAAAGAACTATATCATACTTTTGAGTGGTATTTGCCTAAAAATACTGCTAAAGAGGCTGGTTACAAATTATACGAGCTGTAAGGCAGAAATTATCAGTTTGGAAAAAAATGCCACATTGATAAATTGACGGGAAATAACGTCCAACGACAGCTACAATTAATTAAACAAAACAAAAAAACAAAAAAATTTAAATTCTCTTACAAAATTTCAATTTTTGATTTATTGATAAAATTTGAGATTGAGAAAGTATAACATATTTTTTTATATATTTTCAAAAAAGAAGTAAAGAAGCACTAATTTGGCATTCTAGTGTCAAAAGTCTGAAAGGGCAACGACAAAACCAGTAAACACAAACAAGACAACACGAAGAAACATAAAACACAAAATCAACGGAACGGAAATCAACAACACGAACTCAAGTCATAACAAGAGTGAACTTAGGTGCTCTGGAAGAGTAAGCCGTTCCTGCTTGCTATAGCACACCAGTCGTATTGCATAAGACATGAATTGTGTTATAATGAAAAATGTCTTATGATTTGTATATTGTCACCCTAATTCCTCAAATCTATGGTGTTCATTGGATTCCTTTTTATTGTCACCTTCATTATTATACGACCACAAATTTTTTGCGATCGTATTATGTTATGGCAATGTCGTTGTCGTCGTCGTCGTCGTTGTCGTCGTCGTCTGTAGACACTTTGGTTTCCGTGCAATAACTTTAGTTGTAGTTAACCAATTGTTATAGAATTTTGATATGATGTTTATAACCACTAAAGGAAGGTTGGTATTGCATTTGGAGTTTCTGGCCCCTACTGTTTTAGAAAAAAGGGCCAAAAGGGGCTAAAACGGGTGTATTGACAAAACGTGTGTACAAAGTTTAATTTTCTTCCGATTTTGATAATTCTTTTTTTAGCTCACCTGGACCGAAGGTCCATGTGAGCTATTACCATCACTTGGCGTCCGTCGTCGTCTGTCGTCGTCGTCTGTCGTCGTCGTCGTCTGTCGTCGTCGTCTGTTAACAATTTTTCAAAAATCTTCTCCTCTGAAACTACCAAACAGAATTTAATGAAACTTGGTATGAATGATCCTTAGGGTGTCCTGCACCAAACTTGTGTTTTGATTTTTAATCTGTTAAAAAACATGGCCGCCGTTACTAAAAATAGACTAGGGGGGTCAGACTACTGTTTTTGGCTTATAAATCAAAAAGTATAAGAGATAGAGGAAATCTGAGGCCACGCTACTGATTCAGCATCAAAAGCTCTACAAAAGTCTCCATTTGGTCAAAGTTGTCAGCTGACCCCTTATAGGGGTTACGGCCCCTTAAAGGTGAAAAATAGCATTTTTTCATGTTTTTGGCCTACAGAATGAAAACTATTGCAGATAGAGATTAGCTGTTGCTTGCTTAAATGTTCAGCTCATTTAACTCTACAAAAGTCTCCATAGGGTCGAAGTTGTCAGATGACCCCTTATAGGGGTTACGGCCCCTTAAAGTTGAAAAATAGCCATTTTTCATGTTTTTGGCCTACAGAATGAAAACTATTGCAGATAGAGATTAGCTGTTGCTTGCTTAAATGTTTAGCTCATTTAGCTCTACGAAAGTCTCCATAGGATCGAAGTTGTCAGATAACCCCTTATAGGGGTTAGGGCCCCTGAAAAATGGCATTTTTTCATGTTTTTGGCCTACAGAATGAAAACTATTGCACATAGAGATTAGCTGTTGCTTGCTTAAATGTTCAGCTCATTGAGCTCTACAAAATTCTCCATAGGGTCGAAGTTGGCAGATGACCCCTTATAGGGGTTATGGCCCCTGAAAAATAGCGATTTTTCATGTTTTTGGCCTACAGAATGAAAACTATTGCAGATAGAGATTAGCTGTTGCTTGCTTAAATGTTCAGCTCATTTAGCTTTACAAAATTCTCCATAGGGTTGAAGTTGTCAGATGATCCCTTATAGGGGTTACGGCCCCTGAAAAATAGCCATTTTTCATGTTTTTGGCCTACAGAATAAAAACTATTGCAGATAGAGAAAAGCTGTTGCTTGCTTAAATGTTCAGCTCATTTAGCTCTACAAAAGTCTTCATAGGGTCGAAGTTGTCAGATGACTCCTTATAGGGGTTATGGCCCCTTATAGGTGAAAAATGGTGTTTTTGGCCTATGGAATGAAAACTATTGCAGGTAGAGAAAAGCTGTTGCTTGCTTAAATGTTCAGCTCATTTAGCTCTACAAAAGTATAGGGTCAACATCAAGACCAGGTGAGCGATTCAGGCTCCTGGGAGCCTCTTGTTCCTTCTTGTATTCCTCAATAAATTCTGTCAACAAAATGTAACAACACTTTTGATGTATCTTGTACCGTTACATTGCTACAAGGGGTCAAAAAGGGGCCACACCCCAAAAATCGACTTTTTTATTTTTGGTCCGATTTTCAAAATCTTTTTTTCATTGGAATCCTTGTAAAAATCCCTGTCTGGGTTGTTCAATCAGATTTGCAATATCCCATACCGTTTTCGAGAAATTAGGGGTCAAAGGGGCCAAAAACGCCATTTATAAAAGTTTGTTTCAAATAGTTTTTTAGCTCACCTGACCCGAAGGGTCATGTGAGCTATTGTCATCGTTAAGCGTCCGTCGTCCGTCCGTCGTCCGTCGTCCGTCTGTCGTCCGTCCGTTAACTTTTCTTCAAAGATCTTCTTCTCTGAAACCACTGAAGGGATTGCATTGATACTTGGTATACATGATCTTTAGGATGTCCTCTACCAAGTTTGTGAATTATATACATGTCAACCAACCAACATGGCCGCCGTTGCTAAAAATAGAACAGGGGGGTCAGACTATTGTTTTTGGCTTATAACTCAAAAAGTATAAGAGATAGAGAAAATCTGAAGCAACCTTCCTTGTTCAGCATCAAAAGCTCTACAAATCTCTCCATTGAGTCGAAGTTGTGAAACGACTCCTTATAGGAGTTATTGCCCTTTAATCATCAAAATTGACCATTTTTGCAGTTTTTGGACTATATCTTGAAAACCGTTAGAGCTAGAGGAAAAGTTAGCATTGCAAAATTGTTAAGCTCATTGAGATCTACAAAAATGATTTCAGGGTCTAAATTGTCAGATCAGCCGTTTAAGAGTTATTCCCCTTTAACTGTTTTTTCCATTAATTTTAACTGATTTTCAAAAATCTTCTTCTCTGAAACCACTGAAGGGATTACATTGATACTTGGTATACTTGATCTTTAGGATGTCCTCTACCAAGTTTGTGAATTATATACATGTCGACCAACCAACATGGCCACCGTTGCTAAAAATAGAACAGGGGGGTCAGACCATTGTTTTTGGCTTACAACTCGAAAAGTATAAGAGATAGAGAAAATCCGAAGCAACCTACCTTGTTCAGCATCAACAGCTCTACAAATCTCTTCATTGAGTCGAAGTTGTGAAACGACTCCTTTAGGAGTTATTGCCCTTTAATCATCAAAATTGACCATTTTTGCAGCTTTTGGACTATATATTGAAAACCGTTAGAGCTAGAGGAAAAGTTAGCATTGCAGAATTGTTAAGCTCATTGAGATCTACAAAAATGATTTCAGGGTCAAAATTGTCAATTCAGCCGTTAAAGAGTTATTCCCCTTTAACTGTTTTATTCCATTAATTTACACTGATTTTCAAAAATCTTCTTCTCTGAAACCACTGAAGGGATTGCATTGATACTTGGTATACTTGATCTTTAGGATGTCCTCTACCAAGTTTGTGAACTATATGCATGTCAACCAACCAACATGGCCGCCATTGCTAAAAATAGAACAGGGGGGGTCAGACCATTGTTTTTGGCTTACAACTCGAAAAGTATAACAGATAGAGAAAATCCGAAGCAACCTATCTTGTTCAGCATCAAATGCTCTACAAATCTCTCTATTGAGTCGAAGTTGTGAAATGACTCCTTATAGGAGTTATTGCCCTTTATTCATCAAAATTGACCATTTTTGCAGTTTTTGGACCATATCTAGAAAACGGTTAGAGCTAGAGGAAAAGTTAGCATTGCAGAATTGTTTAGTTCATTGAGATCTACTTAAATGAAATCTGTAGCAACTTTTCTTGTTCAGCATCAAAAGGTCCTTATAGGAGTTATTGCCCTTTAACTGTTTCTTCTATTAATTTGAACTGATTTCCAAAAATCTTCTCTGAAACCACTGAAGGGATTGTTTTGCAACTTTGTATACTTGAAAGTTTGTGAAATTTATTCAAACTTTGGCATAAGAGATCAGGTGAGCGATTCAGGCTCCTGGGAGCCTCTAGTTTACCAATATTAAGTTGTAGTGGGCCAGCCAATTGTTATGAAGTTTAAATATGATGATTATATCCACTAAAGGAACGTTGGTTTTGTATTTGGGGTTTGTGGCCCTTACTGTTTTAGAAAAAAAGGGCCAAAGGGGCTAAAACGGGTGTATTGACAAAACTGTTGTAGAATGTTCATTACTCATTCAATTTTGAAAATTCTTTTTTTTGTTGAAGTGCTCATAAAATTCTGTCTACTAAATGTGTAAATGATTTTGATATGTATTTCACCATTACATTGCTAAAGGGGGCTAAAGACAGGCCATGCCCATAATATCAACTTTTTTATTTTTTGTCCAATTTTCAAAATCTTTTTTTCATTGGAATCCTTGAGAAAATCCCTGGTTGGTTTTTCAATCAGATTTGCAATATCTCTTACTGTTTTCGAGAAATTAGGGGTCAAAGGGGCCAAAACCACCAATTTTAAAAGTTTGTCATGGCAAATAGTTTTATACTTAAAATTAAGTTGCAGTTATTACATGTATATAAATAAGGCTTTTTGTATTAGATTTTGATCTAAATATATATGTGTCAAAAATGCATTTTTAAGCCCACCACAGGATGCATGTGTCAAAAAGCTTTGTAAGTCCACCATGGGCTTCATGTGACCAAAGCAATGGACTATCTATATTAGGCCTCCAACGTACAGGGTTAAACTTGTTGCGGTCGTATCATGCTGCGCTCGGCGTAGCTTTTTATTTACAGCTGATTCATGGTGTTCTGAATTTTTGACAGATAACAAATGTAACCACCTTAGTTTTGCTTACATTTCTCCAAATTTTAACCTTTGTTTTTTTCAGCTATTTTGCAGCTATCAGATGAAAAAGTACCTCCAGAGCTTAGTAAGGTAATACAGTAGGACAATTATGAATAAGTAGAAAAAATGTTTATTTCTTTGGGGTAAAGCTATGGGTTTTGTTGGGAATTCAAGAGAAAACAAATATTGTTCATCCTGTTTTCCTGTATAATAAAAAGTTTTACAGCATCCCAAAAAGAAAAAAAAAAGACTTCTGTATCCTGCTGGTCCTCATCTTGAATTCTTGTTAGAATAAACAGACAATCACAGAAAAGTTCCTACTACCCCTTATTACTGATTTAAAAACTACAATTGAAAGATATAAGCAATAGAGTTGTGCATTAGGAAACTATGTACAAATTTCAATTATCTTTTGTTTAAAAGTAATTGCATACTAAAGCAAAAAAAAATGAATGCACATTAAAATCACCACAAGAAAGAAAATTAAGGAAGAATGAATTTAGATATCCTTGAAGAGTATAATATAATTTTTTTTTTTTTTTTTTGCAATTTTAAGTCATCTAAATCTTAAATAAGCTATAATTTTCTCTTTTCTTAATTCGGCAAATAAGAAACAAGTCCTTTGTATTTTTTTTGTATATCATTTCTATTTAGAATGAGATGGAAACTGTTATTAAACAATTCTCACCCTAGTTTGTGTGGGACGAAGATGCTTCTTTCCTGAGAGAGTATGGGCTTGTCCCAAGAGTTACTTTACTTTTCGAGGGAGGGGGAGAGCTCTGGGTCACACACCAACTAGGGTGATAACTGTTATATTATATCATCAGATATTAACAGGATACACAAAAACAGCAAAAATATACTATTGATTCACATGTTGCATGGAAAATCTCAAGAGGGGATGACCTTCCGGTGACCCAACAGTTACTTGTTGACCCAGCAAAATATCACTTGTCACATTAAGTCATCTCTTCCAATCAAAATAAAGATTCTATATGAGTATGTAATATTTTGTTTTTATACGACTGCCAAAAAATTGTGGATGAATAATGGTATGATGCTGTTTGACATCGTCTGCGTCTTTGTATGTTAACTTTATTCTCTACTGTTACAGATGACACAACACGATATCAATTTTGTAGCACAGTTCCTTACTGACAACTTTGATCATTTTTCTGTGGTATGTACTGTATTTAAGAATAAAGATTTATAAACAAAGGTAATAAAAAACTGCAGAACTGGGATGATCAGCCTCATTGTAAGTTAAAAGTTTCAAAAAGGGCTGTTTCAAAAAGAGAGAAAAAAACTTTAGCAAAAAATATTATTACATTAATATCAATAGAATTGCATGCCATAAACTTCCATTTTGTATTTTCTATCAGCTGCAAAGCAGAGAGGGACAACCATGTTATTTTACTGTGGTGGCAGGTGTTTTACTATTAATTTAAAAAGTTTTATGAGCACCTCGGAAACAAAAAATCCTATGTTAATGAAACTTGGTATACATATGTCCGAGTAGTAGCTAAGCACAGATTCATCTTTGACTTTGACCTTGATTTTATGGTTGAGCGATTTAACAATTGTCATTGCATAACAATAGAAATGTTAAAAGTTTTATGAAGCCTTTATATCTCAAGTCAAGCTATATCCTTTTGTATGGTTTGACCTTGAGTTTTTAGTTGAGGATTTTTAATATTTTTCTTTAGTATTTTTAGAAATGAGCAAATTTTAGGTTTCATAATAGTTTATAAATTTATGAAAATATGGGGCAATTAACCAGGCATTAACATTTCCTATGGTGCTAGCAGGCCAGACATTCTTATGTGATAAGTCTTATCCAAAATGTATACCATAAGAATTCAAAGAAGAAGATTTAAGATGTGCTTTTAGAAATTTTGTCTTCAACTGGTTTTGTTTGATTCTAAGGATGATGAAGATTCCATATCAGAATTAACAGAGAAGAAATCTGGTTTTAAACTGGAGAAAGTTGGTCAGGTAAATACTTAATTTCAAGTTTGTTTTAAAGAATTAAGGTCTCATCAGTATTATGAAACTGAATCTATAGAAAGTGAAAAATAAAAGGCAAAAATTTTAAAAAATGAACCGGTGTAGTGTGCTTTATTTATTTTATATAAAAAATAATAATTGACAATATTCTGTTTATAAAAATTCTTTTATGTACATTATGTTACAAAATCTTACATAATTAATTTATTAGGTTATGTCCCTTTACCTGTCTGAAGTTTGGGTTTTTTGTTTTGTCAGTAATATGAAGAAATTGAGACTGATCTTGAAAAAGATAACAAGCTCATTTAGATCTACAAGACATGTATAATATTGAAAGAAATAAGAATATCCCTATTTTTATACCCCCCACAAACATTGCTCTTGGATATCATTCAGGGGAGATAATTGGACTTAGACTTTTAAAATACATTAATCAATGGGAGACCTCGTAAGTGAAACTCCTCCTAAATTGCTCAAAGGATTTTGATGAAACTTTACATGAAGGAAGTACATCATATGTAGACGTGCATGAAGAATTTTCATCGCAATCAGACATCATTCAGGGGAGATAATTGGACTTGGACTTTTTAAATACCTTTGATGGATTTTGTTGAAACTTTCAAGAAGATATTACATCATCTGTAGATGTGCATGAAGAATTTGTATTGCTCTCGGTTATCATCGAGGGGAGATAACTGTATATTAGATTTTTCTTTTACAGTACAGAGTCCAATATAAAGCTGGGGGTATCCTTTTGTGAGCTCGCTCACAGTATTACTTGTTTAAAGCTTCCATTAAATGACTTAAAATATTGCTTTGAAAACTTGAAAGTCATCCAGAAGTAAATGCATAAAAAGGCCAACATTAGAGAGAAACTTGTTATGCATTTTAAAATCTCACAGCATCAATTGAAATTTTGATGAGTTGACTGGGGACACGCAAAATTATTTTGATAATTTCTGCTTGTTTAATTTTTCAGTACCTTAAGAAGGAAGATCTTCATTATCCCCCTCACATTTCAGCTAATCCATGGATACAAGTTGTTAGATCTAGTCTACATATTAATGGTAAGCCAGAGGATAGTATAAAATAACAATGAGACATGAATTAATTGTATGATAGAAAAAAAACTTCTATTAACCAATGGAAATATAAAACACACAATGAAAAACTGCCAATAGCTTTCAATCTTATTAGTAGTCATTGCTTCCCATCTTGCAGTTGACTGAAAAATAATTCAAAAACCTATCATAAAATTATCAACAAAAGATCCCCTTCTTAAACATAAACAAGACGAGAGTACAAAGTACAAACCATTGTTTTTGTTTTTGTTTTTGTTTTCTTTTTGCATTTATAAGTAATATAACCTCTACAACATAAAGTACTTCTCCCATCATGGTGGACTGGAATGAAGCATTTATATTTTCTTCCATAATGGACTGCACACGTGACACATCCAGAAAATGGTCCTGAACCCAAAATCAAACTTGGAAAACATGTTTTGACAAAGTGTTTTATTTCTTTTTAGCTCACCTGACCCGAAGGGTCATGTGAGCTATTGTCATCGTTAAGCGTCCGTCGTCCGTCCGTAGTCCGTCGTCCGTCGTCCGTTAACATTTCTTCAAAGATCTTCTTCTCTGAAACCACTGAAGGGATTGCATTGATACTTGGTATACATGATCTTTAGGATGTCCTCTACCAAGTTTGTGAATTATATACATGTCAACCAACCAACAAGGCCGCCGTTGCTAAAAATAGAACAGGGGGGTCAGACCATTGTTTTTGGCTTATAACTCAAAAAGTATAAGAGATAGAGAAAATCCGAAGCAACCTTCCTTGTTCAGCATCAAAAGCTCTACAAATCTCTCCTTTGAGTCGAAGTTGTGAAACGACTCCTTATAGGAGTTATTGCCCTTTAATCATCAAATTTGACCATTTTTGCAGTTTTTGGACAATATCTTGAAAACCGTTAGAGCTAGAGGAAAAGTTAGCATTGCAGAATTGTTTAGCTCATTGAGATCTACAAAAATGATTTCAGGGTCTAAATTGTCAGATCAGCCGTTTAAGAGTTATTCCCCTTTTACTGTTTTTCCATTAATTTACACTGATTTTCAAAAATCTTCTCTAAAACTACTGTAGGGATTGCATTGATACTTGGTATACATGATCTTTAGGATGTCCTCTACCAAGTTTGTGAATTATATACATGTCGACCAACCAACATGGCCGCTGTTGCTAAAAATAGAATGGGGGGGTCAGACCATTGTTTTTGGCTCATAACTCAAAAAGTATAAAAGATAGAGAAAATCCGAAGCAACCTTCCTTGTTCAGCATTAAAAGCTCTACGAATATCTTCATTGAGTCGAAGTTGTGAAATGACTCCTTATAGGAGTTATTGCCCTTTAATCATCAAATTTGACCATTTTTGCAGTTTTTGGACAATATCTTGAAAACCATTAGAGCTAGAGGAAAAGTAAGCATTGCAAAATTGTTGAGCTCATTGAGATTTACTAATGTATTTCAGAGTCTAAATTGTCAGATCAGCCATTTAAGAGTTATTCCCCTTTAACTGTTTTTTCCATTAATTTACACTGATTTTCAAAAATCTTCTTCTCTAAAACCACTGAAGGGATTGCATTGATACTTGGTATACATGATCTTTAGGATGTCCTCTACTAAGTTTGTGAATTATATACATGTGGACCAACCAACATGGCCGCCGTTGCTAAAAATAGAACAGGGGGGTCAGACCATTGTTTTTGGCTTATAACTCAAAAAGTATAAGAGATAGAGAAAATCCGAAGCAACCTTCCTTGTTCAGCATCAAAAGCTCTACGAATCTCTCCATTGAGTCGAGGTTGTGAAACGTCTCCTTATAGGAGTTATTGCCCTTTAATCATCAAATTTGACCATTTTTGCAGTTTTTGGACAATATCTTGAAAACCGTTAGAGCTAGAGGAAAAGTTAGCATTGCAGAATTGTTTAGCTCATTGAGATCTACAAAAATGATTCCAGAGTCTAAATTGTCAGATCAGCCGTTTAAGAGTTATTCCCCTTTAACTGTTTTTATCCCCCCGCGACGACATGTCGGGGGGGCATTAAGTTTTACTCAAAAAGTAAAAGAGATAAAGAAAATCGGAAGCAAATTTTCTTGTTCAGCATCAAAAGGTCCTTACAGTAGTTATTGCCCTTTAACTGTTTTTTCTATTAATTTAAACTGATTTCCAAAAATCTTCTCTGAAACCACTGAAAGGATTGTTTTGCAACTTTGTATACTTGAAAGTTTGTGAAATTTATTCAAACTTTGGCATAAGAGATCAGGTGAGCGATTCAGGCTCCTGGGAGCCTCTAGTTTCCATTCATTCGCATGCATTTATATTTTATTTTATACAAACAAAGTTAGAGGAGTATATAGGAAAAATCCTGACTGTGTCACTCACTGTCCATATATCTCATAAGGTCAACTCATAAACTGCTAGATGGATTTTGGGTGAAATTTTGCATTAAGAATTACATTATATAGCAATGTATAGGAAGAATTTTTATAACTCTCTGATATCATTCAGGGAAGATAATTGGACTTAAGTTTTATTTTCAACAAAAAGTACATATTAAAAATTTTGACTTTTTCAGATTCAGAAATTGTGTATCCAGTGAAGAGTTCTAGTTCTCTAGTACAGTTACAAGAAACTGTAGAAGATGTTATAAAGTCTGCTTTAACACAACCCTCAGTAAGTCAAAAATAGTTAAGGTTAGCTCAAAAAAAGTTATGTCAGAAGTTCTTAAGTTAAGATATTTGTATTTTCACTGGGTATCAACAATCATCTTAGGATATTCCGACTACACTGAAAATATTCAGTTACTACTGTCTGTAAAGGGAAGTCTGGAGAACAGAAATTCTTAGCTTTTTTCTTCATGCTGTTGCTAGAATCTTTGAAATGTTTGCCATTTTTATCTTTGCAAGAAAACTTAACTAAATTCACATAAAAGAGTAAAGAAATGGCTTACCTCTTAGATAAATGAAGCAAAATAACTTTGCCCCCTAGTTTTTCCATTGTAAATGGCAGCCATATTTGGGGATGCCAAATTGTCAATAATCTTTTTTTTTAGAATTTTAGAAAATCATTCAGATCACAGAGATATTTTGTGATCAACTTGTTTTTGTTTACATCTGGGAGTGCACTTTGACGTCATATGACGTCACAATTAAAATTGACAATTTTTCCCACCATTTTTTTACAATGGGAAATCCCCATAGGCTTGCAAATATCTGCATTTTTTAGAAATGTATTTTACTTTCTGTAAAGTTGTTATATTTTTTAACTACGTCTTTTTGATACTAATAAAATTATGTAAACAAATTAAAGCAAAATTATTTAAGAAATTTTTTTTTTTGATTTTTCCATTCTCCAGACTACTCTTTACAGACAGTAATATTGACATTGAACAAATTGAATATGCTTTACTTTGGATACATGGTGGTGTTGTGTCATAAATTCATGGTTCTTTGATGTACATATGCACATAATCATATGAACTGTTTGTCTTAGATTTTCCTTGACCATGAATATAGCGAAAATAACTACTTTTACAGTATTCTGTTTCAGATAGTGATTGGTCAGTCATTACGTTGCATGTCCTGTATAGATCTCTTTACTAAAGATAAAAGGTAAAAGCAAATATCTCTTATGTTAATGTAGATATGCAGTATATAAAACAACTCATGTATTTTAATAAAAATGTTTTGGCTTTCATTGCCCATTAAAAGAGATTCTTCATTTATATACAAGTATGTAAAAAATTACAAATGCAATTTTAATTTTCACAAGTACATTATCAAAAATATAAAAAGATCGGCCCTGCTTCATGCAAAAATTTTAAAAATGGCCTGATAAGCAACAATTTTTTATAAGAAAGCAAGGAAAAATTAAAAAAAGATCCTCCCTGCCTCATCAAAAAATTTGAAAAATGGCCCGATGAAGCTAATGATTTTTTTTACATGGGCTTTATTACAAAATATGTAGAACAAAAGCAAAATACAGAAAATTACAAAATAGTATTAAATTATTTCTTTTTCAGTGAAGAAAATTTTGAAATGAAGTCTTGTCAGTAAGTTTTTGTTGTACAGATATAAGTTATTCATTATGTTGCTAAGGGATTACTTACATAGCTCTTAAATGATTTAAACTAGTTACTGAATTTTTCAAGGTTAGGGGTTACAGCCCTTTGACCATATATTGGTAAAAAATTTGAATTGGAGAGAAAATGACAAAAAGCTCATCAACATGCATTTATCAAACATTATAAAACTACCGTATTTTCCGGTGTATAAGCCGCTATTTTTTTCCTGAAAAGTTTTGGGTGCGGTTTATACTCCGGTGCGCTTAGTGTGTGTATTTTTTAAAAGTTTTCAGGTGGACCAGTGTGAAAACATCGATGTTTTCAAGCAAAAATAAAGACTTCTTCTTGGTCATTCCCGGACAACTGCAATTTCTATTTCAGCTAAATAAAAAGTAAATACCCTGGAATGTGTTTGTTTATTATGTATTTTAGTTGTTTCGATCTTTTTTCTCCATAATCAGCCATTTTTATTTTGATTATGTAATCAGACAGAGGTGTGCCTAAAATATGGAGTTTATATAATAAATAAAATGCATGCAGTCCCTTTCCTTTCTCTTCCTTTGTTTTATATCTAATACTTTTGAAATTACACAAAAATATGTGCTAAATATGCCCTTTTCTATGTTGGTAATGTCCACATTATTACGTTGGTAAGGGCTGTTCCAGCAAAACATACATGGGACGGGGGGGAAGGCACTTCTTTGAAAGGGGAGCCACCCAAAGAATTTAATTTTTATACTCACAATATTTTCATTCAGTTTACACAAACTTTTAAAGCCCACCCATAGCGGCAATTTAAATTTGCCTTCCCCCTGTCCCATGTATGTTTTGCTGGAACAGCCCTAAGTAATATTTACATAATTTGGACAGATGTGTTCATTTTCTCCCTACTTTTATACCGGTAGTTCGATTCACCGAAATCCCGGCATTTACCGAAATCCCCTTAGAAAACATCGAAATCCCCTCAGAAAATACCGAAATCCTTAGTTTTGTGGAATAATACCCTCAAAATCGAATATATCAACATCGATTTGTTTTAAAACAATAGTTTTTAAGGAGAGAGAAAGGTTTTTGAAGTCTGTATACAAATTTATTTGTGTGATGTGTAAACTTCATTGAAATTCAATATGGCGTACTATACAGGTGATGGTCTTGCTAAAATGAGTATCGATATTCCGAGAAAGTATTAAAAAATAGGTTTTTTTTGTGTTTTTTTTTCAATATAAAAAGAATAAGTATATATAGATTTCCATGATCGTCATTTGGATTTAACCACATGGTATCCATTTTTTTTTATTTCATCATAAAATTTCATGAATCAATAACTAGCAATTAAAATTAACTTTATTTCTTTTCTTAAATAATATCAATAATAATAAACAACAAGAGTAACGTATTTACACAACGTAAAATTTTGATAGGTTTGAAGTAGCCAACTGCTTTGTGTTCTTTAGCCACGTTCAGGAAAACTTTGTTAGCAATGGTTCTTCTTTCTTCATATTCAGCTGGTGTACATGACTAACTCGGGAGCGTTGGAGAACTGCCATGAGCAAAACAGCTGCTCCTCTGGTAGTGCATTCGATGACTAGATCTTTACTAGAAAGTGTACATTAACATGTCCTTGGCAGTTAGTAGGGTCTATCCATTGGTGTGGTTTTCTTGGGTCTTCAAGTCGTTTACGGAGGTGTTCAACAAAGCTGTGTCCAAGTAGTTTACCAGATGTATTTAGTAACAGAATGGGGTGAGTGGTGGGATAGTAAATAAAATGCCGTTATATAGCATTAGCGATTATACTATACTCAAAAATAGTAGATTCCGGGGTGTGTAATGCATGACGTTTATAAGGACGTTATAGGAACTCCTTTTTTAGGGAGTCACCGTAGCGTCGCGCTATAAGCGGCATGCATTTTATGCTAGGCGGGGTTGCCGTACGGAGTCCTAGAGACTTCAATTTATAAAAACTTTGTTGTACGGGCGTCCGCTGGTTGAAAAAGATGTGAAATCGCTCCTTCGGAACGACCCTATAGCATTAGCGATTATACTATACATGTTTTTATATATATTTATATTTTTCTCTCATCATTTTTACTCTCATATATAATAATGAATTATTTTGTTTTTAATATATAATTTTGTATTTTATATATCAAACAATTATTATTAAAAAAAATATTGATGACAATCTTTACTAGCTTAACAGATATTTAAATCTAATTTGTGTTTATGATTTTTTTTCTCCGTAAATCTTTGATTTCAATCAGTTTTTAAAATATTAAATTTCTAATCATCATAATAATTCTGTAATGTCAATCGGAATGCGTATAACATAAAACCTGTTGTTTATTGATTTTGATTAATTAATGGCACGCGTATACCCAGCGAGGATCGATTTATGACACCCATTTCTGTTGATCGGATTATACGGCACGTGCTGTAAACCGTTAATCAGATCATTTGAAAATTGCATGTTTAATCAATAATTAGTATTTCCACAAGTTTGGTTTTTTTTTCAGAATGTTAGTCTCCAGTAACCAAGTTTGTATATTAAAAAAGTAAAATATTTAAGTTTTGTTAAATAAAAGTTATGAAAAGAAAACGAGTTAAGCTATTATTTTTATCATGAAATAAAACGCTAAATAAAATCCCAATTGATAATAGTTCATTAAATGCACGTGGTTGATTGATAGATTTTGGTTTGCCTAACGTTCGAAAACAGGACAAAATACACACGGAATGATCCGCATACGGAAGATTGGTCAGAGGAGGAGGCGTATCAACAAGAGAACAACAACCTTCAAGAGGACTTAGAGTTGCTACGGTCGTATTGCGTGCTTTTTAAATTTTCATAAATAAACAATTACTAATTGTGAAATCGTGGGCTATTGGTACTTTGCGGAACGGAACGGAACGAAACGGAACGGAACGGAACAAGACATGGGGATCCATAAGGGGAAAATTTTTATTAATATATTTTTTTTAACTATGACAAGGACTTGCTTCTAAACTAGTCCTTGTGTATGAATTTCACATTTTTGTATCATAAATTAAAAGTTTTATAAATCATCCCTACTTTAATAGTCTGTTCAGATATTTAAAGCTATATTTTAACATGGCCTTAAATAATTAGTAAACTAGTAAGTTGTCAACGCATAATGAAAGTCATTGCTGTCTCTCAGCCATTTTTTACTTAAATAAGACATATGTACATGAAGATAAATTTGAGAATACAATCTTGTTCCGTTTCGTTCCGTTAAATACCATTACCCGGGGGCTAATGGTACTTTGCGGAACGGAACGGAACAAAAATTTTTTCTTCCAAATTTCATTTTCGCACAAAGTTTCCACCATCGTGATAAGAAATAGACATATGAAACACTTGAAATGTAAAGAAAATACAACAAGTTGTCCGCAATTATTTATTATACCTACCTTCTGAGAAGATGAACCTATTCAGGCTAGAACTAAAAGGAGTGCGTTTAGATCTAGGTATAGTATTGGGTTATCTTAGAAATAGATGATAGAGACTCTGATATGCTACTAATGACGAAAATCGAAAAAAAAATCTTGTTCCGTTTCGTTCCGTTAAATACCATTACCCGGGGGCTAATGGTACTTTGCGGAACGGAACGGAACAAAAATTTTTTCTTCCAAATTTCATTTTCGCACAAAGTTTCCACCATCGTGATAAGAAATAGAGAAATGTAAAGAAAATACAACTTACTAGTTTACTAATTATTTAAGGCCATGTTAAAATATAGCTTTAAATATCTGAACAGACTATTAAAGTAGGGATGATTTATAAAACTTTTAATTTATGATACAAAAATGTGAAATTCATACACAAGGACTAGTTTAGAAGCAAGTCCTTGTCATAGTTAAAAAAAATATATTAATAAAAATTTTCCCCTTATGTATCCCCATGTCTTGTTCCGTTCCGTTCCGTTTCGTTCCGTTCCGTTCCGCAAAGTACCAATAGCCAAATCGTGGACTGCTATAGATATATGCCCGAGCCTTGTGCAGGATATCTTAGTAGTTTTAATTTTTCTTATATTATTAACTTTAAATAATTGTGAAATCGCGGACTGCTATATATATGCCCGAGCCGTGTGCAGGATATCTTAGTAGGTTTATTTTTTCTTAATAAACTTTAAATAATTGTGAAATCGAGGACTGCTATAGATATGCCCGAGCCTTGTGCAGGATATCTTAGTCAGTTTTAATTTTTCTTAATAAACTTTAAATAATTGTGAAATCGCGGACTGCTATAGATATGCCCGAGCCTTGTGCAGGATATCTTAGTAGGTTTATTTTTTCTTATATTATTAACTTTAAATAATTGTGAAATCGCGGACTGCTATATATATGCCCGAGCCGTGTGCAGGATATCTTAGTAGGTTTATTTTTTCTTAATAAACTTTAAATAATTGTGAAATCGCGGACTGCTATATATATGCCCGAGCCGTGTGCAGGATATCTTAGTAGGTTTGTTTTTTCTTAATAAACTTTAAATAATTGTGAAATCGAGGACTGCTATAGATATGCCCGAGCCTTGTGCAGGATATCTTAGTCAGTTTTAATTTTTCTTAATAAACTTTAAATAATTGTGAAATCGCGGACTGCTATAGATATGCCCGAGCCTTGTGCAGGATATCTTAGTCAGTTTTAATTTTTCTTAATATAAACTTTAAATAATTGTGAAAGTTATCAATAATGACCACCCATGCAATTGATCATATATTTGATAAATCATATATATATATTTTTTAAATAATATTAATATTAGCAAATCAATTTTCTAATTCTAAAATTTAATGAATGAATGGTGGTAATGCAGCCAAGATGTTTTCATCTTGTAAGTCAAATTTAGTTTTAATAATTAAAGATTCGCTATTATTTCTATATTTTAGTGTTTTATGTTTTATTTTAAAATGTGTACACAACATAATTGCCATCGGGTCTGTATACTAGTTTTAGCACTATGATAATACCTGTATAGGACGCCATATTGGATTGCAATAATATAGACTATATATACGGCACACCAATAAAAATGAATACAAACTTTAAAATACATTATTTGTGTTTAAAACTATCTTTTAAAGGCAAATCGATGATGGTATTATTGATTTTGAGGGTATTATTCCACAAAACAATGGGATTTCGGTGAGTTATGAGGGGATTTTGGTAAATACCGGGGATTTCGGTGAATCGAACTACCCCTTTTATACAGAGTTTTGTTCATTTTCTCCCTACAATTTCATAGACTGTTTTTCCTTTAATTCAAGAACAACTAATCCTTTTGTCATTATTCTATCTATTTTAGAGCAAACATAAATCATTTTATAAAATTTATTCAGTTAAAACTCATGTGCAGGAAAATTAAAGAAAAACTACCTTTGACCTGTTGACATCGATCTACACAAGACAATTACACACCGTTTCATGTGTATTTTTACCAAGTGAATATCATGGATTTGTTTGATCAAGGAACCATTTGTTCTTGTGATTTTTATTTAATAAATAGTTAATAAATAATCAAGGACACACGCAAAATCTATTATTATAAATTGGACACATTCCCATACACAGGTATGCCATTTTGATTTTCTTTTCTTTTCCACCACATGGTCAAGCTTGAAGCTAACTAATGATTAATCAACACAAACAGATCTTGAGTAATTGTAACAAAAACATATCAAGGTCAATAAACTTTACTTTAATTGCAATCGAAACAAAATCTGGAGAATCAGGTTGCCGACAAACGATTTAAATGCCAATCATAACACCTGTCAAGTGTCATACACTAATTTGCAATTTACCGATATACACACACATACAGTTAAAATCAATAACAATAAGTCAACACACAAGCTTTATTTATTCATTTTTATTAAGATCAAACACAATTTTATTAATAAATCATAAATGAATAATAATATAAAATGGAAACAATCTTCAACAACATCGGGAGTCTTTGTGCTGAAAATGAAATAAATGTGACATTGAAGAAAAGGGTGCGTTTAGTACTCAGGTGCGCCTTATTAATGGATAAAATCATATTTTCCCCTGAAAATCGGCCCTGCGCCTTAAAGTCCGGAGCGCTTTATTCTCCGGAAAATACGGTATGCATTTTGAAAGAAAATGTATTGATTAAAAAAAGGAATGTAATTGTCTCGCCTGGGACAAATAGTTGCTGAAGGCGAGACATAGGAATTACTTGACGGCGGTGGCGTAAACTTTGTTGTAATTCTTTTGTGGACGATGAATTGCTGGAAAAGTATAAAAGCTAGGCATCTGATATTAGGTATACAGACACTTTTTGTGTTTATATCAAGAAATGAAAGCTTAGGTAGTTGATTTAAGTGATGGTGCCGGCAGGCGAGACATACTTTAAGTGGCCACACTTGTTTTTCCACTTCATTTACTTAAAGATGACCATTAATTTGAGCAAGAAAAATCCAATAATTCACAAATTGCCTCATGAAATATTTTGTTGGAGTAGCTAGGTTAAGCATGAATTTAAATAGATTTATATTGAGGTTGCTATACACGCGTTGCGCATTTGCGGGATTGGTCACTAATTTAGCCAAAAGAGGAGGAACTGGTAAAAAAACTGGTTCCAACATGCTAATGGACGAAGAAAGTAATTTCTTTATTTCCGTTCAAGATTGATTTTTTATTGGTTGGAAATGTTGATGGTTGGTTTATTTGTCAGTTGCAAATGATTTTTAACCTATATGTTGAATAATTACAGAAGAATCGTTGATAGAAAATGCCGTTCCCTTTGTCCCATGTTGAATGACGTCGTTTTTCCTCCCCTTGACCCCTGATGACCTCGTCTAAATGACAAGTCAAATCCGGAACAGATATATTGTGCAACCCTAGTATACAAATGAATTAGAGTTATCTTTCTTATGTTTGGAAAACTTGCATTCTTATGCCATTTTTTTTAAATGTCACATTAAAAAAATTAAATGAATTAACCATGAAGGCATTTCCATTGTGGATTTTTATATTTTTGCTGATTTATATAGGTTATGTTGCATACACTTCCACCTGGTATTATGTTCTATTCTAACAGACCAGGAAAAATTGAAAGTATTCAAACTACGTACATGTATCTCTCTTTTTTGTAAGGTTTACCTGTAATGAGAAAGGTGTCTTTTACACAGTTTTTACTGCTAGTGCTATACCCTGTGATAGATTTTATATTCTAAGGCAACCAACACAGTGTAAAAGGTAAGAGACAGTCTATGGCACCGATAGTTGATAGTTTTTGGGCAGAGCCCTATGTAGTCATAAAGCGATCAGATTTTCATGTTTTTTTATCATCTAGACAGGGTAATTCGGTCAGCCAATATTCCTACCATAGGATATATTAAAGAATACTCATCATGAATAATTATTGTTTCAATGTATTAAATGGTATACAGGTTGTATAAACTAAGAGGTATATCTTTATACCCCATATAATAAATACAATATAAATGTGCACTAAATTTCATATATATCAATACACCATGGCCAGTTGATGTACACTTAAGCATTGTTGACCTTTTACCTTTAGTTTAATCAATACGTCATACATATTCAAGTAGTTGGAGCCAAATAACAGATTTCTTAACAAATGTTTAAGTGGACAGAGCAAACGAACAAAATTGATATGTTTCAAGTTGAAAAAAAAACAGAACGTTCGTTATTTTAGTGCTTAGATTTAGCTCTGCCTTTTAACGCTTTAGCGCTTTGATTACAAGCTCTGACAACCTACACAATATAAAATGTAAGATCTGTTCTATGGTACATGTACTGAGTTTTACTTGCTGCTGTGTTGACATATGAATTGCCATTTGTAAATTTGTAATGTATTACTCTAAAATTCTAATGAATTAATGTATAAAACGAAAGTCAATATCAAATTTGTATTAAAAAACTTACCCTCGTTATTTTTAAAGTCCCCAAAGTCAAATGTGTGCTACTTTTGGTTACATTTTAATTTCTTCAAAGTTTGAAATAGGTTTTAGCTGTCACAATGAAGTATTAAAATCATATAATCTGATACAACTACAGGTGAAGTATAAAAAAAAATTATACCTTAAAATTTTCTCTATAAATATCATAGAAATTCACTTTAAAAAAAGATTACCACACAATTTTACAACTAGTTGTTACAATTCAGTGAGAGTTATCTTTCTTTGATTAGGAAATGCATTACTTGTTGGATTTTACTTAAAACTGAAATTGACTTTATTTTAGCCCACCATTGCAAACTGAAGGTGTAGCCGTACGAATTGGAGAACTTACACATGATTGTTCCCATGACAAAAGTGGAGATGGTGCCCCAGGGCTGTAAGTACAACATTTTTGTCTGTCTGTTTTCATCTTTTTATACCACCCAAACCTATCCCCCGGCTCTTGAAAAGTGGGGGTAATGCTTAAATGCTAGTGGGTCTGTGGGTCTGTCTATTTCACCTTTGGCACCTACTTTTAATCTGCAACTCTTCCTAATGTGGACTTCCGATTTTTAATTTTCTATAGCAAGAGGGGTACCAATTTCTTATCTTTCAGGACAGTTTTCTAGACAGCACATGAACGACCACAATTGGGGTTTGCCTTATAATTTTATCTTGGGCTATCTTGGGCTATTTGCAAGACAAGGACCAACTGGTTTACATTCTGGCTGCTTTTCATCCCAGATTTTTGGCTGGATTGCACAGGGTTATAAAATGGTGAATGTCAGGTGGTGAATGGGCAGGCAGGCGGTGAAGTGACAGTAACAGTAAGAAATTTCCGTAACAGTTTTCTCAGCAACTTCTAATCACAGCTACTTAATATTTGGTATACAGCATCAGGGTGGGTTCCCATAATGTAGGATTGGATTTCAGGTCTGTGGCTCACCTACTGCTAGTTAGTTTTGACTTTTACAGAGTTTTTTTATTAATGTTGGTTTATTGATGCTACAGTCTTCAAATTTAGCCACAAGTCTGACGGTCCTGGCCAGTAAAATAGCTTTCGGACCAGTAAAATTTCCTTAAATATGGAGTTACAAGCCAATTAAATGTAAAGAAAAATAGCAAAAATAATAATTATCCGGCTTGTGCTTCAAAAAGTTAACTGTGAAGACTAATGCTATGTTAGGTACACTTATTGCACATCTCATCAGTAAGTTAATTTCTATAAAAAGTTCTTTTGAAATTTAACTTCAAGGGTCAAGTCTTAAAATGATGCACCGTGACCATTTTAAATGCTGCTGGCTGTCAAGGCATAATTTGGGGAGCGGGGGTATCACTAGTGATCATAAGCTTACAGATTTACTTGTTTATATAGGTTTTGTCGCATGCAAATATTCCACATCTCATTATCTTTTATTTGAAAAAAAAACACATCTATTTTTATTTATTTATTTTTGATTTTTATCAGATTTTATTTCACAACACAATAACCATTCAAATCAACAAAATCAACATAAATTAACAACATCAAGTCATTTACAAAATGGTATAATAACGGTTTTCATTCGATGGTCATATTATATGATAATAATCAAAATATTTAGATGAAAAATTACACAATATTCAAATTTTCATGCAGTGGTCATATTTTATAATGACAATAACAATATTAAATTAAAAAAAATAAACAATACTTAGGTTTTGGAAAGATGGTCCTTCAACACAATCATTATCTTTACAATATTAATAGTTTCCAGGTTTTCATTGGATTGTCATATTTTCCCCAAAAAATCACAATATTGGGAACGAAAATAACACAATATCTAGGTTTTGGTATGATGGTCATTTATAATACATTATCTTGGGAAAGTTAATATTTAATTTACATCCCAAATGTACATATTACAATTTGTAGTCAAGTGTTTATTGGTGCTCATTTTATACATTTACTAAAATTACAATTACAATTACATGTATTACCCTTTGTGAAAATAAAATTAAATATAGTGTACAAAAAAACAAAAAAAAATGTTTAATTATTGAGCTGGAAAAAAAAGCCCACACAAGTTGCCGCACAAATGTTTATTTGTAGATAAAAAAAATAAGCTTAACAATATTTTAGGAGCCAAAGTTTTGATTTTTAAGTTATAAGCATCCCTTATCAGGATAAAAGTAGCTGCCATAGATTAATTAAGTTCAGGCATGGGTGACATTCTTGTGACAAAGATACTTTTCTGGATCATGAAGAGATATGATACATGCTTAATTTTCCATTCAGATGTAAAAACAATACAATTGTTTAAAAACTGTAAAAAAAAAAACATGCAAAAAAAACAATAATGCCAATTCTTGCACCTGTGTGCATTGACAAAAACTCGTTACAAAACTTGGCATAAGGTGTCAAATTTACAAAGCATATCTTCTAATGCAGTGGAACTCTTGTTTAAAAAACTCATTTAAAATGGATTAAAATTGATCAAATTGACTATACAACAGTTAAATGTAACATAAGAATCGCATTGTATCTAATTGAATTCGGTATACAAAGGGATGATCTTTAATACGTTGACATAAGAATTGTATCGGGTATATATTTCCCACTTTAAAGTCATTTTACTATCTTCAAAGACATATTTTCCAAACATCAAAAGTTTTTAAGTGTGCTCTTTAAGGTGTAAAAATACATCGATGGTTTACTCAGTCAGTATGGGCATCTGTACATGGAGTTTAAACTTTTATGCTTTTTTCAAGTTATTCGAACTTATTCTTTTCTGTGTCAATCTGTCTTGAAATGAACATTGAGCAAAATTTAATTTGACCCTAGTTCTTCATCTTTTCATATTTTATAAATTAAAATTTACTAATTATATATCTTTTTAATGCTTGAAAGTGATTGAAATTTGAATACTATTTTTGTGAAAAAAGTGTACATTTCGTCTTGGGAGACTTTTCCTTATCATCTCACATAATGAGTAATCTATCATGTTTGTGCATTTTAGATTTAATTTAGAATGGAAAAGGATTAACGTTGTCAAAAAGTTGGTAAAAAAAGTTACCAATTCAATTAGGATTGAGAAGAAAATTAATTTGAAAAAATAATTTGGCAAAAATATTTCTAAAACTCTTTAAATCTTTTATTCAATGACAGTTTACAGTTTAAAAAATGATATCAGTTATGAAATTACTGAAGATTGGTCTTATTAAAACTTTGATATAATTGGGACCCTGTCTTTTTCAAACCCTGTAGAATATGAGAACTTGTATCAAAAATTTCTTTCTCAATGAGCCCATGTCAGCAAGAACTAGATGAATATTAACTACTCTAAACTACAAGTTAAATATGATAATTTTTGGCCGGATTTCACATAGTCAAAAATATGGATTATAAAAGTGTGAATGCCAGACGTTGGGCAGGGAAATAATTTTTTTTGCAGTTTTCTCAGCAACCACTTATCACAGCTTCTTTATATTTGGTGTACAGCATCAACATGGGGTCCTCTATTGCGGGATTCGATTTTGGGTCTATGCCTCACCTACAGCCTATTTAACCAAAACCGGCCATTTTTACTTTGACAGATTTTTAACAAGGTTTAGCTGGAGTTTCATTTTAAGATTTCAATTTGCAGTGTCCTAGCTATCTTTTCCAAGGCATTATATTATTTGCTGTTGCTTTTTATTTTGTGCTCTTTTTTTTGTGCTTAAACTCCATACTCTTTAAGTAGCTAAAAATATAATTGTTGCAAAACTGTTGCTTTGTCATTGTCAAATATATATATGATGGTAAACGTGTTTTCAGTTGAACTTGTTTTAAACAGATGTTTTATCTTATAAAATGTTCCATTCTATAATAGCTTTTCCCTCTTACAACAAGCTTTAATATAAACCACTAAATATTATGAAGATATGTCAAAAGTACAGACTTTGGGCTGAAAATGGATATAAAAAAAACTTGTCAGTGTTAAAGTTTTTTACTTTATCGTGTGCGACCCCTTGCAATACTTTGGACAAGGACTCTTGGCTAGAGACAACATTAAAATTACATTGACAAATGTGGCCATTTGTTTCAACTGTCAGGTGAAAAGGATGATTTATTTGAACAATGTTTCCATTTTAATGCATGCCATTTTTTTTCACTCTACATGTACCTTTTTTTTTTGCCTTACGTGAATTAGTTGGGACATTTTACCTTTACTCTAAAATAGAGATACAATTTAACCTGCCTTGATAGTTCCTTGTGTAGTCTTTCCAAAAGTCTCAAAAAAGGGCTTTGTTTGAAACATTTGAATAAATGGCCACTCATGGCAAGCAGCAAGTTTGTCCCCAAATATGACTGTTTATGACAGTTTCAAATATAGTTTAAGGGAAAATTAAAATAATGCCACATAAATATTAAATGCTCCATATAACTAAAATAATCAAAACTATATTAAGTGTCATCAAGGTTCTAGCACTAGCATAATCAAGTTTAAACACAGACAACAAAATGACTAGCTTGAATCATAAATTAATTTCAAGGATGAATTATTTGTTCCACAATATACATAAGTAAATGCTAAGAGTTTAATGAACACAATAATGTTAGAGACCCTCTTAAATGATTGGTCTATGTACAAAATAAGGCATATTCCTGGAAGATTTCCATAAATTTAGTAAATTCACACAAAATTATTTCCTTCTTCAAATTACTGGGTTTTTGGCATATTGGAATTGTTTAAGGCAGAGATCCACAACTCTGCTTGACTAGCCCAACATAGACTTTAAAAATTGTAGCTGTCTAGTCTATGTTATTAATCCTCGATGCTTAGCATGTCTTAAATGTCCATTGCTGACGTAATACTTCTTTATAAACTGTTTTCTGAATGTCTTGTCCTTCAGAAGTGTCTTTAAGTCCTGTGACTTCTGAGATACAACTGGATTACCCTGTTTTAAATGATGATACAATGAAGGTCCATGATCCAATGCTTCTTGTTGAATAGGTTGTTTGGGGAGTTGATCCATAGATTGTTTATGATGTTGGTGATTTAATGAAATGTCTTGCTTTTGTTTAGTGTCTAATGATGAAACTGGTGACTTTGTCCACAATCGAGAACAGTTTGAATCTAAAATAAAGAAACGAAAATAACTAAAAGAACATACATTCTTCATAAATGACTCTTCAGTGTGAGATGACCAGGTTGAGATACGAACACATGCAGCAATCTCACACTGATAAACCAATAAAAACCCTCAGTACTGATATTGATTGATTGATGATGTCAGCCAATGAAATGCAATACAATTTTAAACTTTGGGATTTCAGAATGAAGCTACCTGAGGTTTCAGTCTATAGAAATTTAAGTTTTGTGGGAGAAATAAGTACTTACATGTGTTCTGGAAAACCAGCGATGATCTTTCACTCATGATGGAAATTTTTTGGTCTTGCAGTGCACTTTACTCCCAAAAAGACTGAAAAATTCTATCGCTTGGGAAAGATCAGCCCGTTTTCTCCAAGGACTTATGTGTGAACCTATATTGAATCTTTGGTTTTTCTTAAATTGTAATTTGGACTATGCAGCTTTTGAAATGAAATGTTCTAAAATATTATCCTTGTTCAATAATTAATGATTGTTTTGAGATTCCCACCATATTTTTAAGTTTTCTGAATGTTTTTATTTTCACAGGCAACCAAATTTTGTGGTTTTCATGGGTCAGGCTCATGAAATGAAATTCCCAAAGGAATAGAAAATTTAACAATGCTTTCAACAAAGAATTTGTAAAAATAACATGAAGGTACAATTTATTCCCAATCCACTAAAATGCATGCTCATGAATTAAAGTATTTTCTCGGTTCAAGAAATGTCCATAACCATATATAGTGCCTACTTTACTCCCATAATGGTCATCTATTAAAAAAAAGAGTATCTACATAGTGGTTTGCAGAATGTTCTTTCTATTAATAGTACATACCTGGGGATTCCCAGAATTCCACTGTGATAAGACTGTGACCTGATATCCAATCTTTCGTCTGATGAAAGTGATCACAATCCCATAATGCAACATGCCCAACTGGCAAGTTTTTAATCTTTCTATAAGTTATCACTTGAAGAATGCCCTGTTTCCCCCAAAATGTTTTCTTTGTACTGACTGGGTCTTGTTGATGCAGTTTGGTTATGGATGGGTAGCCATATTTGTCTGCTAGGAATGGTCCATAGGCTATAGGATGATATAGATACTGTAGGCCATTATGGCCTGTCACACTGTCCACCCCAGTCCGTGATAAATGCACCACACTCTTCCCCAATGAATGTTCACCTCCAACCTTGTTGAATGCATAGGAAAGTCTTAAGGCACTTGTATCATGTAAAAGTAGATCTCTCTTACAACCGATCATGTTTATGATTTTGTTATTATGATATAATCCTCCAAAATGTCCATAGCCTGGGTAGTTCTCCTTCATTTTGGCAAAATCTGGCAGACTTATCTATAGAAAAAAATAAACAAATATTGAAAAAATTTTCACCAAAAAGTAAAATCCAGAACTGAAAATGCAAATTACATTTTCTGATATATGAAACAAGAAAGTGAAATCATAGTACATGTACAAATGTTGTTAAAGCTATTACTAATAATTATGATTTTCTTTTTTTTTTATTTTCTACCTGTTATCAGATTTAGAAAAAAAAATATAAAGTGAGCTATCCGCTAAGTTACCACTTTTGAACTGGTGCTTGGACCAATTTCATATTTTCAGTTCTGATTAAAAATAAAAACACATGCATTCAAAGATAGAGACATGGGCTATATGGTTCTTTTCTTTTTCTTGTGTTGATTTTTATTCTGTGGAGTTGACTTTCTTTAATGCTATTTATTTCTGTCTTTATAAGAGTAGTGGTACTGATTCATATATCTCTTCAATGTACTCAGGACAATTAATGTCAAAAATTTGGGTAACAGTTTATCATTTATACAAAATCAACTGAAGTTCAAATACTTTTCAGAATATTTTCATTAAACATGTTTTGTTCATTTTACCATTTAGCATTGATGATTTGGTAAATATAATTTATTACACTTAATCTATCTTTTTATGATGACTTTTAAGTATATACACCTTGATAAAAACCCTTAATAGATTTCTGCCTCAATTGAAATCAATTTACAACTGAAAGCTTGAAGCAGCTTTTAATTAAAGGTAGTTCAAATATTTTGAAATATAACCTTTGAAATTACATTTTTACATGCATTTAAACATTAAGTGTACTTTTATGTCTTTCCTAGTAAATATACAACCAGCAATAAGAGAGAAGATATGAATCTTTATAGGGAAAAATCAACTTTGTAACTTGACACTACCAACCCTTATTCAGTATCATTCGCCTTTGTAAAATCGAGATGAAAACAAAAGGTCATAAACGATCGTTACGCCACTTTTGATCAGGGTCTTCACAAGTTCCTACAAAGATTTTAATATAACTTCAAAAAGATATAGCCAGTCTAAATGGGGATTGAGGACTTTCCAGCCAACGACCATCTAATGTATGTTTAAGTAAACAAGCGTATTATAACTATCTTAATCAAACGAATTGGATTGATAAAGCAGAAAGTCGGATAAACTTTTTGCCTAGAGATGAAAATATTAATGTCATTTATTAATTATATTGTGCAATATGGTAACATTCTCAAGTTCTATGTGGATGATTTTGACATGCATAGGTTACTGGGGTTAATTTAACTACAACTCAAACTTTGGTTCATTCCTTTGTGTTTATGAAAATGTGAGTGCAAATTACATTGAAAAAGGCCATTGTAAGATATAGGCAAATTGATTCCAAAATTTTATCAATATTAAAATGACAAGTAAGGAATCTTTTAAGGTGTTGATGTCCCTGGGCCATGCAAACCAGAAGCAAAGCATTAGTTTAAATTGGCCTTTATGAAGTGAACCTATATGTAAACTAATAAATTTGTGAGGCAAACAAAGGCCTTAATATGTCTGTTTCCCCCTGATTAATTATGGCTTGTTTGTACTAATTTGACAAATATTTAATCAACTAGAGAGCCTTATCTACTGTTTTTGTTGCACCTGAATCAGTTAAGATGAGTCACTTAGTCTGATATGGAAACTCCACACTGGATGGGAATTTAAGAATGGATAGAATTCTTGAATATCTCCATAATACAACAACATCTTGGGTGTCTGCTTATTTTAGTCCTAATGTTAAGCCTGATTTTGCAGTCCATGAAATTTGGATGTGTTATTTGTTCAAAGAACAAAATTTCCACTACCCGGTACACTCTTTTGAACAGGGCTGGACGGCCAAAGATGCTTGTGTATAGCGAATGACTTATTTTTGTAGGCAGACAGTCAGGGCTGAATCCAGAGGTAAGGACAGGGGGCAAGCCAAAAAAAATTTGTTTGGTTGATAGGAAATCATTGATGCATGATTAAAGTTCCCCCCTTTTTAGTAAGTCAGTGCCCCTCTTTTTCTCTCTTGAAATTTCTGGATCCACCACTGACAGTGGGATCTAAGAAATAACATCGTGTTTCCATTTTTGGTTAGATAATCCAGGCTAATGAGAGGGTGAAGTGCAGATGAAGAGATATTTTACGGCAGCTTTCTCTGAAATTACTTATCACAGCATATGCAGCATCAGCATAGGGTTCAAACCATGGAAGAAGATTTAGATCTTTTGCTCACCTACTTCCTGTTTAATGACCAATTATTTTCTGAGAGACCATAAAATGGCATTACAGTTGTTCATAAAATCAGTTTGAATTTTGTTCATATTTGTGCAAGCTTAAAAGTACAATTTAACAGATGAGACTGTAATTATGAAGGATTATAATTCTGGTGGCTATTTTTACAGTTTATGACATTTTAAAATAATTGATGTATAGTCTTTCATATAATCTTATAACATTACATTTTAATAATACCCCTATCAAATTATTAAATTCCATAACAATGCCCATATCTTGTTCTGTTATTAATATATGACAATGCGGGACACACATCTGGAAATTCTCACAGCTAGCGAGACAATTAAGGTTTTGATTTATCAGTACATTATATAGTTGACTTAAATTGTCATAAAATGATAAGCATATATTGTGTTTTTTTTTCTTGGCTGAAGTTATTTTTCATAATTGTTTTTGACATTTGATACTGAAGACAATGGGAGAAGAATATTGTATTTTGAAGATACTAGAATTATTTTGTATCTATTATAACAATTGTTTTGATTTCTATCTCTTAAATTATGACAACCTGCCAGCTTATTGAGGCTTTGAAGTATATGTTATTATTTTCAAATAAGCTTCTAAATCTAACCCCAAAGTTATAACAAAACAGATTTCAAAATGTTCTATTGGAAACTTCAACTTAAGGTGTGATTGCAGTTATTCTAAAAACAAAATCTTTAAGTACTGTACAATGAAGGTAAAACAAAAGAAAAGGAAGATATGCCACTTAACAGGTGATTTCAATGAGATGCCCCAAATGTATCATATTGGGTGATTTCAATGACTTACCCCAAATGTATCATATTGGTTTATTTAAATGAGATACCCCAAATGTGTCATATGGTTGATTTCAATGAGATACCCCAAATGTGTCATATGGTTTATTTAAATGAGATACCCCAAATGTGTCATATGGTTTATTTAAATGAGATACCCCAAATGTGTCATATGGTTGATTTCAATGAGATACCCCAAATTTATCATATTGGTCAATTTAGATAAGATTCCAAATGTATCATATTGGGTGATTTAGATAAGATTTTAAATGTATCATATTGGTTGATTTCAATTAGATACCCCAAATGTATCATATTGGGTGATTTCAATGAAATACCCCAAATGTATGATATTGGGTGATTTCAATTAGATATCCCAAATGTATCATATTGGGTGATTTCAATTAGATATCCCAAATGTATCATATTGGTTGATTTCAATTAGATACCCCAAATGTATCATATTGGGTGATTTCAGTGAGATACCCCAAATGTATCATATTGGTTTATTTCAATGAGATACCCCGAATGTATCGTATTGGTTGATTTCAATTAGATACCCCAAATGAATCATATTGGTTGATATCAATTAGATACCAAATGTATCATATTGGTCAATTTAGATGAGATTCCAAATGTATCATATTGGGTGATTTAGATAAGATTTTAAATGTATCATATTGGTTGATTTCAATTAGATACCCCAAATGTATCATATTGGGTGATTTCAATGAAATACCCCAAATGTATGATATTGGGTGATTTCAATTAGATATCCCAAATGTATCATATTGGTTGATTTCAATTAGATACCCCAAATGTATCATATTGGTTGATTTCAATTAGATACCCCAAATGTATCATATTGGGTGATTTCAATGAGATACCCCAAATGTATCATATTGGTTTATTTCAATGAGATACCCCGAATGTATCGTATTGGTTTATTTCAATGAGTTATCCCAAATGTATCATATTGGTTGATTTCAATTAGATACCAAATGTATCATATTGGTTGATTTCAATTAGATACCCCAAATGTATCATATTGGGTGATTTCAATGAGATACCCCAAATGTATCATATTGGTTGATATCATTTAGATACCCCAAATGTATCATGTATACATTTGGATGATTTGAATGAGTTACCCCAAATGTATCATTGGTTGATTTCAATGAGTTACCCCAAATGTATCATATTGGGTGATTTCAATGAGATACCCCAAATGTATCATATTGGATTTCAATGAGATACCCCAAATGTATCATATTGGCTGATATCAATAAGATACCCCAAATGTATCATATTGGTTGATATCATTTAGATACCCCAAATGTATCATATTGGGTGATTTCAATTAGATACCCCAAATGTATCATTTTGGTTGATTTCAATGAGACACCCCAAATGTATCATATTGGTTGATTTCAATGAGACACCCCAAATGTATCATATTGGGTGATTTCAATGAGACACTCCAAATGTGTCATATGGTTTATTTAAATGAGATACCCCAAATGTGTCATATGGTTGATTTCAATGAGATACCCCAAATGTGTCATATGGTTTATTTAAATGAGATACCCCAAATGTGTCATATGGTTTATTTAAATGAGATACCCCAAATGTGTCATATGGTTGATTTCAATGAGATACCCCAAATTTATCATATTGGTCAATTTAGATAAGATTCCAAATGTATCATATTGGGTGATTTAGATAAGATTTTAAATGTATCATATTGGTTGATTTCAATTAGATACCCCAAATGTATCATATTGGGTGATTTCAATGAAATACCCCAAATGTATGATATTGGGTGATTTCAATTAGATATCCCAAATGTATCATATTGGGTGATTTCAATTAGATATCCCAAATGTATCATATTGGTTGATTTCAATTAGATACCCCAAATGTATCATATTGGGTGATTTCAGTGAGATACCCCAAATGTATCATATTGGTTTATTTCAATGAGATACCCCGAATGTATCGTATTGGTTGATTTCAATTAGATACCCCAAATGAATCATATTGGTTGATATCAATTAGATACCAAATGTATCATATTGGTCAATTTAGATGAGATTCCAAATGTATCATATTGGGTGATTTAGATAAGATTTTAAATGTATCATATTGGTTGATTTCAATTAGATACCCCAAATGTATCATATTGGGTGATTTCAATGAAATACCCCAAATGTATGATATTGGGTGATTTCAATTAGATATCCCAAATGTATCATATTGGTTGATTTCAATTAGATACCCCAAATGTATCATATTGGTTGATTTCAATTAGATACCCCAAATGTATCATATTGGGTGATTTCAATGAGATACCCCAAATGTATCATATTGGTTTATTTCAATGAGATACCCCGAATGTATCGTATTGGTTTATTTCAATGAGTTATCCCAAATGTATCATATTGGTTGATTTCAATTAGATACCAAATGTATCATATTGGTTGATTTCAATTAGATACCCCAAATGTATCATATTGGGTGATTTCAATGAGATACCCCAAATGTATCATATTGGTTGATATCATTTAGATACCCCAAATGTATCATGTATACATTTGGATGATTTGAATGAGTTACCCCAAATGTATCATTGGTTGATTTCAATGAGTTACCCCAAATGTATCATATTGGGTGATTTCAATGAGATACCCCAAATGTATCATATTGGATTTCAATGAGATACCCCAAATGTATCATATTGGCTGATATCAATAAGATACCCCAAATGTATCATATTGGTTGATATCATTTAGATACCCCAAATGTATCATATTGGGTGATTTCAATTAGATACCCCAAATGTATCATTTTGGTTGATTTCAATGAGACACCCCAAATGTATCATATTGGTTGATTTCAATGAGACACCCCAAATGTATCATATTGGGTGATTTCAATGAGACACTCCAAATGTATCATATTGGATGATTTCAATGAGATTCTAAATGTATCATATTGGGTGATTTCAATAAGTAACAAATGTATCATGTTGGGGTGATTTCAATGAAATTCTAAATGTATCATATTGGTTGATTTCAATGAGACACCCCAAATGTATCATATTGGTTGATTTCAATGAGACACCCCAAATGTATCATATTGGGTGATTTCAATGAGATACCCCAAATGTATCATATTGGGTGATTTCAATTAGATACCCCAAATGTATCATATTGATTGATTTCAATTAGATACCCCAAATGTATCATATTGGTTGATTTCAATGAGACACCCCAAATGTATCATATTGGTTGATTTCAATGAGACACCCCAAATGTATCATATTGGTTGATTTCAATGAGACACCCCAAATGTATCATATTGGATGATTTCAATGAGATTCTAAATGTATCATATTGGGTGATTTCAATGAGTAACAAATGTATCATGTTGGGGTGATTTCAATGAAATTCTAAATGTATCATATTGGTTGATTTCAATGAGTATCAAATGTATCATGTTGGGGTGATTTCAATGAAATTCCAAATGTATCATATTGGTTGATTTCAATGAGTATCAAATGTATCATGTTGGGGTGATTTCAATTAAATTCCAAATGTATCATATTGGTTAATTTCAATTAGATACCCCAAATGTATCATATTGGTTGATTTCAATTAGATACCCCAAGTGTATCATATTGGTTGATATCAATTAAATACCCCAAATGTATCATATTGGGTGATTTCAATGAGATACCCCAAATGTATCATATTGGTTGATTTCAATTAGATACCCCAAGTGTATCATATTGGTTGATATCAATTAAATACCCCAAATGTATCATATTGGGTGATTTCAATGAGATACCCCAAATGTATCATATTGGGTGATTTCAATTAGATACCCCAAATGTATCATATTGGTTGATATCAATTAAATACCCCAAATGTATCATATTGGGTGATTTCAATGATATTCCCGATGTATCATTCTGGATGATTTCAATGAGTTGGAATAGATTACTTTCAAAACAAATTCATTAATTTATATTAAGTCTCTATTTTGTAAAATTACATTGAAAAGGCTTAAATTGAACATAACTGCTTGACCTTAGACTCTACTTATAACTGGCCTTTATTAGCATCTTTATTTGGATAATATGACATTACAATAGAAGATTGAATAATTTTAACCTATTAACAATTTTGTTATATTAAGTATAACTTATTTGTCACTCTGTCCCACTAAAGTTTACCTTAACCTTGTAGGATCTTAAATTTTGATATAAAACATATAGTATTTATGGAATATTTTGTTTCTTGAAATAGTAAATATTATTAATTGAATATACTTAGGTCAGTGCATTGTGACACGGTTTGTTATTATTTATTATTATGAGGACACACTTTATAATGATAAACTGTTTAACAGATGTGATTATCGTGTCATATATGAAGAGTTTTAATAATTCTAGTGGCGTACAGATGGGACATAATCGCCCCATGGCAATTGTACCCATCAGATATATAATTATAAGTTAATAACTACTCCATCATCCATTTAAATGACAAAATTGTTGGTCTGATGTTTACTTTTATAAGCAACAGTTGGTTTTATATGAAGTTTTTTGACCCGTTAAACATGTGTTACAATATACTATGGTGACACTTGAGTACACTGACAACATGGTGTAAAATATGTTTGTTTTGGTTGCAATTTTAAAGATAAATAAAACTTTTAAAACATGTCCTTTTCAGGATCTAGAAATATTTAAACTAAGGGCAAGCACCAGAGGAGGTTGGACACTCTGCACACGGCACGCATATATCTTGTATATTATCGATTGCATGGCCAATAGACTATCAGTCTAACAGTGGTAATCGACGAGTCAACATCAAACCGCACGTGTATTCGACCGCAGGTCACAAATAAATTGATAATTAATTAGCATGTAAAACAAATGATTAAGAGCAAAAAGCTGCAAACCCCTTTGAATATATACTATATATTTTTTTATTTATATAGTATTTGGAGAGAAATATTTGGTTTCATAAGTTTAAGAGAAAGATCATATTTATTATCGATAGAATTAATTCCATGTTTTTATCAAATAAATGTTTTTAAAGTAAATAAAATTTCATGATTTCCTAGATGGATGAGGATATATCAATTAATTCATATGTTAAACAAATTGTCATAATCGAAGTTCTTAACATTTTTCGGACCTATATATATATACTAATTTGTTCTTATACAAGTCTATGACTGAAATCGCTGAGCCTGTCCTAATAATTTTGCAAACTACCCGCCCCAGCCCTTAAAAATAATTGATATATCTATCTTATAAAATACAATATTTTCAAAACTTAAACATTCCTTATAATTTTTTTTTAAATGAACTTTTCTATTTATTTAATCTTTTGGAATTATAGGAAATCATTCTTGAAGAATTCTAAATGATTTCGCGTTATAAGATGTTTGATTAAAATATGCAAATTAGTAGAAAATTGGCAATGTTTGTTGGTTAATTACGAACAAAATAATGGGGCGCTATGGGGCGCTGAACGATTTTAGAATGTTCAATATATAAAGATTCAATGTGTAAAAAATCTACCATGGAACTCAAAGGGTTTTCTCAGAATTAAATGTTAAAGATGACATGTCAAATCGAAAAACTACAGTTTCAAAAAAGTGTATTCGTAAAAAAGTTAATTAATAAACAGATATCGTATGTCTGAGTTTTAAAATTGTATATTATGAAAGCTGTATCCTGGATCTGGCGATATTCAAAAACCTGGACACCTGGGTGAATTAGAAGTAATATAATTTTGTCACAAAAACTCCGAATTTAGGGTCGTAAATCAAATTTGAAATGCCGATAGACGATGCTAATTTAACCACGTGACCTTTGCACACGGCCTTAGGCTGTCGTCCCTCCTCTGGGCAAGCACTATTGTTATACATGTATTTCTTTTGGGACTGCTTGTCTCGTACAGCATGTACAGGTCTTGACTTTTTTTGTCTGTCAAACATGAGGATGCACAACTGGTATGTCAGACCCCGGTGTCAGACATAAATTGCATTTGATTCAGTGCCTAGAGACCTAATTTTGTTGAATCTTACAACCATTATCTTCCTTTCAGAGTTTTATGAACAAACCTTATTTAACTGAATCTTACAACATCCCCATTTCAGCATGTTAAAAGAAGATGCTAGTTTTGACCAATACAACATGTATAATTAGTGTCGGACGTTACAATAACAACAATCATCACAACTTTCTAGATCTTGACAGTACAACTGTAAACCACCTGTCCTAAGATGCTTTAGACCACTGGCCTACAGGCCTATTTGTCCCCTATCGTAAGGGCCTCCCACCTGTCATTAGATGCTTTAGACCACTGGCCTACAGGCCTATTTGTCCCCTATCGTAAGGGCCTCCCACCTGTCATTAGATGCTCTAGACCACTGGCCTACAGGCCTATTTGTCCCCTATCGTAAGGGCCTCCCACCTGTCATTAGATGCTCTAGACCACTGGCCTACAGGCCTATTTGTCCCCTATCGTAAGGGCCTCTCACCTGTCATTAGATGCTCTAGACCACTGGCCTGCAGGCCTATTGGTCCCTGTTGTTAGGGCCTCTCATTATTGATGCCTAATTTGCTGCACAACCAACCAAATATAATCCCTTACAACTCTGAATGCCTGTTATGTTTGGCATTTTAACCATGAATAGAAGAGGTCACTTACTATTTAATAATTAATGGTCAGTTTGATCTGGGGATTTGAGACTACAAATATTTATTGACAGGCGGACAATGGGATGCTAATCCTGGCCTTATATGTAGAAAATTAAATACATTTTGCTTTATTTGTTTAGCGTTCCATTGGCAAATTTTACTATTAGCTGATTTCGTGAGTGAAGACACTTTTACCATTTAGGTCAATTTTGGCTTTTGATGTTATGGCTACTAAACGTTCAGAGACAAGACAATTCTATTGTTAGATATTGTATCAATGCATCTTTGAACACATTACATGCTGCTAAACTTGATACTTGTCATGGTAAAGTAACCTTAATAGGATATTGAATAGGTTATTTATAAAACTGAAGCATTAGGACTAATTATTTCCCTTTAATGCATCTTTTAACCTTGCTCTATACAGGGATGTGGCAGATGGATCTAATTATACAAGCTTAATTTGAATTCAAGTACATCATAGTATTCGGGCATGTATATACAAGTTATTTGAAGATTCCAAGGCAAAACAAAAATCAAGTACCAGTATAGAAATGCAGGCAATATTTTAACAACATTTTATACTCATTGCAGAGAACAGTTTTTGAGTTGTATATAGCTAATTTCAAAACAGTGTTTGAGTTGTTGATAGCTAATTACAATTTTAAAGCAAATGAAAACTCATCTTTAAGTAGAGTAATACATGTATAACTTTCAACAACATTTTTATCATTGTAAAAATTGGGTTGTTTAATCCGAAGACACTTAAAAGTTTAGTTGCCGTGCAAGAGGTTCACTATAGTGTTGCAGATCGAGTTGAGTTGGAGTTTGGCTGTACCAGGCATTTTCTCACTTGTCAGTTCATTTTTACAAAATTGAGACAGTGTTGGATATTTTTACAGAGTCCCCTGAGCAGATGTTACGCAATACCGTCTCCATTACAAACCTCAAGGATGTTTGGATGGTTTTGTTGGGTGGTCGATTGATCCTATCTTTTCCAGCCTTTTTATGACGATGTATTTACAGTTTGAAGTCTTCTTTTTATAGTAATTATAGTTTTCATAGTATAGTGTTGGTAACAGATGGACATTTTATTTGGGGTTTGTGGAAATTACATAATCTTATAGATTACTGGTAAATTGGGCTGCCTCAATCATATTCATAATAAGTTTCATACAGAACAATATTTTTTATGGAATAAATTTTATATTTTGCCTTTTAATTTCAACCCAAATAATCAGTTCTCTTTAAATTTATGTTGCATGCTTGTAGATAAAATTGTTATAACAGTAAGTTTCAGACTTAAAACACAGGTAGCACTGGGTCATTTTCGAATAACTTTAAGGTTATAATTCTTTTGCCTTCTAATTTTATGCCCTTGCCTCTAAAAGTTTAGGAGCATATATTGTTTGGGTTTGCTCATCAGTTTATTCCACTGTCTGTCTGTCCCAAAACAGGCTCAGTTCAGGTTGGAGTTACTTTTCCATTATTTGAGGTGGGGCATCCTTAAGACATTTTCTTGTTATAGTGTTTAAAATTTATTAGCATCAAGTTAAGCACCAGTCATTAACTTTTCCAAAGGCAGTAGATAGAAGTTTCACGGACATTTAGTTTGAATATTTTTAAACTTGAATGAAATGTTTAAAATCAGTCAGATATTAGTACAATAAAGAGACTTGATTTCTCAACATGTTAGCTATCATAGATTTAATGGTTAGTTATCAGACCATTTATCAAGACCACCAATATCTTCACCAAACGGGTGTCTATTTCTCAAGTTCCCCTGTGTCAAGGGTAAATAGCCATTGTTATAGAAAAAAACACTTGAAAAGGTAGTGGAGTACTCAAAGAGAGATCAGAGGACTGAACTGTTTATAGGGTATTTAACGGGTATAATCTTAAGGTTTAATTGCTGTAAGATTTTTATTAATTAGCAGTTCCTTTTAAAATTATTAAGAAGATTGTTTATGGTTTATAGTTAAAGTTTGCAAAAGGTTCAGAAATTGGGTATTGGTATTTTTTTTTGTCTGTCTTGTTTATGGTTTTAAGAAATCAAGTTTGCATTTCAATGTTTTAATCCATTTTGCTAAGTCCTTGGTAATGCCCAACATTTGGCTAACTTAAATTGGCTCTGAATGTAAGCTGTAACATAAAAAAAAAACCTTAGTCTTTGGGTGTCCCTTGAAAGAAGATCAGTAATAAAGCAGTCCATTTGTTAGGGTTGGCATTTCTATTGTACATATGGTGATTTTGTGTCATACGTATTCCCTTTTTTTCAGTGAAAACTTGAGGTTACAGAAGATATTGAACCAGATCTCCCTTATTCTTTACACAATATCATAGAACAAACATTAACATATGTTTGGGGTGCATTACTGGTATATTTAGAGGTGTAACATATTCACCAGAGTGATTTACATAATTCTACTGCATTTTTATCTAATTTGGTAGGATTTAAAGTTCAATGCATCATGATAAAGCATATTTTCATAAGGTTGAAAAATAAATATTGGTTTTCTTCAAAGTTTTATTCATAACTTTCCATTAGACCTCTTAGTATACTTCATCTTTTCATTCTTGATATTGACAACAGGGTGTTTTTTGCAGATAAAATTAAATGCAAGTTTCTTATGTAAACGGATGGGCGACCTTCTACTTTCATCAAATTAATAGGTGCAATAGTAAGAATTACCTGTAGAAAATGTCACCTTTGATTTCACATGTCACTCTCTATTCCATTCAAGTCCCCCACAACTAATGCAAATTTATACCAAATTTTAAACAGGTTCCTCAGAGGTTTTTAGTGTAGACGATTTTATGGGACTGGTTTGTGTGAATTTAGGGTTGAATTCATCACTTGCTTAACCAATTTTATTGCTTAGGAAATTGTAGCTATGAAATTTTATATGTTTTCATCGGTAGAAAAAAGTTTTAGTGATAGATTAAGTTACATTGTTATTTTCATAGGGTGGTTAATACAGAAGTATCAAGAAGTATCAATTTCATCCTCTTTTATAGTCTGTTTTTATGGTCTTGTGAAATTTGGAATATACTTTTAATGATTTGCACCTTAAAACCTAGATCAACTTCTTTTGAAATGTCTGTACCAAGTCAGGACCGTTGTCATTTCTGGGTAGGCACTACCTGTTTTTTCTGTTCTTGTGCCCTTTGTGTAGATCTGTTATTTTGTAGAAGACCGTTTTATTTTCATGGAGTAGGAATGTTATTTTCCGTAAAAGGATTGTATAGAAGCTGGTTGGTTAGTTTCCTAACAAATGCATGTTTGCTTAATTGTTCATGCACGTTTCTCGGCCAAGGATCAGTTAACCATTGTTTACCAAATTGATAAAGACTTTGTATTCAATTTGCTAAGAAACTCATTGCTATCAAACCTAGTAACTTAAACTGTATTACCAAATGCCGTGCATGATATTCTCTCTTTTGTATGTCATATTACCAACGACATTGGTGGTGCATGCTCTGAACAAAATCAAATATTTTGCATCCGACACCCTTTCAAATCATACATCATTGCAAGTCCCCTCCGTGACGCTCTTAACAAAATACAAATGACAACCTATACAAAAACTTACCAATGAATAAGCGGTTGTAATGAAGCACACCAAAAGCAACCACACTGAGTTGAGAATCCAACTGTACATCGTTTCGATCTGTGAAGAGTTTTATAAACCGTCACAACTAAATTTTCTATACTACATGATGACAAAATTGCAAAGGACTGAAGCTCAGGTTTAAGTAATCTTTTCTTGTGGTAAATGTATATCCGTTCCCATGTTACTCGTCACCGGTATGAGGCTAACGTGCATGTATTCCTAAGCTTTTGTGCTATTTCACGTTGTGTTTGCGCCTATCTTCAAGTACACAAAGTAATCCTTATTGGGAAAGTTTATCTTTAATATGAGATGTCCCAGTTTTGTTGAAGTTATTTGACGTTGATAAGCACTTGATGTCCTGAATTGAGACGATTAATTGTTATCTGTTTGTCAAATAAATGACAAAATCGAATTTTTGTTGTATTTTTCCCAATTCAATGCATTTTCGTTGCACCGCTACGGATTAACGTAAGGTCATAAACAGAAAATACTATAAGTTTTACAAATCTGAAATGTGGGTGGAGCTATATAACGGTTGACATGTTTCTTAAGCTCAGATACAGGCTTCTGCAATGGTATTGTCAATCATTGTCACATGACAGGAAATTATTACAAATAGAAGAAGGGAAATGGGCGTGGTGTTAAAGAAAAGCATGGTCATGTTTAAAAATCTTTATGTCTCAAAGAAGAAGTTTATATTAAAAGAGATAAAAGTGTATTGATTAAATTGAATGAGAAATGTGTTTTGCAAAAAAATCATTGAAAATGAAATCTAAAAATTCATTCCGAATCAATACAATATTTATACTATTTTGAAATTGTATTTTGTAGTGATAAATTGTTGATGAAACACTTTTTTGTACAATTTTGTGATCAAATTTCTAAATCACTGTTTTCACAATTTTTATGCGATTTGTAAATATTTGTTGGCGGAGTATTAATTTTGTTCGTATCCATCAGTCATTATGCCTTTAAGAATTTGTATGCCCCATCTACGACAGTAGAGGGACAGAGAGTGTTAGGGTCCGTTCGCCGGTCCGTCCGTCCCATTTCCCCATATTTTCAAAATTCCACTTCCATCACATCAATCCTATTGGTATGGTAGGTGCGCCTATTGATGCTTAGCACAGTGCATACATCGGATGCTGATTGTGACCTACTAGTGTATTTTCTGCATGAATGACCACTTATAGAAGAATGGTTATAGTCCATTCCTCCTTACTGACAAATGCCATAGCAACCATATTGGTATGGTATGCACCTAGTGATGCCAAGCACAATGCATGCTTCGGATGTTGACTGTGACCTATATTTTCTGCATGAATGACCACTTATAGAAGAATGGTTAAAGTCCATTCCTTCTTACTGACAAGTGCCATAGCAACCATATTTGTATGGTAAGTGCACCTAGTGATGCTTTACTGATTGCAGAAGAAAATAAATGTTGCGAGATGGGGCATTATGTCTTTTGGACATATTCTTGTTTTTTATCAATGAAAAAATTTTGACAGAGATGGTTTGGTAAGACAAAACTCCATCCGAAAATCGTTTACGATGATTTATTAGAGTCGAGACCGAAATGTTCTCTAGTCCTGTTTTTTCCATCACAACCTATAAATTCTTCCAAAATAAAGAGGAAGGAAAAACTCTTGATTCGTTCCTTTTTAGTTATAAATGGTTACTCATAGTCAATTAATTTGAATTTATTAAATTATGATGATTTTTTATCCTTTAAAATACGAGGTTTAATTCTGGGGAGGACCGAATATTAAACCTTCTGTTCTTGTGAACGATTTGTTTGTCATTCTGATTTTCAATATATTTGGCCCATTTATTATAGAAACATATTTTATGTTCATACTATTTATCCTTAGTACAAAAGGGAAATTACACATCTTATTGCAAATAAAAACACCTGTCATTCAAATACTGACATCTGATTGGACGCAATGCGCAACACATTTACTAGATTACATAATACAGTGCAGATAGAACGTGTATTGTTGTATGGCATGTCCGGATGCACAGAATGCACTGAAGTGTCAACTAAGTTCAGATTTAAAATCTGCTTTATTTTATTTCAAATCTTTACATAATTGAACACATGTTTGGCATGCATGGTTTCAGTTCTTCATTCTTTAATTTCCCGCCAATCTAACGTCCTTTATGCTCAGATTTAGTAAATAAAATTGAAGCTTTTACAAAGTTCTTTCCAAGTTGCAGGTTTGCTATAGCCTTTTTGATGTTGACTCAGTGTATATCATTTCTTGCCACATGTTTACCCACCATCGTTCGAAGCCAAGATTTGTGAATTATGACCTTACAATGAGAGAGCAGTTACAAGGGGGCTCATTAGCTAAAGCATCAGTATAAGGTTTCTTTGACGTGTAAAGGCTTTTCAAACCCCACAGCAATGCGGAGATGGTACAGAAAAATGCCGGACACCCGTCCCTCTGTGTGTGCGTGCATGTGTGACGTGTCCGCCCGTCACACTTTGTTTGTAACATGTTTCTCAGCTATACTTTTTTTCGTGGGGTACGTTTCGATAATATGGTATGCAGCTTCAGCGAGGGGTCTCATGTCGTAGGATGCGTTTTCAGGTCTGGCGTTTATCTACTTTCTGTTAAATGAGTCGAGCTATTTTTTTTTTGCGCTCGGCGGGACCCAGGAATTCTTTTCTTGTTCCATCTTGTTTACCACGATCGATGAAATTGGCCACTCTTTTTTATGGTAAAAGATGAAGATGCGGATCGTAACCTTTGGCCTGTGAAGATTGACAAAAAGGCTTAAGACCGTCTCAGATACCAATCTTCATTCTTGTCTAAAAAAAGTTGGACACGAGAGCATATATATTTAGGACCGCTTTGAGGCCTCAAGATTCCACTAGTTGACCAGCTGAGCTATTTGATATTTACCGATCAAACAGTTTATTTTTAAAGAACACATGTTTTTTTTTGTTTTTTTTTTAAATCATTTTATTTCATTCAACAAATGGGTTTTATAACCTCCATCCGATCAGAAAACAGAAGCATACCGTTGCAAGACGTTGGCTTTTTAACACCATACTTTTTCTCAATCAACGCTTAATCACCGACCGGGCCTAGTCATCTGGGCCATTCAATGTAATGAATGTAGAGTGTGAAAAATAGTAATTTATTAAAAAATCTCGTATGGTTGTTAGTGAATATGTGTTTATGTTTTTCACAAGTCTTTGTTCCATATTGGGGTTAAAACTATCATTTTACATTAAATATCGTTATTAAATGAAATGGATCGCACTCTGTATGCAGCTGTTTCCAATTGTTCCGTAATTAGCATAAAATTGTCCAATCGTCGTCAAGTAATTATATATCACAAACGGCAATAAATCTCAGTATATCACGGTTATTTTGTAAATAGTTTATCAGTTATTTTGTAGACAGTTTAAACTTTAGAAATAGATAATCAAAGATCGAAAAAAAATTGTAAGTATAAGGATAATATATCAAACATGATGCGCGACTGTTGTGGACTGGTCTACCCTACGATAGCGGTATCGGCGCGTGTTAACAGTTACTTTTCAAAACAGGTCTCAATACCCCCGCCCTCTTCCCCCCCCCCAAAAAAAAAATAAATAAAAATTTGAAAAAAAAAATCTTTTAAAAAAACATACTAAAACAAAAGACAAAAGACGAGAAAACAAAAACACACCTTAGCAGCTTTTTGCTTTTGCAATGTCTTAACTAAGGTCTGAAACAACCGGTAAACTCAAATTGACTATCTCAATAACCACCATGAAATCTAAAGGAAATTATATGATAAATGAATATGACATCTTTTATTATAGGTCTTTAAAAATAAACTTAAATTTCCATGTTATTAAAACATTTTTTATGCATGGATGATAATAAATTAAGAGTTTCATTGCAAAAGAAGTTGTTGGAAGACATCCGTGAATTATTAGCATTAAACTTGCTTGACCAATTAAAAAGATATTTGATTTTTATTGGCGATATAACCAGAATGCGTTAATAAAGGTTGAATATCTTTTTTCAAGTGTTGTTAATGTATGACTCCATCTGTTTTGGTCATAAACATTACAAATAAAAGACGTGTATGGAAAAAAATCATTCATCCATCGTTTAATCGTCATCATAAAAATGACACGACCACCAAGACAAACGAAAAGATTCTACTACGGAGGCTTTTGTGTTTTTATATCACTTATCCCGTATTAACGGTACCTTTTCATCATGAGACACATTTTTAGCTAATAATAGTATTACATTTTTAAAATTTCCATAGCAACTCATTCCTTAATCATGACCGAATCGACTTGCAACACCGAAAGCAGAGACAAGTATAGGAGATGAATCACTCCGCCGTCCGTCTCTGACAATAGGTGAACATGTATATTGTGTAATCTTATAATGCTCTAAAACCCTGTGCTGGATCTTTCTGAAATTTCATTCAGTGAGTATACAGTGTATACGGTAAATACAATTTTGTGGAACCATGAAAGTATTCTCATAATGAATCTTTCATTGTTGAAAATAGTCGATAATTGGTTGCGACATCTGCACATTTTCAGAACTAGGAAGCACTGGACAAAACTCTGAAAATTTTAATACGAACTGACATTTTATATTTTAAACGTGTATATAGCAATATCTGAAATAACCAACAGAACTTGCTCAAATACACTTAAGAGAAATTTCAAAGTATGGGAGCGGACGCACGTCTTCAATTAAAAATGCAAAATGAAGAGGCGCTAGGATATAGAATTATTTGGAGCTTTCTAACGTACACGAAGGGTTGCAACAATAAAAACTATATTGAAATACATCCGCTGTACACATAAAATATCGTGTCATCCAAAATGTTTAAACCTGTGTGTTGCTATTCCCGGAAGTCTTTAACTTGATGTTGTGCTTTTTCACAATATCAATGAAACGAAAGGGTTTATGACACAAATATATGACAAATCACACTGTATTGTTTCTTATTTTGTTTGTAATTTTATTGTTTTTATAACAAGTACCTAGAATTTTATGTTTGATGATGTTTTCTCCCCTAAAATCGTCGAAAACGTCTTTTTCATTAAAATGCATATCGAGTGGAAATATATTAACCACGGTTTTGACGTAACTAGAAGTTGTGTTTAACCTTTCTTATTCCTTTTCTCTTAGATAGATAAAACTTTTATATTATTTTGATTAAAACATACATGCCTTTATAATTATTTCAACTACATTGTGAAACAAAGCTGATGTGAATATCTGATGCGGCCCCTCTAATCGAACTTTAAACGCTCCCGAAGGGAGCGATAATGGTAGAAATGTCAATATTTTAGTTGTACTATGAGCTGAATTTTCCTTCAACGTCCGGTATAGCACGCGCTTGTTTTCCCGAACTTTCGACGTCTTTTTAACGTTTTTATCTTTGAAAATTTTAGACGTCATTAAACGCTCACGTAACCCACAAGAAAAGCTAGTTTGTTTTTATTTTCGAACAAAAAAAATAATAAATTAACCTTAATTGAAACCTCGGGAGCGTAACAGGTTTTACCTGCCTCATATTAACTTTAGCGGTCTAACGTGCATTGAGAATTCTACCCCATACCTTCTATTTGATGACAAATGTTACTTTCGTTTTGACTCACTGTAAAGCAATTGAATCTTATATTTGAAATTGATCTAAAGATTATGTTTTGTATATGAAAACTTTTGTACGCTCGTCTGCTTTGGGCAAATTTGGTTGTATATTTTGCTTTAGATCCCTAATAAACAAGGAAATAAAACTGAGATTAATGCTATTTTCTCTTACAGATGCAAGAGCCATAGAATTAAAGACTTGTCATTTTATGACGAGAAGACGTTATCTCTCCTGTTAGTGGAGGACAACGAAGAACATACTCCTGTCCTGGTCCAGCTTTCACTGGGATTGATAGCTGACGAAGTCTATAAAGAGCTGCAGCCTCACGGAGACATCCAATCACAAGTGTAAGAATGTGTTATTTTGAAATATTAATTGTACCTTGTACTTTTCATTTAAATTTGGGTCTGGAAGTATTTTAACACATGCCTGTTAACTAGATCTCTATGTTTTGGTTAACAGAGTCAGTTTTGTCTCATAGATGTGAAATAATTGTTTTCAAGATGCAACTTTCAATTGTCATGATCAATTATATTTTTATTCTCTAAACCATTTAAAACAAACCGTGTCCGTAAAAGCTGGCATGCTGAAAGTAACATGGTCAAAGGTCTATTATTACACCATAAAGGTATGCTAGAAGCAGATTTTCAGCTAATTATCAATTTTGGGGATGTTAAAACATAAGTACTTACTTGACTTTCAGAAACTGTGTGGATGTTGGAAGCGCCATTGAAAGTAACTGTTTCAGAAGATTAGAAAATATGAAGGCTTGTAGCTTTGCTGTGAGTGGTACAAGGAAAACAGCAACGGTGGTAAGTGGCTTTATATGTACAATGCTATAATTATTCATATAAAAATGTAATTTGAGAACTAATTTTTCAAGTTTGAAATACACTTATATACTAATGGTCAACCAAAACTTCTCAACATTGTTGATGCCAAAACTGCAACAACATAAAGCATACAGATATGAGAATTGTTAATACCTAGCTTTTTGTTGTATTAATTTTCCTTAAAATATATTTAATATGCAAGCCCTTACACTTAGTAAACCACATTTCATCATTCTTTCAGCTATTTTCCTCCAGGCGTAGGGTGAGGTTGTTCTGGATGGATGCAGAGGACGAGGAAGACGAAGAGGACGAGGTTGATGGCAGTGGATTGGAGGATACAAGTCACGTGGTTAGTCAGGAGAGGACGTTTCAAGAGACAGAGGTGGAGACAGACATGGAGGCAGAGGCCAACAAGGAGAACCATAACTTAACTAGTCTTCACAGATAATAAAATATCAATCAATCAATCAATGACTTATTAAGCCCTGATAATGAAGCTTCAATCAATTTTATCGACTGGATTTTACAAAGAATTGAAAATACTAGTAGTTAATGTTTCTAAATGAGATAACATTTTCTCATTATAACTAAAAGCAGCCTTTTGGTACTTGGTATGGACCAGCAACATGGAGAGAAAATAGATATGGAGGCAGAGGCCAGCAAGGAAAATCATAACTTAACTAGTCCTCACAGATAATAAAACATACAAGAATCAATCAATGAATTACCTATCTAGAGGTTTTAGATATTAAGAAAATTGATAATTAATTGGATTTCCTCAAATTAGATATTGAAAACAATATAGATGTGTTGCAAAAAGCAGGAAACATTTACCATTCCAGAGTACCTAAGTGCATGTGAATAAGACATCAGTTCATGTTGCCAGTTGCTGCTTCTGTCCAGTGCTTCCTAGTTCTATTGTATTTTTTCTTTGAATAATTCTTGCTTCTTTAAGTTAGTTTGAAACCTTATTTTCTCAATAATCCTTATTTTATTAGTAACCTAAGTTACTTACATCATGTTAGAAGTGTCCTCTTTTTATTTGAATTACTCTACTTTTGAGACTTTGTATTTTGTGGTGGTGAATTGTACGACATATAAGTAACTACTAGTTGAGATCAAAAAGTCTTTGTCTTGTTTTCCCTGATTTCGTCACTAATTTTGACTTTTTTAAATATTGTGATATCTATAAGTTTTGGGTTTTTTTCATTGTATATATTTATTCCAAACAGTTTTACTATTCCACCAACCACCTTAATTTTTTAGGCCATTAAATCAAATTCTATCCTTGCATTTGAGTATTTAAAACTGATCAAGTTGAAATTTTAACATTTTTTTTTTATTTGCTTTAAGAAATGATAAATAAAGCACAAGACATTTATCGTGAGGTTTTGTGTATTATATATCATATAATAGCATATAATTTCGGCATTCAAAATATGAAAGCCATCAGGATTCTACTTCTAAATAAAAGGTATAATTATGTCATTTTCTGCAGGTGTGTATACTTATAGAAGTAAGGAGGGATTTGATTGGCTACTGTGTACACGCGCCATGAAGGTAATCCTTGTGGTATTTAAAAGATATTATTTTAAAAATTTTAAGTCTGGATTTCCTTAGCAGGAGACAATTAATCACTTAGCTAAAGATCTCCTGACAGACAAAACTACTATGAAACCTAATCCTCTAAAACTATTCTTGGCTAGACATTGTATCAAACTTTTTAAGTCAATATTTTTATGTCCTTAAAACTTCCTTTGGAATGTAGAATTACCTTCTTAGTACAAATGATGATCTAGAAAATCAGTATGAAATGTGAACATTCTAAAAAAGGTAAAATAAATCAGATCTGTTTATTTTACCTTAGGATTTCACATGTTATAAGCAAAAATTCTGAAGAATCCCAAACTGATAAAAGTTCTTTGGTTGTGTCACAGGCGTTTGGGTCCAGAATTTTATTATAAATAACGTGTATATAATTTTTCTTATCTCGTCTATATAGCGAGGGTCAGATTTTTTTTTATATACACACAATAGATAAAAATAAAATCCTGGACCCAAACGTCTGTGGTTTGTGTAGGGTTTGCAACACCTGTAAACAATTATGATAAAACTTCATTTCCTTGTATAAAAAGTCACATTGAAGAATACCAGAGAATTGTAGGTTTTAGCTTTAGCTTTAAAAGTCGTGCTTTGGCGTTGATGAAGCACACATATAATGAATTTCAAACGCTAAATTGGCATACTTAAAAAAAACAACATACATGTATGTTCTTTGTTAGCAAAACAAACATTTTTGTAGTTCATTTTGTTGCTTGATATTTTATGAAAACGAATTCATTAACAGAGTTACGAAACCAAGCTTATAGATGTTTCTCCAGTCATGTTATGCTTAAAATTGCCAAAATCATGCCCAAACAAACAGTGGAATAAGGTTATTTTGGCTCATTATTTAAACGTTTCCAGTGGATCACTTAAACATTCTAAAAGTGGCAATTCATTCAAGTTGTGTGTGTCTACTTTTTGTCTCGCCTGCTACGAATAGTCGCGGAAGGCGAGACATAGGTATTACTTTCCGGCGGCGGCGGCGACGGCGGCGGCGTAAACTTTTTTGTAAGACTTTTGTGGACAATGAATAGCTTGAAAAGTATTATAGCTAGGCATCTGATATTTGGTATACAGACAGTTCAGGTTATGGTCTACACAACTGTCACCATGCCATGTGACCCTGACCCCATTTTCACGCTCCAGTGACTCTGTGAACTTAGGTCTTTTTTCAGGCCGTAAACTTTTTTGTAAGACTTTTGTGGACGATGAATTGCTCGAAAAGTATATTAGCTAGGCATCTGATATTTGGTATACAGAGAGTTCAGGTTATGGTCTACACAACTGCCATGTGGCCCTGACCCCATTTTCACGCTCCAGTGACTCTGTGAACTTAGGTCTATTTTCAGGCCGTAAACTTTTTTGTAAGACTTTTGTGGACGATGAATTGCTCGAAAAGTATATTAGATAGGCATCTGATATTTGGTATACAGACAGTTCAGGTTATGGTCTACGCAACTGTCACCATGCCATGTGGCCCTGACCCCATTTTCACACTCCAGTGACTCTGTGAACTTAGTTTTTTTTCAGGCAAAAAACTTTTTGAAATGCTTGTGTGGACAATGGATTGCTTGAATAGTATAATAGCTAGGCATCTGATATTGGGTATACAGACACTTTTTGTGTTTATATCAAGAAATGAAAGCTTACGTAGTTGATTTTAGTGATGGTGCTGGCAGGCGAGACATACTTTTAGTGGCCACACTTGTTATTTTATGTTAGAAGCAGTGTTTGTTGTCTGTAGTGTTGTAAATTCGATAGAGGTTTTACCTCTTGTTTTGTTATTTACGGAAAGATGTTTGCCTATTTGATATGCAGACATCCTTGTAGAGGCTAGTTGTAAAATTTGTCTCTAGCTTGGTATGTGTGGTCTTTTAATATTCTTTAAACCATCCAAATAGTCTTATACAACATAACTAATGAGGATTTAATAAAAGTTGTATTATTACTCAAATGCCATAAGAATGTCATTAACAAACGATAAGAATGAATAAAAATATGATTATGAATGTTAATATGAGAAATATTACACTGTTAAGAAAGCGCCATGTATAAGTGTCGTAATGCTAAGGAGAATCCATGTTTGGATCTCTTTAAAATAACATGTAAAACCATTAACCTAACGATATTTTCAAGATGTTACTAACACTAATGTGTACTTCTGTAGAGCTATACAACCTTATAAGTCTTTGATGTAGAAAAACACATTATAACCGTGGTAACATTAAGGTTGCCGTGACATTGAAATAGGGTTGTATGAATTTAAAACAGCTTTTTGGAATTTGAAGAAAAACGTTTTTAAGGAGCAAATATCCTGTGATCTTTCTAAAAATATCTAAATAAAGAACTTGTTCAAGGTTAGAAGTAAAAAATGATACCTGTTGTGTTCAAAAAGTGTTGGTGTCAGCAATTTTCATTTCTTGCTGTATTACTTATTAATTGGATGTTCTGTACTTTTTGGATTGTTTTGAGGCTTCTCTATCCAACTTCATTTGCCAGATCTAAGAATTGCACATCGGTTATCATGTAAAATTTTGCTTTCGAGTTAGATCAACCTAATACATGTAATAGAAAATAATGAGACTGGAATAAGTGTACGCGACACAGGTCACATAAAAAGCAGTTATTTAGAGGAAGAAAAAACACCATGGAAAACCACCAGCAGCCTTCAACTAGGCCAGTAGGCGCTGCTCGCCGTTCTGCAATCGGTCCAAGGTCTAAATAAGATGCATATATAATTCAAAGCCAGTCCTAAAATTGTCAAAGATAGACCGGCTTCATAAACAAAGAACAGAAAACATCTAAAAGACCAGTACAAAATATGCATGTAGTTTGCTACCAGAAAGGCAAAAAACGTTATCCTTTAAAATTTGCACTTATAGAAAAAATACCTGTTTGTCATTTCAGTTGTTTGTCTTCTTATTTTTCAAAGCATTTTATCTTTATAAAGTTGAACTGGTTGACATATGATGTTTTTAAAAATTCTTTTATCTATTTTCTTATATTTTGATAAAGTTTGAAATGGAATAGATAAAATCAAATCTCACACGTCGATTTCAGGTCATAAATATTTCCATTGATGTTATGTAAAGGAAAATACATGTAATGGTTAATTTAGAAAATGAGTATCGTTTGATATAAACATTTACAACTCTAAAATATCTTGGTTATAGTTTTCATCCGTGCAGTTTTTGAAGCTGTTTTGTGGTCAAATAAATGTTCGCATTAAAGCAACATTTAGAAGCAAAGAAAAACTAAGGGGTATACATTCGAATGTCCAAGTTCAGACGGACAAAATAAGTTGACACAAAAGATAATACGACAAAAAACCAGCACAACATAACAAAACACACACACACAAAACAAGGCTGCCTTATATGTTGCAACCTCTTTATTCCTCGACTTCTCCCTTACAAGGCGTACTAGAATCAGAGGTTAAAAAAATCAGAACAAACGAGGATTGAAGACCCAACAAGTAAGATCAATATAAACATTGATAACTATAAATATATCTTGGTAAAGATTTTCACAAATGTGATTTTTAAGGTGTTTTAGGGTTGAATAAATGTTTGCAAAAAAGCAACATTTAGAAGCAACGACAAATTAATGAATAAATTAATTGAAGATACACCAAGCAAGGTCAAAATGCCTTGTAAGAACTCGAGGACTCATCTGATGTGCATAGACTATCTGGTGAGTCACAGGAGAGATTACCAGTAGGTACTCTCAGGAGGGTTCCCAGTGGAGTCTGCTTATGACAGTGAAGGAAGTTCATTGATGTCAATAAAGAGATGAAATATACACGAAAAGGACACCATGCAAAGAGTGATTTAGATGGCTTAACATAACTTACAATATAAAGTTTGAATCAGTGTGATGATGAGCATGAGATGATACCATAAAATGATTGAAAGTGAAAGTTAACGCTTGATCAACAACAACACTGTGTGTGTGCGCGAGAGAGAGAGTCAGTAGTAAAGATACGGTCTTAGATGAAATCACGGAAAAGTTGAAGCGGTTCAGAAATTTAGAATTAACCAGAAGGAAAAGTTACTGAGTAATATATATAAGAAAGTATTTCAGTTTGTAAAAGAAAGATTCATTTATATTTACAAAGTTGCAACTCGTAGAAAACAGATCTGGCCGGTTAACAAGATTGTGAAGAATGCAAACGGAAGTCCGTCACTTAGGACCAGGTAAGATGTGTTAAGGTCCAATGCAGACTCTGGTTACTGGTAAGGAAGTTATGAAAGAATAAAAGGTTGTTTTGAACTTTAGAAGACAAATTCAAAGACCATGGTATAGTAGTTTTTAGAACAGTTTCACTTTTGAGTGTAAAAACTATTTTATTTCACTATGGATGACATGATAGTATTAGTTTTGGCAAGACAATGACTGACAGTGAACTTGTAGATACATCGTCACAGATGAGTAAAATTCTATGCTCTCTGTATGAGTATAACGCACAAGCATGCTTCATTAGCCAGTTGATCTACCTGTGGTATGACCATATATGCTATTGCATATGTGGATAAATGCCACACAAATTGAACAAACATCATAAGACCACTTCTAGATCTTCATTCAAGATAAAAAGGAATGGTAAAGAACTACTCCAGCGGACCATTTTTACGGTTTTCAGCAGGGAATCTCACTTCACCATTTGGAAGTCTGGAAAGAAAGATCTCTACAGGCTGCACAATGTCACTTATGCCGGTATTATATATAACGGGAATCACTACCGTCAGGAAGACAGCAAATAAAAAACAAGAGTACCTCAAATAAATTCTGGCTTCACCAACCCGCCAACATGATATTCGTGGATGACTTCATAGAAATAATGAAGTCACATAATTAAGTTAAAACAGTTTTGTCAGCACTTTAAAAGGTACATCATGGACAAGGATAGAGTCAAGGAACATGAAGTAAATGGCAATAAAAAAGGGACAGATAATAGGCATTTCAACTTAAATTTAAAAGTCCAATGAGAAGTTGTAAACATCTATAGTAGATAACCCGAACAAATGCATTTGAAAAGGGTTTAATGAAACGCTTACAGACATCATAGAGAACACCAAAAACACTGTTAAATAATAGCTTAAAAGAACATTTTTAAAGATGCTTTGACAGCAATAGAGATAAAAGAAAGGATGATTGACAAGAATTTGAGAAAATTGGTAAAGATACCAACAGGATTTTCATTGATTGACCTATCGGTATACACCAGATCATCCCAACTGCAAATGCAATTTTATGAGATTCCAAAAACAAAGAAAGATAGTTGAACTGGTGTGCACGATATGATTAGCAGGTAGATCTATGATTCTCACAGAAAGCATGTTAACACTGTGACAACCTTTACAACACTTATGAAGAGAATGATAACATGCAGCACTACCAGAAGAGACAGAAGATATTTGGTACTGCAAGATATGGGGCAGATTAAATTCTTGCAATCGGCGAGGACATAGGCGAAAGAAAATCGACCATTTAGAAAGGCTTCAAAGCTGTTGAGATTTTAAAAATATCAGGATCTTTTATGTAACGACCAGTTTATGATAACAAACATGGAGAGTCGTTCTGAACAAGAAAGGTCTTTCTAGAAGTGATCCATACGAACTCAAGGACAGACTTAGTCATTAAGGAAAATAGATGTGATAGAATAAGCAGCATCATGAGAAGACAGTGGAGATACACACGAGAGAAAGATGATAAATTCCAAAAAAGTTGTTTAAACTCCCCAGGGCTAAAAACGGATTACATGGTTTTTCTAATAGATGTTGAAGCAAGAGGTGTTTTAGCTCAATAATAATTATGAAGGCTTTTACAAATGTAAGGAATGAATGGCATAACAAAACGAGCAGCAGTTAGAGCTATTAACACTGAAAAATGACTGATCGTCGTTACTGACCTGACAACTAGAGATGCCAGTAGGACTTTGCAGTCTTCATTAAGCAGCAATATAGATGTGAGTGTAGCTTAGCAGCTTTAACTCTAACAAACTGAATATTAGTATCATGCCTTTGGAAAGGCAAAGGTCAATTTTTATTAACTTTGCATCATTAATAGCAATAGCGTATAAGAACTGAAATTTCTTGAAAGATATCGATGTTGTCCACAACTAGGTAAGATGTGGAAAATTTTATGAAATAAAAGAACGTGCTTTTATGTTTTTTTTATGAAAAAAGTAATCTTAAAGGTCCATATAACAAAATTATGTAGATAAACGGGTGGTTGTTTATTATGGATAAACGGTTCATCAAGATAACAATGCAATTCAAACACCTTGTCACTTAGTCCTCAAATTAAAGCTTGAAAACGGATACGGGTAAGATGAAATAAAGATACGGGTATGGCATTTTGTAATTATTCTATAGTTACAAAAATTACAAATGGTAAATGTGTGATTCCTATCTAAATCCATATAAATTTGATATTTATTATACATAATTAATGAGATGGAAAATATAAAGATAATGGTTCAATAGGTTACAGTTCCTACTTAATGTCCATCATCCCCTAATGGCCCCTGGAGGGTGACCTCTAGTAGAATATTAAACTGAGAGGAAGGGCGGCGGCTGATCTTACAATTTAATTTGGGAAATCTTAAGAGTTATTTAGGTTAGATGAAATAGGAGGATATGTTTGATTAGTTTAGAGGAGGTTGTTAATTTGAATGAAACGTTTGGTTGGTTTTTAGGAGGTATTTTTAGATAAGGTATAATGAGAGGATATGATTGATAGATTTAGTGGAAGGTGTTAATTTGAATGAAACGTTTGGTTGTTTTTAGGAGGTATTTAGATATGGTAAAATGGGAGGATATGTTTAATTGATTTAGGGGAGGTTGTAGGAATGAAATGCATGCTTCGGGTGCTGGATGTGATCTATAGACCACTTACAGAAGAATGGTTTAAGTCTATTCCCACATACTGACAAGTGCAACATTAACCATATCTGTATGGTAGGTGCACCTAGTGATGCTTAACATAATGCATGCTTCGGATGCTGGCTGTGACCTATATTTTCCGCATTAACGACTACTTAAAGAAGAATGGTAAAAGTCAATTCTGAATTTCCTTCTTACTGACAAGTTGCCATAGCAACCATATTAGTATGGAAGGTGCAACTAGTGATGCTAAGCATAATGCACATGCTTCGGATGCTGACTGTGGCCTACATTTTCCGCATAGATGAACTCTTACATAATAATGGTTAAAGTCCATTCCCACCTACTGACAAGTGCCATAGCAACCATAGTGGGATGGAAGGTTCAATTAGTGATGCTAAGCACAATGCATACTTCGGATGCTGACTGTGACCTATATTTTCTGCATGAATGACCACTTATAGAAGAATGGTTCAAGTCCATTCCTTCTTACTGACAAGTGCCATAGCAACCATATTGGTATGGTAGGTGCACCTAGTGATGCTATAGTGACTGCAGAAAAAATAAATGTTGTGAGATGGGGCATTATGTCTTTTGGACATATTCTTGGTTTTTTTTTAGGTAGTTGGATTGAATATAATATAGGAGGAAGACGTTGCTTGGTTTTGGGAAGGTAGCGTTTTAAATTGAATTGGAGGTATTGTTTCTTCGGTTTACAAGTAGAGAAATTATTATTGAATAACTTGGGTATGTTTTTTTCGGGGGAGTTGGGTTAGATTAATGAGATGAAATGGCTTATCGTCGTTTTGGAAATGTTAATTTCCTTACAATCAAAGACGTTGGAAGAAACATAGGTACCAATGGGGTATCCGAATCTCAAAATTCGAAAGGGCAGAGACAAAAACAGGAAAAACGAAAGGACGGGACGAAAAAGCAGACAACTTATAAAACACGGAAACACAAAAACTACTGAATATCAATTAACAACGCGAGTTCTAGTCGTAATGAGAGTGAACTTAGGTGCTCCGGAAGAGTAAGCGAATCCTGTCTGCTATAGCACACCCGTCGCGCTGTCAATTTCCAATTCAGTGTGTCGAATCCGGTAAAGGAAGACAAAATGGAGTAATGGTTTATGTGTAAACACCCAATTAATACATATAGGAGCAAATACCATTGGTTTGTTTGTCTTTGCGTTGAGGGCAGTAATTTAGGTAAATTGTGAATCATTTTTGTGGAGGAAAAGAAGGGTATGTATCGAAACCACATTCTTGCAATTTTGCTGAGCTAGTTTTGGCTTAGAAATATACGATTCTTTAGCTCATGAATTATTTGAAATATCTTATCAATTTTGATTAACTGAAAAATGCAAACGTATTGAATTACAAAAATATGTAAATATATTTGACATACAAGAAAATTTAGGTGTATAAATATAAACTGAACCAAGGAATACTTTATTACTTTGTAATAACGACCCATTAAGAAGACACAACAAAAAACTTTATAACATGATATTACCAAATAAAGATTTTTATCTTACGATGTTTAAGAAACTCGAGAGGTGTGATGCGTGGCTCAAAATCTGTTTTTGAAATTTCGCCAAATATTTTATCGAACAATGATTTCTTTTCTTAAGATGAAATTTGATCTCATAGAAATATATATTTGATAATTATTTTTATTTAAAGTATATGTAAATAACTCGTGCCAGTCTTGTGCATGGTGTATCAAGTTTCCACATACAGCAACGAGTATACATATTTTCTGTATCGAGCCCATTGAAATTATTTAATAGTTGTTACCTATGCCATGAATGTTAAGGTCATTTTCAAGTTAACTCCCAAAATCTTTTTTCGACCTTTTAAATTTAAATTAACAAAATATAACAAATGAATGGATAAAGAGGAGACGGTGTAGAAAACAATTTGACATTCAATCTATGTTAAAAAGCTCATAAAACGAAGTTGCCGATGATGCTTCATACTTAATTCTATGTTCATCTTTGAATAGGTTGAATATTAAAAACGTAGTTGTCGATGGTGCTTCATTCATCTTTGAATAGGTGGAAAATTAAAGTTTACGCGACACAACCTACAAAAACAATAGACAATTAAAAACAATCCTTAATGGAAGACGAACAGCAGCTTTCAATGCGACCAATGATCGCTGCTCGCAATCTTGCACTGATCCTAACTATAATTATGAAACATAGAATACATAGATTTCAATACAATGGTCAAACATTTGACCATAGAACATTACACGCTCTTGATCTTACAAAACCTATGCTCATTATTATGAATATCAAACGGGACGTGTCCCAATTGAAAGCACAATTAAAAGTAGGGTTGTTCATAAAATCTTTGAAATTCAGTCAATTACAACATTAAAATCACAACCATCTCAACGACCGAAGATAAAGGTCTAAAATGATGTCTAAATTTGTTTGTTGAAATTAATGACCCTAAAGTCGTGTTTGTGGAAACATCACTTTTAAAATTGGCTTTATGAATATAATGTGTGTTATTAAACTTTAGAAATAAAGTCTCCACTTCATTTATCCTAGTTTTTGAAGTATTTTGTGATAATTTATGTCTTTATCTGTCGATGATATCTTTTCTTGTGACTGATAAAAAGATCCCGTTTCTATGGTATTGATAGAGTGTTATTAGATATAATAGATATTAATTAAACAAGTTTTTTTTCTCAAAAAGTAGACAAGAAATTGGAATTGCTTTATTTTATTTAAATGTGGTAGCTTCCTTACAATACAAGTTAAAATTGGAATTATATTGTTCACGCATTTGCTTGAATAGGAATAAAACTAAATCTTGCTTAAAAAGCTTGAAAAAGCTTATATCTACAGCCGTTCCTATACACGATATACCGATAAATATTTTATACTTATAAATCTTATATTTTTCAAAACTTTTAACTGAAAGTAAATTATATCTTCACGTGTCACTCCAAACTACATGATCACACGAAACATTTTAATTATAAATAAACAAACATAGATGGGCGGCATGACTTTATTTTATTTAATCAAACCCTTGTTTGGAACCAACAGTTTTTACAAATGTTAGTTTAGTAGTACAACATTGAAAGAACTATGATTTACAATAATAAGTTTTTGGTGTTTTTGACAAATATTTGTCTGTGTACAAATTCATCGTGCAAATATATATAAAGGATTATCAACGGCCTATAAACCATAAGTTATAATTAATTTGAAAGAATATATGGACTTGAAATCAAGGTCACCGATGTTCATTACCAGTAAAAATCTACTAAAATGTTGAGTGTATTTGTTGGACATTCATACTTTATTCTGTACTTCTATTTATGTGCTACAATGAGGTGCACTTCTGCAGCCAGTTTACCCATTACAACTGAACCCGAAATGGGCAAGCCCGGAGAGCAAGTGCACATCTTTTATTATACCATTTTAGAAAAAAAATAAGCGTTAACATTGTTTTAATCCTCCGAAGTGTTTACTAGTACTACATGCTGCTTGAAGGGTTTAATTGGTGCCATTTACCGAATTCCAGTATTATTTTTGTCAAAGTCACTGCGGCTATACAGAAAATTTCAAACTTCGGTGTGGCGTCGGTTTTGCATCGCTTCACCGTAATTTTACATTTAAGATCTTGTGGTTACCGTTTATCGACAGACTTCCAACACAAATGTTCTATTTTGCTAATGTGGCACGTGGGCACCAAAAGCGGCGAAAATTTATAATCTTTTATAATGAGGTTTTATTTGGAAAAAGATTTATAATTAAACAAAGATGGTTTGTACTTCAGTTCTCAAAACGAGTACTTATAGAGTTTACCTGGCAGATGTCTTAATTCAAATCAATCTCATTTTGTTTACTCATGGAAGTTGTTCATACGCTTAAAGAACTATAATACTAAACCATAAAATAAATAAACGATTACTTAAAATAGGAAGTACTCCACCAGATTCATTTTATTTCAATTCAATTGACCCTATTCAGTGAAACTGACGCTATGGGGCTTTTATATGCTATAACAAAGCAGAGATTTATTAAATAGTTGCTTAGGGTCGTTCTTAAACATATTTATTAATTACATGTATAAATGGAGCCACTATATAAAGTGATTTGATAAGCGCGGAGTTTTTTCTTTGCTTCCTATTTTTTTCCTACTGCTTCCTTAGCTTGTTATTGCCTTACGAGTGTGTCAGCAAGATGGACATGTATGGGGTGATAAAATGAACATGAAATGCTGATAAAGTAGGGCATTTTAACGGGGGCACAATTTTCACATTTTCTTGTGTCCGTTCGTTTGTCTTGTTTGTTCAACTTACTTTTTTCTTTGCCTTTGCTTTTGGTTGTTTTAATTTCAAGAATTTCTTGTCGCATCTTCTTAAATATCAAGTGTAATTGTTGTTATAACCAAAGGATGACCAACAAGCAGGAGGAAGTTCTGTTTACCCTCTGGAATCACATTAATGCACACGGGTTCCGACGTATTAAGTCAATTATAAAGTTGGTTTATTTATGGGTTTTGTTATGTTTTGTTTTCGTATCAACTGATTATGTCTCCTCCTTTTCGGACTTCTTATATCTGACTTACCAATTGATACTTTCTTGGTTCTAATACATGGCTTCGAAGAAGAGGGGTAGTATACTGTTTAACCTGTGTCCGTCCGTAGTTCTGTAATTGCACTACAGTTCGTGGTACCATAGTTCAGTCACACTTGTTTATATTTTAACACTTTTAAGCCATAATTGCGAAAGCAGGGGCATCACTAGTGAGCATTGGCTCATAGATTTTGATTTCATGTTTTTCCCTTATACTTTGGCGCTTTCAGTCTGTCAACTAATCCCTTGATTGGAAATAAGTTTAATCTCTTGCTTTTATTACTTGTCGTAGACTAATTCAGTAATAGGATTCATAAATTTAAACTCTATATGTGAAATGGTCATGGACCGTGCTTCCCATAGTTTTGTTTCGCAATTTCTTGTGGAGTAAAAGATAAACTTCATTAAAAATTTTCATAATAATTATATCTTGTAAATATTTAGATTTGGGTGAATCCTTTTGAATGCTTGTCTTAATCAGCTATCTGTCAATTAAGTATGTAATTGAATTAACAGTCACGATTTCCACCCATCTGAGACGAATCTACTGAACTGACACGAAAACATAAGTTGTAATACCAGAGCTTTAAATATGGGAAAAATGATAAATCTTAGAAAATTTTAATAAAATTTCAATACAATTTTTACTTTTCTGAAAAGTAAAATATCTGTGTTTCTACATATAGTATCAAATTGCTTAGAACAGAGTTTATATAACTTTTTTTATATTTAAAAGCATAACGTAGCAAGCTCCAAACTTCCAAAAAATGTTACGTTCCTTGCACGTTAAAGAAGCCTCTGCAGGTCTCGATAAAAGTAGAACCTGAAAGATCCCCTTACAAAAGGCTTAATTGTCCGTTCCGTTGACAGTCAAAATTATCATCCCCGATGGGCATTGTGCCCCCTTTCCTCCACTTCATAATCATTTCATTTTATTACCCCAGAATATTAGGTTTTTAATAAAAAGTGTATCGTGTTACCATTAACATGTTTTATACGGAAAAGGAATTACCCTTTCATAGCCATCTCCCCGACATAACCGGTTTCGTGCTGCTTGGAAGTTAAGCAATAACTAACTTCTGAGAATTGTTGTATTTGATACAATCGACACCTCATGTTATTGGTAGCAAATGTACAAGCAGACTGTTAAGCGGCCAGTGATTGCTTTCCTCCCGAGCAGCACGAATTCAGCTGTATCAGGAGGATTAACATGAAAGGAGTGATACAATGAACCTGAACTGATAAGTGGGATGGGGACACAATTACAAGTTTGGACTGCTCCTGGAAAGGGTTCAGTCTGGCGTCTGTCGGCGGCAGTGTCCTATTTCAGAGGATTCGATACCGAATCTGGAAGCAGTGTTCTTAACATAGGAGGAACGTGACTTTTTTTACTTTTTCCCGGCCAACAAGGTGCATGACTATGATTTGCTTCAAAGAATTCATGCATCAAATGTGCTCTTTTACCATAAAACATTTTGGCTTTACATTGATATCAATATTTTGCGCATGTTATGTACATGATACAACATCTACGAAAATGTCGGCAACGAAAAAATGGACTAACGTTGCTGCTAAATTTGTAATCGGTACTGTCAAAATGTAACCATATATTTCAGAAATGGGGAAATGAAAACGGAGCAATGAACGTTAACATTATTTTAAAACTTTTCAATACAGTAATTTTGAAATCGAGTTTTTGACCTGATGAAAAAAGATTCGGACCATGAAAATGTTAAAAGCGCCAACCAAAAAAGCACGTGTCGTTTTTCATTCATTTTAAAGTGGTCTAGCAACTCTATCTAAAATACATTTTGGTTATACTTAGAAAACCTACATTTGACATTGACCCTATCTTTTAACGTAATGCTATCTGCTTTATTGAACACCGATGGCGACTGACATCCCCGTGTTTTGCCTGACAGCACGGCAGCTGTTGACTATGTTCGTGTTTGCTCCGTATATATTTTTTCCTTTAAAAATATTGATATCGACTAGCAATAACAACCGGTGCAATATGATGAAAAACACACCTGTAAGGGAATAGATTGGAGCCTAATAATATCTCTGTTACCTTGTTGATGAAAAGGTAATTTAACAGTTATTATAACGATCCGTTACCGTAAAATGGGCTTCGCGTCTCGATGGGTATTCTTTTAAAAAGTGGGTTGTCATAAACGATTGTATCTGTCAATCAATTTAATATCTTTTGACTTCATCTTGAAGAGGTAAACACTCTATCCAGATTTTGGATATCAAGTATAGCACATTACATTGACCAATGAAATTTCTGATCATTCTTAGGCGGAGTCTATTTGTTTTCGGAAGCAGCAATTCGCGTGGTTCCAGAACAACTCTTTTCATAGTTCACGCTATAGGATAATTTGGTCGAAATCTAAAAGGAAGTGTTTTGTGACTTTTTCGACGTGGCGCGTGGCTGGCACCAACTCTCGTACAGAGATAAGAATGAACTGAGGCCAATATGGAAGTTTGGAGTTTCCTGTGTCTTATGCTGTTTGTTACGCTGAATCTTTGCTTAGCTGAAAAGGTATAATATATTTCCTTTACAATCATATATCTTTGATCTATTCCAATTGATAATTTTGACATAAAATTATTTAGTATTTAGTGCTTCCAGTTATTTCATAACGTTCGTTCAGTTGGTTTTTTGTAGTCCGACGAGCGCAACATTTTATAACTTTTGTTTATGTTCAAATAGTTCAAATGTTTATAAATTGCGCTTAATATTGCATTAAATAAAATATCTACAAGGAGAGAAAAATCTGGCACATAAACTTCTCTTCATTAAGACCACAAACCATTTTCTGCATTTAGCTCAATGTCTGTGTCTTAAATCTTTAATTAAACTTTATACACTTGAAAATATCGCAAACATTAAAGATTTGAACATAAATATCTGCAAAGTTAACTTTTATTTATTTTCTTTACAGGTTCTGCAAGTGCCTTCTTTTGTGAAATTAAAAACACAATATCCTGGCCATAAGCAATATGGTGGAACATTTTCTCACAAAAGACTCAAAAACATGATTGGAATTACTGAGCAGCTAACAATACATGACACTAGTGCCTTAAGACTGTCATATGCTTTAAATAAAATTGGAGGGAACCATTCTCTTGGTTCTGAACTAATTAGACTCTCCACTTCTGGACGTGATAGTGTTAGCGGCAAGACTGGACTACAATACATTTATAATCCAATAGCATTTGGACCCTACTTCGCTGACAAATATGGCTACCCAAGTGTTTCCGTACTCCATCAAACGGACCCAATAGCAACCAAAAAGCGATTCTATGGAAAGCAAGGGATATTAGAAATTATCACATATACTAAGAAAGGAAATCGACCTAAGGGACATATAGTGCTCTGGGATTGTGACCATGTTCATCAGGCAAAGGATTGGATTTCAAAGCATCATTTAATAACTGTACAGTTTTGGCCATCGCCTGGTAGGTATCACATGATTTAGGATGTTGTTATAAGCTTTGACTGTTTACTCTTCCTGGGCGACAAGATTTGTTCCTCGGAAAGAAAGGGACTATGGCTATCCTCTTTATCTTACTCGTATTTTAATGATATACATGTATCCTTAATTAATTTTTTAGCCTAACTTAAGTGCTTTCAGACATTTTAAGTCATTTTGCATATGGGATCGCTTAATAACGACGATATTATACATTAAGAATATATGATAGACGATGCATAATATTTGAAATGCATTGAAAATTGTACTATAAAAAGGGAAAAAACACCCATGCATTTGAAAAATTTCATTATGCATGCAATCTACCAGGCATATGAAATTTGAATGCAGTTGGAAGATACCCATTATCAATGAATTCACTCATGTAAAAAAGACTTTCAATGAAAGACTTTTTTAAATAAAAATATTGCATCATTTATGACATTTCAGAGTCCAAGTATTTTTCATAGTGTAAATATGGAAATGAGTTTTAATAAGGTTATCACTATTTGCAAGTATGAAAGGGTTGTTTACTTTTCAGTTTAAAGATAATTTTAAACAGATAACAACTTTACTTAACAACGTTATTCAGGTCATCGTATTCTATTGCTTTTTCAGATTCAAGATGTGGTTCTCAGCACGATCTAGACATGGCGCCGGTTCCCTTTGGTGTTCCGAGATTGGACACAATTAGGTACTACAATAGACGAATACAGAATCAACGAATTAAAACTTTTATGAAGAATGGGAAAACATATAAACAAGTCTTATATAGTAACGATGTTTTGTAAAAATCATTTAATATGTACTAAAAGACAAGATGTCGATGTTGACATGCTTATAATCAAATGACAATAAAATGGCGTTATTGGTGCTAGTGCGTTAGCTAATACCACATGTGTTCCGTTTAAATATGTGTTCATAATATTGATGTAAAATATTAACTTTTTTTCAAGAAAACTGTCTGTTTATGACATAATTTTCATATTTTGATAAAATATTTACCATCATGGCATGCATGGTTTGCATTCAAAATTAACAGATACTGACACTAATTTCTACAGTAGTTTTTTTATGTCTGGGACTGGGTTGCGACCAAACATATTTCAGCCTTTCTTTTTATTAATGCGTTCAGACATTGTTTATTTTTCACTTATTTGTTGTTCCGTTTTATGTGCAGCTAATATTACTGTTGCTCAAAGAGCCTGACTGATTATTAATAAGTAATATACCAATACAACTTCTTGTATGTAGGTTGCAATCATTTATTGTTATTGTTGTTAATTTCTTGTTGATATAATTGTTAAACATTGAATAAAATCATAAACAAGTCAAACTTTCTATTTTTCCCAAATACATGTACTAGATACTAATCATGCTAATGAGATGCTAAGAACCATTACACAACATCAATAAAAATCGCAATTGGAATAAAAGACAAAGTTTATTTGGTTGCGCTGTTTGTGCACAATTCAAAGACTAAAAATGTAACCTCTAAGCAGCAGCATTTGAGGAAAAACAAGAAAGATCAAAAACCAAAAGAAAAGTCTTCGTTCGTGTACCCAAAAGTTTGAAGATTGGGGTCATAAACAAGCACCGAGAGGAAATCGACTATGTGCAGTGCGTACAAGGAAACCTGGTGTTTAAAATATCTGCAATAAAAAGCAAGCAGTCTGAAGATAAACAATAGACGCTGTCATTGTAATGCATAAATTCAGTTAAACGAAGTGTCGTAGGGGATAATGATTGATTCCCAAACTATACATGCAACTCTACCTAGTTAAAATTCTGAAAATCCACAAGTAAAAATTACAAGCAAGTTAGAAATTGAAATTACAATAAATATCCATACAATCATGAATTTTGCTACATGTACGCCTGACGCGCGTTTCGTCTATCTAAGACTCGGCAGAGGCGCTCTTCCAAAATATTGAAAATCCAAACACTATATGATAATGAAAAGAATAGACCAATAAAACCAAAAATATCGAACTTGAAAGCCAAGTTATAACTAAGATCATCAACCGATGCCTTGGGTAGGAAGAACCTTAGGGTTTAGAAAATTTCGAAATTTGAAAGGATAATTTATATTATAGATTTGATATGTTATACATGTTTTATAATACTACTATTACTTAAGAATGCTTTTAAGAAGAGCAAAATTGTGCTGTAAAAAAACCTTGTTTAACCGACTAGAACATCTGAGATACATGTATATACCAAGGCAGGACCGTAGCGATTTGCCTTTCTAAAGTGAGAAACTTCTTCTTTTTACACATTTTGATATTGGCTCATCCTCTAATTGCAAAGGCACTTGCATTTGATAATCTAATGCTTTCATTAAGAATTCAAATTTAAAAGACTCAAATACTGTATAGAATATAACATTCTGAATTATTTCATTCAATATATGAATGACACGGCATATTTAGTGTTCGTACATTGATGTCCCAAGTACAAAAAAATTAATAAAAACGTTCAATTTCGACCAAAAATGCATCTAGAAAAATGTCACCTTCGTGCCATAAGTGCTGTGACTATCTGGCTTTCATCTTCAAAGTCAACTAGCAACTACTGTCAACTTAACGCTTTTATCTTCATGTTTAAAAGATACAAAATTGCTTCTGTATCTTTATATGAATCAAAGTTTGTCGGCCGTTTAATGAACTTCTTTATAAGTGGCCATCTTCCGAAACTTTCACGGCTATAAAATGTTTTGGTTTGTGAACATTATTGCCAAAACTAGCTATATTTGCTATTGAGTTTAAAGCAATAAAGTACACCCTCATAATAACCTTTCTAATAATAATAAAAAAATATATGTTATTTTTTCTTATGAATTCGAAAACGTTTTCATTAACGTGGTCCTGACAGTTGGTTTTATTGATAGTTAAAACAAAACAAAATTACAACAAAGTTCCATGCTACAATTTTAACGCTGCCAACGAGGTTGAAGTCAGCTAGAATATGAAGAGGACAGCATACAAGACCAAACGCTTTAAACAGGGCTCTTAATACATCTTAATACAGATTTTAGCTACGACCATCCTTTGCCTGGGATTGGACTAATCTTAAGATTTCAATGACTGGTGTTTTTAACAGTAAAATGTTAAATGATCGGTCCATAACTTTCAAAGAAAATCAGCAATTATATTACACGTTAAGTTGTATCTCCTCAATCTATTCAATATAAAGTCGGCTTGTAGTTGGAAAGGATGTGCAACAACGATATTGCAAGTAGCAAAGGTTTACCTATAGGGCAGTCAAATGTCATAGATTCAGTTGATATGAATGGTTTTGTATTTGAAACCATAGGTTCAGATTTGACCAACACTAATCGATCTTTGGCAACATGACGGGTGTGCTATAGCCAGCAGAAACTGCTAACTCTTCCGGAGCACCTGCGTTCACTCTCGTTTTGAATTGAGTTCACGTAGCTGAAAACGATTTAGTTGTTATGTGCATTATTTTTAATGTTGGGTCGTTTGTTTTGTTGTGATGTTTTTTTTTTTTGTCTAACTATTTTGTCTTTGTCTTTTCGGTATAATGATATTTGATTACCCCTTTGGTACACCTTTGCTTCTTTCAGGCGCTTTTAATTCGATTAAACTGAAAACTCATTGTGTGCCGCTTGTACATGGCACTTCAATAGATAACCCATCACCCATGGTTTCCACTGAAGAATTACTTCTCTTCCACCATGTGGCGTGCCGTACATTTTGTCCTGCTCGAAACTCAGGAGTGATTTTATATTTTGTAATAAATAACTTAGGTATGGTACTTGTGTCTCTCGACCGACGCGTGCTAAATTTCATATTATTTTATGGCACTATCAAATTTTATATTCTAAGTTACGTTCTCTTATATGAAGGGTTCATTTCCGCTCTATTATTGAATGGATGATAAAGAATTAGCCTTGTATAGGCAGGTGCATTCATAAAGTACGAACAATTCAAATTTCAAGTGCATGATAATAAATCTAAATCTTTCAATTTCTTTGTTAGATAACCCCTTATATTAAAACTTTAAAAAGATAGAAATAATATGAACGAAGACATGTAGAGAGTTTTTCTTTGATATCAAAACTTTTCTTAAGCAATTTATAACGGTTATAAAATTACAACAATTTAAGTGATTTCTTTTTTTCAAAAGTACAAATATAGCAACTACATGTTATTAAATTTCAAATTTCCATATTAACAATTCTAATAAAAAAAGTCTACCCCCTCTCTCTTTTTTCTATCACAAGCGTGTCAAAAGTAACAATTAATGTGAACTTCGCCTTAACCAGGCAGTATTGCAAAAGACTGTGCTGTACACTTTTAACAAATTTTGACTCGGAGAGGTGGTTCTCAAAGTACAGCGTGTAACAACCATTAATAAAAGGGTTAAAACAAGATGACCCTTGTAATGTATGAAGTTTTCTGAAACATATATTTTATCACTAAGATTTTACTATGAACTGAAGAACATAATTCAAGTTCAATAGACAAAGTGTCAATCAAACAATTTAAATTAAGTATGTCCTAACCTTAATAGAATAAGTTATGACATGTATGAAGAACGCAAAGGGAGAAAAAGGTTAACAAACAATTAAAATTTAATGCAAGTGTCTTCGTTTCAATAGCATCTTAGTTCACACTTGTCTTGGAAAAATTTAAATCGCATTGATAATTGTCGTTGTCTTGTTTCTATCTTCGTTGTATTCGGTGTCTCTTGGCTTTTAAATCTCTGATTTTTGAACTGCGAATGGGATTGAGATTGACTCACACTAAATCGATCGTTGGGCCAACATGACGGTTGAGTGTGCTTTAGAGCCAGCAAGAATCACTTATACCATGTATATTTCGGGAGTTCCTAGATTTTTCAGTCTCATTTCGTGCTGGCTGCTGTTTAGTTGTGGGCTGTGTCGCGTACACTTATTCCACATCTCTTTATTTTCTATTGATGTCATATTTGTGTTTATGTTTTGTGTGGTTTGTTTATGTTATGATTTTATGTCTACCGATTTTGTCTTTGACTTTTCAGAATGCAACGTTCAATTGCGTAATTTGTTCATCGTTGCCTCTTAAAATGCCTTTGCGAAGTAGAAAAAGAACACTTGGTGTACCACTTGACGTTGAACAATTTCATATTTAAAAGTGAAAAATCAACCTGATGACGAAACATTCAAGCTATTATCATCTACAAATTGAGATACCAAAATCTTTTAACCCACAACAATACAACAAACACAGCGAGTAATATTTCATTCTGAAAATCAGAGAAAAGGTCGAACACAGAAACGATAATTTGTTAACAAGCCCGAAACATTTAATTTTACAGATGTGAAGAGTAAACCATTACAGGACAATGTTAAAGGAACAACAGATGAGAATTGAGAGGTACCCTACTGGTTTGTAAACATTATCCTATCAACCCTATACCCAGGTCATCTCGTCTCTCAATTAAATCGATTCTAAAGTCTTTTATTTGGACACTTGGAATTTGACCGGTTACAATTAAGGAAATAATAAATGTATAATGATGTCTCCTCCTTGTGACCTTTCGAAGACATGTCTGGTCGTTAGTACGAGAATGTAAGGGATCAAAGAGAAATGTGTTCTGGTTTGCCTTAGACCTTTTATATGCTACTATAACTGTTCTACCACGTGAAGCAGATCCATTCCTCTATTGCTTTGTATATAATATATCACTGAAAGAGTTTGCTGCTTTAAAGTACACATTCTTGAGCTTGTCTTCCACCATGCGACAGAAGTAGTCCTGACCGATTAAAATACTGATTGCATTGCAAAAATACTATTTACTTCACTTTATTTGGAACAAATCATCCATGTTCTAGTAATACACCTTAATTGTCAATTAAAATATAGACTTTGTCGTACTTGTTTCGCTGTTCCATATAAAAAAGATTCTAAGACTTGTTATAAACATTATGTAAAAATTATATTTTTTCCGAGAAGGCTGCGCTCTTTTTGTGTTTTAATTATCATTGGGTTTTAGAGGTTGCTTCACATTTATACTTATCGGATTCGAATTGGTATTTTGGTTTCTGTACGATATTTCACAACCCATGTAGAGACTATATCCAAATATAACTTTCAAAAACAGACGACGAGTAATGCAGTAATTTAACTTTATTTAAACAACAGAAAAACTGCATTTAGAGTTGTTTCACAATGCCTTTCAAAATCATAAGGGACAATATACAACCATAAGGTATATTAAGAAGAAAAAAAGAAGTAGTATTTGTAAATAGTAAAATTGTTTACGCCCCAAAGATAAGTCTAGTTGTGTGCTTCGTTTTGAATGTTTATCTTGAAAACTACGGAGAGAAGTTGAGGCTGAGCTCTTCTATGCACAAAAAAGGTAACCATATCATTGCAAAGACATTCAAAGGCTACACTCCCAATCTGCAAACTGGAAAGAGATTTACATAAGTATACTATTAAGCTTGTTTCCCAATCCAAGATCAATGAATATGTTTAAACTTATTATTATTTTGGTAATATATTCTTTGTTTTTGATATTTGTCTTTTTCTAAGTCACGAAGAGAGAAAGAAAATAAAACAAATATAATTACATCCTATACGAAACTTTACATTGAACTTACACCTGCATACACAAAATAGACTACCTTTCACAACATCAATTTGTCAACCCCGGATTCCAACTGTGTTCTCAAATGGAGGACAGAGTCGCTACAAATTGTCAACTATCTCCATGACGGAAGAAGCTACATCTAATAACCATATAAACATGATCTACGACAAAGCGAAACACGAAACCGGTAGTTTTCGCACTGGTTAATAAAAATCGCCATGGGTCTTCTTTTGCACACATCGAATGTATTTACATGATAAAAACTTTTCATCAACACAAAACGCCCCGACTTGTATTCATGGAACAAATGTTATCTACAGGACAGGCATATCTAACATAATGATAAAATGGTCTTTGTTCTAATTTCAGCAACAATCAACACAAAGGCTTGAAGGAGTCAATGTTTCAAAAATATTACCCGATACTTATGAACTGTACTCGAATGACAAAACAATTTGTGAATTAAATAATTAAAATATTTTCAAAATTCAAAAATTATGTTTTTCAAAGTTCCACTTTGAAAAATCAAATGAAAGACTTTCATTCAATTGTCAGACAAAAAAAACATCAAAGTGAAAGACTTTCATTCAATTGTCAGACTGAAAATGAAAAAAAAAACACTACCTAGTTCTAGTTCACAGCAAAGTTGACAATACAGTGTATTTCTTTTTAAAATCCTATTGATAAGTGATAATTTTTCAGCGTAAACAAATGCTGCAGTGTTTTTCCTATGTCTAATTTGTTAAATGCTTACAAGCTTAGATTAGATATTTCTTGATCTGACCTCAAAATTTTAGAAAAAAACATATTGCATGATACAACATCTAATATTATAAAAATGTATTACCCCTGAATATAAAAATGCCTTTTAAAACAGTTGGTCAGCTATTGCGATAAAGCATGCTACATACAATTAAAAAAACAGTAAAAAAATACAAATACAAACAAACAAATAAAAATTAGAGATAACAATCTTTCCTATTAGTTATTGATTAAAATGCTTTTTGACAAGGTAATTTAGTCGGGACTGTTGCTGTTGTCATTTCTCTCGTTGATAATCATGTTGTTTTGGACTTTTTGGTGTGCATGAGTTGTGAAGTACGAACATGAAGAATGAAGACAACCGTGTTTAAACGTTTTATTTGGAGTAAAAGATATATGCAAAACACAGGTGCGACGCTTTCGATAAACAATGTATTTTTTTCAAACACCATTTGTTGAGTAAATAGAATTTAAAAATAAAAAAATAAACGCACTTATGAATTTCAGAAATCATTTCGTTTTTAGACATTTATCCGTTGAGACAGTTCCTATTAAATCTATTTACCAAATTTCACCAAAATATAAATCACCATGGCAATATCCTGCTGTTTAATAAGTGGTTGGCTTTAACAGGACCGCCTTCATCAATTAATCTTAAGCACTGGTTTTCCTCCTCCCCTCTCATACCGTTTTAAACGTTTTAAAAGTTATTGTTAAATGAACATAAAACACTTAGGAACAACAATAAAACGTCAAACCATTATGAGAATCTATTGTATGTTTCACAATTCCATTGGTTTAATTTCAGTGCCGAAAAAAAGCTTTTATGATTTAACAAGATTTAAAAAAGGAACCCTTTAAATAGTTTTGCATTAACCTAAGTTTACCGCAAGATTTCATTGCAAAATCGCCAAACATGATAGTAAAGATCAGTCCTAAGGACTGCCCGACCAGAAATCCTGAGTGTAAACAAGAGAAGACCAACGTGTTGTCAACTTTTGCAACGACTAGTGCCGGTAGCATTGAGTACAGAACATTGAGCTTTTTTAACTTGCAACATCACTTAAAGCTTGAAATTATTCATTAACATTTTGTCATTCAAAATTCACCTTCGATTGAAAGAAAAGAACAGAGTCTGACTTTTTAGGTTAAGTCTTCAGCACTACCATACTCGCAACTGCTCGTAAAACCTTATTATAAGACCTCTTATCTTACCAACATGGTACCGCATAATTCACTATAATATAAATTTGCAGATAGGTAACGCATACAAAGGTAACTGCATATATTACCATTATGCTGTTACAGTATTTTTTTAATAACGTCCGGTGTATTCATATTGTAATCTTTTTTTCAAAGTTACCTAATATCTAATACTAAATAAATCATACCATCAAAAGAAAGTAGGCTAATGTATGAATTCTCCCGAATATTTCTACAATTTTATATGAAAATGTGAATATTTTGCATGTGCATTAACGAGATAACAATGTCAGAAACGACTGCATAATGTGACTACGGATTTCGTTTGATGATGTGAAATGGACAATGCCACCCACAATACACAAAAAAGATTGAGCATTAGTTTTTAGATTAAAAGATAATTGAGTGGTCGAGATATTTTATAAATATGATATGTGCAGATCAGAAAAGTTCTAAAAAGGATTGCCACCGATAGCCTTTAACGCGAAAAGATCCACAAAAAAGGCTTTAATTTTACATATATGTTGTGTACAAGTTGCATTTTTGTACATGTACAAACAAAATGTACATGTTCCAACATGTATGATGCAATTGTACAAGTTCCAACATGTACAGCTTAAATAATGTTTGTCAAGGGTGTAAAAGTCAGCTTTAAATTATAATTGTGTTGGTTTATAATTTTAAAAGTTACTCAGAAACTTGTGTATTAGCCCCTTAGAATAAATCATAATAGACATGATAGAAATTAAAAAGATATCTCAATGATCACTCAGCTTAAACTGAGTATAAGTGTTAAGTTTCTGTATAGCGGGTAATTTTAGCGAGTAGCAAATTTCACAATGTGTATCCAAAAATGGAGTGATTAATTTTAGCGGTCGTATAATTTCTCGCGTTTTCAGAATCTAGGATACGTAAATAAATATGAACTAGAATTTAGCGATTCCTAAGACCTCGCAAATAATGCAAAAATTAGAACCTCGCGAAATTTTCCCGCTATATGTTATTACACAACATGGTTGCAAAAATAACTGAATCACAGCGGAAATTCTATCAAGAGATTGTGCAGCTTGCCAAGAACAATTCTTCAGCAAACAATACCTTTACCGAGGGAAATACTCAAGCTCCCATGCAAGATCTGAAAAAGGCCACATTTGGGACCATTGCAAGCTGCAGGCGCAGGGATTGCTCCTCTCTTTCAATATTTTGTTAAAGTCAATATGCTATACGAGAAAAGCAAGGCATATTGACTTACTTACATCTCATTATTTTCTATAACAAAACATTAATAAGGGAGCGCAAGTCCATTTGCAGCAGATCACAACTTCCAAAGATAGGAGAATTCTAAATTATTACAACGTGATTAAAGTTGAATCTCTTGAAAAAAAGACGGTAATCGTTGGTGGACTGCACTTCAGTCTTTCAATTTTGAGCCAGTATTATTTTTAATTTGAGCAAATTTTTGTTCAAAGTTTTTTTTTAACTACAAATTTTAATATGTGCATGTCTAAAAACAAAGTGCAATGTAATATGAAGTGTCATTCGTCTACACTTTCAAAAAAAGTTTACTGGTAAATTTTGCTAAACATTGTCCACACTTCTGATAAAATCTCCTTGATATCATTTGTATTTGTAAGTAAAGCAGAATTTCATGCAAATTACATTACTAGACCAATAATAGCTAGACAACAAATTAGTATTTTATGCTATTTGATCAAGAATAAAAAGTTTGTACTTGTTGCAACATGTACAGCAAAAGGTGTACATGATGCAACTTGTATGATTGCACCATACATGTTGCAACATGTACATTTTATTTGTACATGTTGCAACATGAACAAAGTAGCAACTTGTACACAACATATATACTAAACTGAACTTGAAATGTTGAATGACTACATGTTTCATTATCATTAAACATCTGGGATACCACAATATTGATCACTAGCAGATCACCTCTCAGGTGGTGTTCGAGTCCCGTTTGTAATCTACAAAAAAAGGGACTTCCCCATCTGTATGTGATTTGGTTTGTCAGTTACCTTCCCAAGTTCGGTGGTTTTCTCTGGATACTCTGGTTTCCTCCACCAGTAAAACTGACCGCCCTACATGACACAGTTGCGTCGATTAATGGCGTTAAACACCAACACACACATTAAACATCGGGAATAATTATTTATAAATCGGCAATGGAAAATTGCGATTTACATCTTCCACTGTTACATCTTCGAACAGTAAAATATACGTTCTTCTAGTCGTTCATGATGAAAAGAAGGTAAAAGCCAGCCCCTTAATACACATTCGTATGTGCACAACTCATACAAATGTAAGTAATCTCACACTTGTCAGATGGAACGGACCTAATCGACAATTTATGGCGTTCCCATGCTTTTAGTTTTCAAACCGGCCCTGAGTGAGTGAGTAAGTTGGTGTTTTACGTCCGTGCAACGCTATATAGGTTATTTACAGGCAATGAATATAAAATGGATGATAAAATGAACATGAAATGATGATGATAAATAAAATATGGGGATGGGGTGGGAAATATAGGAATGGTAAATGGAACCACAGGAAAGGGGGAGATGTGGGTAGGGGCGGAAAAAGCCTATGTGGTGCACTATATTTGGCGGGTCCACAAAGGGGTCTTTTACGTGCACGAAGCGTGGCACTCTCCTCACACGTTGGCCCACTATGGTCAGCGGTCAGGGTTTTCGTATTATAGACCTGACAACCCCCGCGGACGAGGGCCACCCTATTTTGCCACCTAGGGTACACACTTGGCCGCTCTGTGGGCTGAGAACTGACCCGACGTCAGAATCACAAGACCCCTAGTCGCCTATTACGACAAGCTAGGCTCTGCTGCAGGCCTATTCGCCAACCGGGCCTCGCACGGGACAAAACGTCAAGAGAGCATTTAAGTCGTGCGCTTACGTTCATAGGGTCATTTAAATTATGGAGAGAACAGCCATTAATAAAATTACTGATTAACTGTCTACGCCGACAAAGGTTCTATATAATACAACATTATAAAAAAATAAAAAATAAGATAGAATTGCTATGAGATCATTTTGTCATCACGGCTAAACGTATCATGCCCATTCTAAGCACTATGATACATTCCTAAGTGCTAAAATTAGCAAATGTGTTTTTAGCATTTGTCAGTGAGACGAAATTGACCATTCTCCTGGTTGTCTAACTTCGTAGGGACACGAAGTAATGTAAAGAGTATATACAATCTATAAGTTTGTGCTTTAAGATTTGATTTGTTTTGTACACGTGTTCATGGTTTGAAAACAAGTTAGTGCCGTTAAGCCAATACCGTTTTATCAACAATTGTTGTTATTCTTCGTGAACGCAATTTCTAAAACATTTTTTTTCTAAACCATGATAACATCAAAATGCAACATCTGTTTTCAATAGTTTGAATTACGTTTAATTTGAAACCTAGGTTATATTTATTAAGCAGTGAAAGCCAAACCACTGTTTCTGGTACTGATAATATATCCATGAAATAATAATAATAAAAAAACATATATGATATGAAGCCTCGCTTTGTTGACATAAAATGACTCGAAATGGCTTTCTATTTTGCAAACTAAATTTTACTTCATTTCATTGTACTAAGCAGAAGTGAAACATTTAATGTAAATCCGACGAAACGTATTACCGGTAATTCATGATAAAAACAGAACAGACACATGGACGAACACCAAACTAAACACAGAATGAATGATAGTAAGACTAACTAATTTGGTTCTCGAAATCATAATCATTGAGATAAACACTTGTCTTTTGCTGAACTAAATATTTACCAAAGATCACCAGACACGGTGAAAGACATATATTTATATCAGATGCCTAAGTATTATACTTTACAATTTATTTATTTTCCACAAAAGTCTAACAAAAAAGTAATCTGTCCGAAAAGTTTACAGACTCGTTGAAATGTGAACCTAGGGTCAAGGACACATGACATGGTGGCTGATGTGTTGATCATAATCCAAAGTGTTTGCAGACCAAATATCAGAAGGCTAGGTATTATACAGGTCATTCTTGCCACAAAATTCTAATTTAACAGATTGTTAACATCAAAAAAGACCCAAGATAAAAAAAAATCGCAGAACCATGAAAATGTAGTCAGAGACTTAGAGTCACATTGACCATAACCTCAAGTTTCTATATACCATTTATATATAAGAAACGTGGCTAGTTAGTTACTTGAACCAAGTTTAAAAAAAAAAAAAACATTTGACATTTTTCAGACTTGCTAAACTAGGAAATGAACATAGTGGACTATAGTTTATATTCTGCATGTATGTCTTTTCGTTCTGATCTTAAAACGTACGCTATGGTTTTTTTAGCATTTAAATTTATGGTCATGTTTGCATTCGACAGCAATCTATCTAAAGAGCTCCAGTGGTGAACGTAAAAGTCAGGTTTTTATAAAAAAACATGCTTCAAAAAATGCTTAAAAATAATGCTACAAAACGAACAAATGGTTAAGGATATGCTATTTCACTTTGTGTTTAACTTACATGACTTATAAATAATCACCAATTCCTCTTTTAGTTGTCAAGAGAATAATACCAAAACGATCACAGGAACCTATGGAGGTCAACTATTGTTCCGAAGATCCTATTATTTGTTAATTTGTCCTTCCCTAAGACAGTTTTGTAAATGTGTTTGTTTGATACATGTGATTGTCCTAATTGATGATTGTTATTCTGTGGCTCACATTTCTATGTAAGGTCATGTTAAATAATGTTATGTGTACCAATTTATTGTTAATCCCCATTCTGGTGAAAATAAATCAACCAAATCGTTCAACCGATAAACCAACTACAGTGCATGTATAATATAATTGATAATTCAACAAAAGAAATCAAGTAAAGATATTTTGATAAAAATGCTGCATTTTACTTAAATTGCAATCATATGTGCCTTAAGAGACACAACTCGAACTCATAATTGTAGTTGATTCTGTTTTATTTCTAGTTTCAAGTCAAATCTGAGCCTGAAATGTAGTATTTGCAGATGTCATGCTGACGGCGGATCCAGAAATTTCAAACGGGAGGGCACGCAATTAATATAATCTTCTGGTACTCTTGTTTCATACAGTTTCAAATCAAATTTTCCTGCCATGGGAGGGCGTGCGCACGGGACGCTGGTTCTAAATTCGCCTTTGTATTTAGTCCGATTATTCACACAACGTGCATGGTTCGATTCTCGTCGTGCGAGACTATAGTCTAATTTTACGTTCATTTCCACATCACTTCTAGGAACGATGCTAGACGTAAAAGAAAAAAAAATGATATACCGGTGTAGATGGTAGATCAATACACGCGAAAGACTCCTTTGCAAAGTTTGATATCGATAGGCTAAATCGAAGATGCTTCAAGTATCGCACTCCTAATCCTGCTGCCAGAAGTCCGTAAACTTTCTCTTGACTAGTCTAAGAGTAAATTTCAAAATAATCAATTGTTTGTATTGTTTGCACCTAAAATCCCCTTGAGTAACCACCAACCTGTTCGTCAAACTAAGACCAATTTTACCTACGAATTGCTGCTGAATCTTAAATCATTTTGATAAATTTTCAAGTTAATGAATCAAATGCACTAGCTTTTTTTCAAGTATCGCACGTGCACATTGTCAATTTTCTCACTTCTGGACTTGACTTCTACTTTCCAAATTTATTATCTTGAGCACCCCATTTGATAATTTTGATTTCTAGTTCCCAGTGCTAAGAATCGAATGTTTCTCATGGCATCCATACCAAACATATTTTTTTTAAATGTCCGATTACAACCTTTACGTTACCATTTTGACCTTCCTAAAACTAACCACCAACAAAGAACGAACATTTAGTCTAACAAGGCACCCAAGTTAATTTATTCTTGAATTGTGTTAATTGGTGTTTTATATATGTTTTTCATTGTTCTGTCTTGAGAGTTGCTTAGCTTTTTTTATGGGGCGAGAATTTTGAGATTTAAATGCCACTTTAATATCGCTTCTACAAAAAAATCAGATATATTTGCAACATGCAGGAAAATACACATCAGTAAAAGGCATATTGTCTACGAAAAAAATTTTTTGGTAAAACCAAAAAATTGTCGTCAGACTATTCGTTTTGTTTATTTAGAAAGATACAAACTTTCAAAATACCACTAGGGTTCTTTATTACTTCAAAAAAATAAATAATATTTGTAAAGCTTTACAAAAATTCATATTCATGAGATGTAGATGAGCTGTAAGCATGCGCACTATACTTTCTTTAATTGAAAACTTCAATAGTTCTTGCACGTGGTGCATAATCTGTTTCTCGAAGTTTTAGCTCGGAAGAAAATTTAAACGGCAACCGAATATTAGAGCTACTTAATGAATAAAACTGACAATTATTGCCTGTATTAAGTTTTGAATGTTATTTAAAAGGTCAACATGAGAAATATCGGTATTTTTTCAACATATCAATGTATTCGAGGACAAAACTCGAGATTCCGATTAGTGTCCGTGTTAAAACTACTCAGTCTAAATCTGTGTCAATGTGACGTAGTGCAGGTAAATAAAATATCAATCAATATTGTCGAGCTATTTTGATCAAAATAAACTACTTTTGAGGCAAAATTTGTAGCAAATTTGTTTTTCAATATTCATATTCATTTCGGTCTAATTGACACCAAACAATTGAGGGGTAAAAAAAATGAGTTTGCCGTAGACAATATGCCTTAAATGACCAAACTTTTCCATATTTATATATTTGAGGGTCTAATAGTCTAGAACAAAATAAGCAATGGAAAAATCACGGCCGTCATTCGGTATCGTGAGTTTTTGACTCGTGAAGGAATCGACAACGGCGGCAAAGTATAGAAAGCTGCTCGTGGAGGGAGGAGGCGACGGTTCGTGGTGGAGGATAAACTATAATTTTTCTGAAAGTTGATTTATTTCACTCAATATCAAAGTTATTTGAAGAAAAATAAAGAAAATAAAACTGTCTCACAAAATGATTGTTTTTACTCTGTAGAATGGGAAAAAAAGTACACGAAAAAGCTTTACCAATTTCGAGAATTAATTAAAGGCGTTACTGCACCCTATATTTTTGGGGGTTATAAAAAGGACATTTTTTATACAAATATGTATTAAATTGAACAAAAATGACGTTTTAAGCATGTCATTATATCCAAAACATTTTTTTGCCACATCTTGACATCTAATATGAAACGAAAAGTTATTAAAATGTAATAAAATTTCATTTTTTTCCAAAAAAAATGCTGTTATTGCTCGTGAAGAATGCGGCGACGATTTATCGCTCGTGAAGTAGCAAGCGTGACCAGTAAAAAATTGCCTCAAAATAGTTAGATCAAACAATAAATCGGCCATTAAGTAGGCACATAAAGTAAATCCAAATTAAAAAAATATATAGATACGGTTATTCCGGTAATCTACAGATCATAAGTGGTCAATCTCTAATAATTTAGATACAATACGGATCAAAACTTTGAGAAAGATTATAGACAAATATATAAATATGTTGGAAAAATTAAAATAAAATTCATGAATGAACATTTTCTTCAATTTGTGCAGCCAAACACTCATTTACATATCGCCGTTTGTAAAAGTGCTTACTATTGTAGTTATCATTACATGTGTGTTCTTCATTGTATATTCAGTGAAATGTCAAGGCAAAAGATCTACTTTGCGGAAATGATTGACTAGACCTTTAATTTTTTTACTGTCTAATCGCTCATCACAATTTAATATTGGATCAGTTTAAGTTAATAGTACATGATTGGGCCCGACGCGAGTTTTGCCAATGAAAAACTTATCAACACAACATACCCATATCAGAAAGGTGAGTTAGATGGTACATCACCTCGATTTTTTATTGTGAAAAGAAAGGGCAAAGAGTTAGGCTTTCTGTTGTCATAATTATTGCTCTTTCTTCTTTTCATGAACTACAGTTATAAAAATATGACAATAAATACCCAAGCGAATTTGTTTAAAAAATATATAAGTATTATATGCAATATCATTTAGGTTATGATTGATTTTAGTGCCGGTACAAAGTTTTGATAATTGATAAATTCCTCCATCACGAGCATAATTCACGAGCACAAAATACGGTACACCATTCATCACGAGTCGATTTTCGGTACCGAGCATATTTTTTTTAGCTTATTTATACATTTTTTCTTTAGATCATTATAATGGTGTGGAATATGTAAAATCAAAAGATGCTGCACACGCACATACCAAATTTGTAGCGTTTTATGCAAAAGGCAACCCGCAATTCGTAGAATAACATGTTTGTTTACAGAAAAAATGATGACGAGATATTCGCCTTGAATGAGTTTGAAGAAAGTAATGCATTTTTATTTTTATTTTTTGTTGGCTTTTGTTCATAATGTTCATTAATTTTGTTAGACATATTTGTTTTTTGAATATTTTGTAAATAAATATAAGAAAATTAGAATAAAAGACTGACCTTCTATTTGAAATGTCCGAATTCCTCCACCACGAACCGTCGCCTCCTCCCTCCACGAGCAGCTTTCTATACTTTGCCGCCGTTGTCGATTCCTTCACGAGTCAAAAACTCACGATACCGAATGACGGCCGTGAAAATTGTCTCTTGATTACAATATGAAATGATATGATAAGAATATTTTTGTCCCAATCAGAACAGATCAAAACTATAAATGCAAAATTAATGTTTGTACAGCATAAAATAAAGCTAATTCCATATTTGGGTGAACATGAAAAGAATTAAAAATCATAACTAGATTTCCTGGAAAATCAAAACTGTTTGCTGTCCGTATCTACCATTGACCACGTACAAGATTTTTCCATTTTCGCTTACACAAAGTTTTGTTGGGTTCACTAAACCATCGGTGGGCCCAAGAACATCAGTCATTAAACCTGTTTTCCCAGCAATGCGAGATACGATGTTTCTAGTCGGAAGGGAAACAAAAATGTTCCCTTTACCATCAACTGCCATCCCTCCAATATTTACTAATTTTGGTGCTAATATGTCAACGTTTTTAGCATCCATGATTTTGCACCGTATCACACCTTTCTCAACGTACAACAGATGCGAATGTATGTTAATACATGGATGCTGTGGATTAACAGCTTGAAATGACGTCGTTAGAGCACCATCTTTTCCCAAAATGTCTATCCGATTCTGGAAAAGCACTGCTACTAAGCCTCTGTTACTATAAATAATGTCAGTGAAGCCGCTACAGTTTACATTGATATTGCTGTAAGATTGTCCTTTGGATTTCATAAATTGGATAAGACTTCCGGAGTCCGAAATATACACAGTTGTAGTTTTGTTTCCAGAAATTGCTGTCTTGTCTTTACAAGTGTTGGTTGTTCGCTCTCGTTTACTAGTATACAATGTATTTCATTTCGAGGATTGAAACTCGTTATGTGGGTGCCATTTAAATCAAAGAAGCTCACTATATCTTGACCACCTGAATTTTGAAGGGTACACAAAGCCCCATCCTCTGTACAAAAACAGTGTACAATCCGACTTTCAGTGTCAATTCTTGATTTAAGTTGAAGCTTCATTGAAGGTACTGATTTTAATTTTAGAGTGGCTGCTGTTTTTGTAATTGCTTTGATACATTTGTCGTCTAGCAACTTAATAAACTCCTCAATGGAAATACTTGGAGTAAAATCGATTTCGTAATCGAAAGTGTTCTTTACTGTTTGTATCAACGTTTTTGTGTGATTTTCTTGCTTCCCTTGTACCCGTTTGGTCTCAATCATAGCTTGAAAATCCGTCGACTTGCTAAGACTTATATCAAGAATTTCACGTTCATTTCTGGTTTTCTTCTTGAGATTCTCTAATATCTGGACACTTTTCTCTGTTTCGTCTTGGTTTTTGTACAGCATCTTTTCAAGTTCCTTTTTCCGTGTATCTTTTATTGAGTCGATTTTTGTTTTTAATGTATCAAAATAGTTGTCAACTTTTTTCAAAGCTTTATCACACTTTGCGTTTAATTCTTCTTTGCATTTTTTGTTGTGGTCACTTACAATTTCAGCATCTTCTTCAATATCGCCTAGATTTTGTTGCAATTGGTTAGGTATGCCAGAATTAATAAATCCTTTTGCTGCTTGAGATATCGGCACAACTTCCTGACATTTTCGATGCTTAACTGACGCGCATAACGAACAACAGGGCACATCATGATCAATACAGTAAAGTTTCACATCCTCTTTATGCTCTGTGCATTCATTTCGAAAAAGATCCAATGATTTTTCCACTTTAGATATATTCCGGACAGAAACAATTTTGTGCTTTGATGTGAATTTATTTGCCTTATGACATTGTTGGCAGCCTTCACAAAGGACGTCACAGCATTCAACACAAATAAAAGAAGCAATAGAGGTGTTGCCTAACCTTTCACAGGACATGCATTGCTTTTCCTCGTGTTGTATTTTTCTTTGCTCCATTAACCCAACAACAAGGTTATCAATCGGTAAATCCTGTAACCATTGCTGCGGCGAACATTTATCTTGAAGTGATACAGTTGTTCCGCAAACGGGACAAGTGAACGTACCCATTTCATTACCTATAGCTTTCGAAAAAAAATGTGATTCTATGCAGCTTTCACAAAAAGTATGTAAACACGGTAGTTTCTTAGGATTTGAAAAATTCTCTAGACATATTGAACATTTTGTAAAATCAACTTTGGCGGCCATTTTTGCTATCAATTAACAAGGAAGTTTACATAAAAAAGGTACTATCAATTAACAAGGAAGTATATATGCAAAAATGAACACCCGACGAATATCATTTATAAATTTAGTTACAGTGGTCTAATTTTACGTGATCTTAATCATCACTTACAAGGATGATCTCGAGGAACGATGCTAGACTTTATAAAGGAAAGAAAAAATGTTTTGCCAGTGTAGATGGAAGATTAATACACGTGAAAGACCCCTTTGCAAAGTTTGATATGGGTATGGGCTCAATGGAGGCCGCTACAAGACCGCACGCCGAAACCGCGGCCAGAATTCTGTAAATTTCCTCATTACAAAAGGAAATGGCAGTAAAATCAATTTTGTATATTGTTTGCACCTAAAATACCCTTGAGTGACCACCAGCCTGTTAATTTCCTCATTACTAGAGGAAATTGCAATAAAATCAATTGTGTATATTGTTTGCACCTAAAATACCCTTGAGTAACCACCAGCCTGTTCGTCAAACTAAAACAAATTTTACCTACGAATTGCTACTGAATCTTAAATCAGTTTATTAAATTTTCAAGACAATGCAGCAAAAGCACCAGCTTTCTTTCATGTGTCGCACGTGCACATTGTCACTTTTCTCAGTTCTGGATTTGGCTTCTACTTTCGACATTTATCATCTTGAGCACCCCATTCGACAGTCCTGTTTCTACTCCCCAGTTGTAAGAATCGAATGTGTCGTCACCATAAATTTTCTCATGGAAACACGCATATGAAACATATATTTTTTAAAAATGTCTGATTACAGAGGTTACTTTTTTGACCTTCCTAAAACTAATCACCAACAAAGAACAATATGAACATTTAGTCTAACAAGGCACCCAAGTTAATTTATTCTTGAATTGTGTTGGTGTTTTATATATGTTTTTCATTGTTCTGTCTTGAGAGTTGCTTTGATTTTTAGAGAGGGTGAGAATTTTGAGATTTAAATGCCACTTTAGTATCACTTGCAATGGAAGAGGGAGGTTTGGCGCGCCTTAAAACCTGGTTTACCCACCATTTGTTTTGAAATGCCTGTACCAAGTCAGGACTATTGCGATCTCCAATTTTTCCGGTATGTCTTCCTTGTTTTGTCTCGTCTTATGGACATTTGAGATTGATTCTCCAAGTTCAGTTATTTGTTATTATGTTCCTTTATATTCTACAAAAAATCAGATAAATTTGAAAACGAAAAATACACATCAGTATGTGACCAAACTTATCCATATTTGTATATTTGAATATCAAATACTCTATAGCAAAATAAGCAATCAGTATGGAGAATTAAAAGAGTATAATAGAAATCATAACTAGATTTCCTGGAAAATCAAAACTGTGTGCTCTCGGTATCTTCAATTGACCACTATCAGGATTTTTCCATTATCGCTTACACAAAGTTTTGATTGGTTCACTAGTCCATCGGTCGGCCCAAGAACGTCGGTCATGAAGCCTGTTTTCCCAGCAATACGAGATACGATGCGAAAAAAATCCCTTTACCATCAACTGTCATCTCTCCTATAATTACCAATTTCGGTGCTAATATGTCAACAATTTTTGCATCCATGTTTTTTGCATCGTAACACATCTTTCTCAACGTACAACAGATGCGAATGTATGTTTAGAACATGGATGTTCTGGATTTACAGCTTGAAATGACTTCGTAACAGCACCGCCTTTTCCCAAAATATCTATCCGATTCTGGAAAAGCACTGCTACTAAGCCTCTAATACTATAAATAATGTCAGTGAAGCTCCTACAGTTTACATTGGTATTGCTGTTAGGTTGTCCATTGAAATTCATAAATTGGATAAGACTACCGGAGTTTGAAATATACACAGTTGTAGATTTGTTTCCGGATATTGCTGTCTTGTCTCTAAAATTGTTAGTTCTTCGCTCTCGTTTATACAATGTATTTTGAGGACAAGCTCGATGACATATACAACATTTTCGGCGCATATCATCTTTAATTAGTGATCGTCTGAGATTTCCTCAAATCCTTCCTCAACTGAGATTTCTTGCAATTTCATTGGTCAATATTTGAGTTGAGGAAAACTTTGAGGAAATCTCAAATTTGAGATGTTTTATGAACCTTGGGCCAGGGCCAGATCAAGAAAGTTTAACTGAAAAAAACAAAGAAACATACAGAATCATAAAATACATAAGCATCGAAGACAAGCAAGAGCTCAATAGTTCAACTTCACAAATTTATTCAAAACATATTTCTCGATTAGTCATTATTCAGTGAGAAAGTTCAACTATTTACCAAATTTCAACAAAATATAAATTACCATGGCAATATTCTGCTGTTAAATAAGTATTTTGTTTTAAGAGGACCATACTCTCCAAGTAACCTTAAGCACTGATTCGCACTCCCGTCTCATACCGTTTAAAACGGTCTATTGGTAAAAATCATCAAAGCTCTACAGAACACATTATATCTTAAAAGCCATTGTTAGTCTGTTAGTTTGTTTAACAATTCACAAACTTTGATTTCAAAATTTAAAAAAATCTTAGAAAGTTATTCAATGTTCAACTAATAATAAGTTTATAATTTTTTTGTGAAAGTCTACACCTTAATTTGACCAAAAAATTATAAACTTATTATTAGTTGAATATTAAATAATTTTCTAAGATTTTATTTCTTGTGCTAACATCTGTTATTTATTTTTACGTCTAATCACCTTACTAGGGATGTAAATGAAACCAGTTTCAATTTTTTTTTCTATTTTTACTAGTTCATTTGTAAAATGTCACAATAACTTCAATAATGCAACAGCTGTATTGAAAAGTAAAATATACATACTTTGTTTTATTTTCAAATATGAAACCTAGATGATATTTATTAAGTTATCGATTATGAAACAGTAAAACCAATCTACTGTTTTGTGATACTGGTATAGAATTTATATGATATGAAAAAAAAACTCTAAGGAAACATTATATGAAGAACCCCTAGGTTTCGAAAATTTTTATTGATGAAAATCAAACTTTTTTATATTGCGCTAAATTAACAGTAGTGAAACATTTTATTAATGTCCGTTAAAACTTATAAACTCGAGATCGAAAGGGTACAGGCAAACTGACATAAACTGATCTAAAAACCGAGTGAAATATGTTTTTCACGGGACTTTGATTAGCGGGTACAAAAGAAAACTGTGACACTATTCATGGTTAAAATACGTGGATGCAACAATGTTGTGTACAAGTTGTAATTTTGTACAAGTTATAACATGTAAAAAATATTTGAACAAGTTATAACTTGTAAGGACCAAAAATACAAGTTATAACATGTACAATTTTAGCCTGTACATGTTATTACTTGTACAGAATAATGACAAAAATGAGGTGTAACTTGTATAAAATATTTTAATATAAAATATTTTTAAATACTAACACTTTTGACTAAAATAAGGATTAGAAACCTAATTCAAAACATCATTTTAAGAAAATAAAGTACTTAACAACAATATTAGAGAACAGAGATGATCAATACCAAAATGTTAGACATACTATATATAGCTAGGGAAACTAAATCTGTTGTAGATTCACAAATGACCCTGACTTGGTACAGACATTTCAAAAGGGAATGGAGGCTGGTTTTAAGCAGGTTTTACAGCACAAAACTATCATCTTCCATTGCAAATTTGGGAACTAATGTGACATAAAGCCAAACCAAGTTGAGCAGTTAAGCAAACTTAATTACAAAATTCACAAAGAAAACTCACTTAAAAATATAGGGAAAAAAGGCACAATAGTGAACCGACCTGAAAAAGCAAGTCTTAAAATCACTTGCTTGTAAGTAACATATGTTAAATATTAGTTATTTTAAAAAGAAGTACTTGCGTTCAGATTTTTGTTAGATTTCAACTTTACATGTAAATGCCTATTTAGATATTTCATAAACCATATTCAACAAATTTGAGATGTACATGTAGTGTTTTATATTTCTTGTTGAAATCTAGAGATCGACTAAAAGGAAATAATATCAGATCAGGATTGGAATACAGGTGTACATGTATTGATATTTTCTGGTCATATACTTATAATTGTTGCCTTTATAACAAAGTACACAGGCAATTTTTGTTAATGTTAATTTAACGTTAAAAATTAACGTTAAATTAGTGTTAATTGAGCTTCGATTGTTAATTCCATGTTAAAGTTTAACATTTGACGTCACATAATTCAACAGGAAAATTAACGTTAAAAAGTTTAACACTAAATTAGTGTTAATTTTTAACACTAAATTAACGTTAAAAATTTTAACGTTAAGCTAACGTTAACTTAATGTTAAATTAGTGTTACATTAACATTAAATTAATGTTAATCGAGCTTAACGTTAATTTAACGTTAAGTCAAATTGCCTGTGTACTATCAGCTTGGTCTGTAAAAGCTTATTTATTCTTAATTCTTTTCTAGAAATTGAATGACATGTACCAAGCTGTCAAAAATTGCAGTTGTAAACAGTTACATATAAAAAAATATGCATCAGATTCAACTTTTTAACCCCCCCCCCAAAAAAAAAATAGAAAAACAAACAAAAAACATTTATTCCTTTAATCATGTTAATTTTGGTTTATTTCATACGTCAAAACATATAAAAAGATTATTAACTTTATTAATATATGTTAACATTGATCAATATTGATCTTTTTATTTAAAATGATGATTATTTCATGTAGCTACTTTAGAAATAAATGTTGTACAAGTAAAACCCGACTTTTTGCATTATTTTGTACAAGTTATAACATGTACAGGCTAAAATGGTACATGTTATAACTTGTATTTTTGGTCCGTACAAGTTATAACTTGTACACAAAAATTGTACATGTTATAACTTGTACAAAATTACAACTTGTACACAACATATATATGTTAATTGTCACAAAAAGGGTAACTAGAACGGATTTTACTGTTTCTTTCACAACGTTTTATTAATTCCATTGAAAACATAATGATTTGGTCAACAAGAAGCTTCCTTTCTTTTCAATATATGAGGGGGTATGACCTTTTTCGGGACACCGGGATTGGCCATATTTAAGCTCGGGATTCCGGGATTTGGACAATTTAAGTTCGGGATTCCGGGATAGAATTATATCAACTTTACCGGGCTTCGGGATTTTCTCATTTTAAAGTCGGGATGGCGGGATTTTGTAAAAATTAGTTCGGGATTCCGGGATCAGACCCCCTCATACCCCCCTCATATATTGTAAACGTCCAAATGATCACTATGAGTTATTGACATAAGTTGTACTGTAATAAAAGAAATCATGTACGACGGGTTGATAGAGTTTTCATCAGGAATGTTGGAATGGCCATTTATGTTCCAAATATCCTGGGAGAATATCAAGCAAAATTCAAGATGGGGAAAGCAAGAATTCGGCGGAAAGCTACAAGACCAAATTATTTGAAAGAAACACGGACTCCATCCAGATATTAAGCTCTGACGAGAATGATGGATATGTTGCTACAAAGGAGATCGATTTTTAGATGCAAGATGCATTAAAAATGTTCTGTATTGCTTAAAGTTATTATTTTTGGACACTAATATATAAAGAGAGACAGTTGTCCAAGTGTATACATGCGTTCGTCGTTTTATTAGTCTTGTAGATTGTAATTCTGTGGTTCATCATAATTTGTAAAGTGGTATAATTGTTTTTTGTTGATGCAATAAATCTAGTAAATAAAAAAAGAAAATTGATCAATTATAATATCACCAAGTAAAAACAATATTTTCTAAAACGACATTCAAAAATACTTTAAAATCCTACTTAACTAGATAATGTGTCTATGAGCCACAGGGTGGCCCTCCCGTTCTTGAAATATCATTGACCCTAAATGTGTATTACCTGGGATATGGACCTTTACCAAGAAATAAATCAAAAGTGTTCATGTGTAAAATATAGGTTGTTGTGACCTTATTTCCGGTGGGTGTTGTCATGTTACCAAGACTCATCGAGTAGTGAAATATTATTGACCCCTAACATGTAGTATTCAAGATATGGACCTTAACCAAGAACTTAACCAAAGTCATTCATGTGTAAAATATAGGTCACAGTGACCTCATTTCTAGTGGATGGTGTCACCTTACCCAAGACACATCTAGTGGTGGAATATCATTGACCCCAACATCTAGTATCCAAGTTATGGACCTTAACCAAGAACTTAACCGAAGTCGTTCATGCATAAAATATAGATCACAGTGACCTAATTTTTATTGGGTGGTGTCATGTTACCCAAGACACATCGAGTGGTGAAATACCATTGACCATCAACATGTAGTATCTGAGATATGGACCTTAACCAAGAACTTAACCAAAGTCTTTCATGCGTAAAATATAGGTCACAGTGACTTAATTTCTAGTGGGTGGTGTCACCTTACCTAAGACATATCTAGTAGTGAAATATCATTGACCCCCAACATCTAGTATCCAAGTTATGGACCTTACCCAAGAACTTAACCGAAGTCGTTCATGCATAAAATATAGGTCACAGTGACCTAATTTCTAGTGGGTGGTGTAGCCCTACCCAAGACCCATCTGGTGGTGAAATAGCATTGACCCCCAACATCTAGTATCCGAGTAATGGACCTTAACCAAGAACTTAACCAAAGTGTTACGGACGTACGGACGTACGTACGGACGGACGGACAAAGGTAAAACTATATGTACGATCCACATACGTGGTCGGGCCATAAAAATGCTAATCTGTTTTAAGTAAACCAAGAAATGTGTATTAAGAGACACAACTCTAACTTATCCTTGCAGTTGATTTTGTTCGTTAATACTAGTTTAGAGTCAATCATCCACCAGGTTAATCTTTGTGATTGTCCCATGCCTGGGGCAGACCTGGGGTAATGAAAAAAGTAATTGTAATTAGCTGTGATTAATTACATGTTTTCAAAGTAATTAAAAGGAATGTGTAATTGGGGCAAATTTTAATTACTTGTAATTGAAAGAAATGCATTACTTTTCATATTTTGCATGTAATGCCAATTACATTTTATATTTTGCATGTAATGCCAATTACATTTCAATTACATTGCTTACAGAATATAATAATATAAGCATAATTCATTTTCATGAATCCATAGTATATTTTACTTAACAAAAAAGCAAATGTCCACATGAAAATATCACCTATTTGGTAATGAACATAAAATATTTGCTTATTCTTTCAAAGTTAAGAAAATGACAAATAAATAAATTAATATTTCATTTACTGTGTTTAGTAAATTACTATTTTCCTTTAAATAAACAGTTTATTTGATTGACACTAAAGCCCTTTAATCACTAAAACAACATAACACAAAGCCCTGGACCCTAATTTGATCATCTAATGGAGAAAAACAAAACCTTTTCAATGTTCAATTATCTAAAACAACAAACTAATATATTTTGTTAAGAGAATGTCAAATATGGCTTCTAAATAAAGCACCTTTTTGGCAGTTTTCTTATTGTACTATCACGTAATAACTGAATTATAAAATAAATTATTTCAAGCTAAACATTATTGAATTAAGAATTCTAAATATCATAAAGCTGGTTCATAAAAAAGAAAAAGCACTTGAAAATTAAATTGAAAAACAAAATATGTTCCTTAGGAATATCACTTCACATAGGAACTGCAAGATATATCTTAGCCAATCCTAATTTCGTGAGTTTTTAAACAAAGATGTCCGAAATATTGCCTGTAATAAGTTAGGCTTTATAAATGAAGTGAATTTATTCTGGATGTAAGCAAATGGCGATCATAGCCTTATGTACATTCATTTGACAAAAATATTTAGACAAGTGTCTTTTGTGTTTTACTGATCACATATAAAGTAATTCAAAAGTAATTAATTACATTACCCAAGTAATTGTAATGTAATTAATTACTTTTAGAAATTTTGGATAAAGTAATGTGTAATTTAACTGAAAAAATGTCATTGTAATTGAATTGTAATTAATTACTTTAGTATGTAATTGACCCCAGGTCTGGCCTGGGGAGAACAATACCGTTATCATGGTAAACACTTGTAGATGTAAACAGGCGTATATGAATAAGTTACCACTAATATTGATCGACTTTCCAAAATTATGTTGCTTATATTCTATGTATAGAAAAGTAATTAAACCCCAGCTGCATGCAAAGCTGAACTTTAATTTTTGTTTACTTTGTTTTCTTTAATAGAGACTCGTCACGTCTGACTAAAAAAAATGCTAACACAGGCTTATGTTGTTCCTCGATTGTTGTCTTCACTATTACAAGTTACCGACAGATTCATGTGCCCATACACGAATATGGGATTTTTATTTCTCAAATGAGTAAAATTGCTGGTTTATCAAGTTTAGACCAGTATTATAAGGTTAAATAACTTGAAGACGATTTTTTCACTTGGTATTGCACATGGATCTAGATAAGACCAGCCAATAAATGATTCAAAAACATTGTTAATATGTATATTTCTAATATCAAACAAAACTACCATTACTAATGTTCTTTCAATCGTTGCTTTTCTTTTGCCGATTTTTTTAACGAAACAAGAGGCTCCCAGGAGCCTAAATCGCTCACCTGGTCTTGATGTCAACCCTTTATTTTGTAACGCTGAATGAGCTGAACATTTAAGCAAGCAACAGTTTTTCTTTATCTACTATAGTTTTTATTCTATAGGCCAAAAACACGAAAACCCGTTATTTTAGGGGCTGTAACCCCTATAAGGAGTCATCTGACAACTTCGACCCTATGGAGACATTTGTATGTAGAGCTTTATGCGCTGAACATTTAAGTGCCATTCTCTGTAAGAATCAGGCAATGGGTGAATCATGATTAAAAAAACACACGAGTTTAACTTTTAAAAGCTGTTCAAAATGCTTAAAAAGTACCAAAAAATGCATTGGCACTTTTTTTAAAAGTCAGTAATTTGAGATATATTTTGGTTGAAATGCATATAAAATTTGAATCTAAGGGAGATAACTCTGTCAAGTCACACTAAATTCCTATCATTTTTACAGAATTTTTCTCCATCCTCTGACACTCGAGACAATAACTAATGTTAGTTACTTCATTAGAAGGCTATTTTGAATGACAATTTATTGTCAAAACCGTGTGTTTTTAAAATCATGATTCAAAGTTTTTAAATTTTGCCTGATTCTTACAGAGAACTGCACTTAAGCAAGCAATAACTTTTCTTTATCTGCTATAGTTTTCATTCTAAAGGCCAAAAACATGAAAAAGGTTATTTTAGGGGCCGTAACCCCTATTAAGGGTCACCTGACAACTTCGATCCTATTGAGACTTTTGTAGAGCTAAATGAGCTGAACATTTAAGCAAGCAACAGCTTTTCTCAATCTCCTGTAGTATTCTTTCTATAGGCCAAAAACATGAAAAAAAAACATCATCTTAGGGGCCGTAACCCCTATAAGGGATCATCTGACAACTTCGACCCTATGGAGACTTTTGTACAGATAAATTAGCGGAACATTTAAGCAAACAACAGCTTCTCTCTATATCTGCAATAGTTTTCATTCCATAGGCCAAAAACTTGAAAAAAAACATTATTTCAGGGGCCGTTACCCCTATAAGAGGTCATCTGACAACTTCGACCCTATGGAGACTTTTGTAGAGGTAAATGAGCTGAACATTTAAGCAAGCAACAGCTTTTCTCTATCTGTAATAGTTTTCATACTATAGGACAAAAACATCCAAAAACGCTATTTTTCACCTTTAAGGGGTTGTAACTCCTATAAGGGGTCATCTGACAACTTCGACCCTATGGAGACTTTTGTAGAGGTAAATGAGCTGAACATTTAAGCAAGCAACAGCTTTTCTCTATCTGAAATAGTTTTCATACTATAGGGCAAAAACATGAAAAAACGCTATTTTTCACCTTTAAGGGGCTGTAACCCCTATAAGGGGTCATCTGACAACTTTGACCAAATGGAGACTTTTGTAGAGCTTTTGATGCTGAAGCAATAGGGTCGCATCAGATTTCATCTATCTCTTATACTTTTTGATTTACAAGCCAAAAACAGTAGTCTGACCTTCTGGTCTATTTTTAGCAACGGCGGCCATGTTTTTTGATGAATCGAAAATCCCAACATCAGTTCTGTGGGGGATACCCTAAGGTACCATCAGACCAAATTTGGTTTGAATCTGTTCAGCCGTTTCAGAGGAGAAGAAGTTTGAAGAAAAGTTAACGACGACGACGACGGACGACGACGACGGATGACGACGACGGACGCCAAGTGATGGCAATAACGCACATGGCCTTTGGCCAGGTGAACAAAAAGAAAGTGAGGCAACTGCCCCATTGCCTCAATGGAAGCTACACCACTGCCTTTTTGTACTTCTTGGGTATGAGTGTATCTTTTTTGAAGATAAATTTCCCCTGGAAAAATGCTAACCAAGCATTTAATTATATTTTGTTACTTACAGCCTAATTAGTGTTTTGGCCTATTTTATTTTGTTTAGAAATATCACCGAAGAGACAAATAGTTTAAAACATTAAGGAATTACTTTATTTACCGCAGGGCACCAAAATTCACACTCGTTTCAAAAGTCATTCAAACTCGATGTATGTTTTTTATTATGTGCTTTTTCTTATTGTAAAATAAATACATATCATGAGTTAAGATAAATAACAAATATACAAATGTACCCATGATTAGTATTGTGTCACGTGTCAATGGTGTCAATATATCATTTACAAACATTTATTAATTTGAATGTGTAATAGTTGAAAAAAATCATATATTTTTAGGCAAGCGCCAGCGAAGCCTTATGGAGTCTATAGAGTAGTGATGATTTTCGCGTTTTTTTTCTGTCTAGACGGAGTGATTTTCCTGCACCCAGTCTGGAATAAAATGCTTTATTGTCTATATTACTTTTCAATATTTGTTAACATGATATACACTTCTTTAAATCTCAATTTTTATTGGCATTTTATATGACCGGCACAAGTTTTATTTATTCCTTTGCATCTTACATGACGAACTTTTTAGTTAATGGCGATAGAATATACATTATGTTATCATCTATTACTTGATTGGTTCGTATAAATATTTCTCTCATTTGATTGGTCAATGCATGGATTCAGATTCTAGCTTCACCATTGATAAAATCAGTACAAAATACACATCATTGGGACGAGTTCATTTTAATCGAAGGGGTGTTTCAATCGATACCGTTTTTACACGATACCTGTCTTGTGTGTGCAATTGTGTTCATTAACTTTAAATTTGAGGGCATCTGCATGACGATCCTTTCTTCGCTCACCAAAATTAATAATTCGCAAACATTTTGAACAATATACTTTAACAGAGAATAAATCTATTATAGTTCTTATATATTTCGCTTGCCTATAAACGCTTTAGCGCTTTGATTATATATAGCGACCATATTTAAAAAAAAATATCGCTTGATCTTACAAATCAATGATATGTTCTCCCCATTAATACAATTAAAACAAACTTAAAAGTTACATTCGACTACGCTGTAACAATAGTTATACAACTAAATATACCGAAAAAGCAAAGCTTCGTTTCGGTCGTAGCTATTGTTCATGACAACGCACAGAAATTTTCCATCTGCACTCACACACAATCTTGATGGATTCATCAGCCCATCGTCTGGTCCAAGCACATCCGTGATCGAACCAGTTTTTCTAACAACACGAGACACGGTATTTCTTCTCGGGAATGAAACAAAGATATTTCCTTTACCATCAACGACCATCCCACCGATATCACCCACTTCCAGTGGTAAGATGTCAAAGTTTTTTCCATCAAGGTATTTGGACCGTATTACACCTTTTTCAACGTACAACAGATGCGAATGTATGTTAATACACGGGTGCTGTGGATTAACAGCTTGAAATGACGTCATTACAGCGCCGTCTTTTCCTAAAATATCTATGCGATTTTGAAAAAGCACCACTACTAAGCCTATGTTACTATATACCATGTCAGTGAAGCCGCTACAGTTTACATTGATATAGCTTTTATTGTGTCCATTGTAATCTATAAACTGGATAAGACAACCGGAGTTCGAAATGTACACAATTTCAGTATTGTTTCCAGCTATTGCTGTTTTGTCTAAATGGATTTTGCGTCTTCGTTTTTGTACAGCTCGCCCACGTTCTGTTATTGAATCTTGAGGTATGAAACTCGTAATTCGGGTGCCATTTAGATCAAATAAAGTCACTGTATCTTGATACTGTATGTTTTGAAGAACACAAATGGTCCCATCCTCCTTACAAATACAAGCTTTAACATGATAGCGAGTGTTAATTCTGGATTTAAGTTGAAGCTTTGATGGTGGCACGGATTTTAAATTGAGGCTGACTGATTTTTTTGAATTTTCTATAATACATTTATCGTTAATAAACTTAATACACTCGTCAATGGAAATACTTGGATGAAAACCCATTTCGTAGTCAAAAGTGTTCTGTACTGCTTGTACCAATGCTTCAACATGACTGTCTTTCTTCCCTTGTACCCGTTTTGTCTCGATCAAAGCTTGGACTTCCGTCGCCTTACTCAGACTTACATCAAGAATTTCACGTTCATTGCTGGTTTTTCGCTTGAGGTTTTCTAACATCTGGACATTTTTCTGTGTTTCTTCTTGGTTCTTGTACAATATCTTTTCAAGTTCGTTTTTCCGTTTGACTTTCATTGAATCGATTCTGTTTTTTAATGTATCGAAATAGTTATCAACTTTTTTCAAGGCTTTATTATACTGGGTGTTTAATTCTTCTTTACATGTTTTGTTGTGGTCACATACAATTTTAGCGTCATCTTCGATATCGGCTAGACTTATTTGCAGCTCTTTAGGTTGTCCGGAATTAATGAATCCTTTTGCAGCTTTAGTTATCGTCACGACTTTCTGACATTTTCGATGCTCTACTGAGGCACATAATGAGCAGCATGGCACATCGTGATCATCGCAGTAAAGTTTAACATCTTCTTTATGCTCCGTGCATTCATTTCGGAAAAGATCTAATGATTTTTCCACTTCCGAAATATTCCCGACCGAAACGATTTTGTGCTTTGATGTGAATTTATTTGCCTTGTGACACTGTTGACAACTTTCACAAAGGACATCACTGCATTCGACACAAATAAAAGAAGCAAAAGAAGTGTTGCCTAACCTTTCACAGGACATGCATTTCTTTTCCTCGTGTTCCAATTTTCTTTGCTCCATTAAACCAACAACAAGGTTATTGATCGGTAAATCCAGGGCCCACTGCTGCGGGGAACATCCTTTATAAGGAGCGAATACGGTGGTTTGGCAAACTGGGCAAGAGAACTTTTCATTTTCAACGCCAGTGGTTGTTGATGTAATATGCGATTCGATGCAGCTTTCGCAAATTGTATGCAAACACGGTAGTGTCTTAGGAACGTTATAAGTCTCGAGACATATTGGGCAGCTTGTAAAATCACTTCCTTCAACTTTGGCGGCCATGTTGTTTAGTTTATTCCACAGGTATCAAACCAAAACCAGGGAAACGTTATCTTTACATTCTTTAAAGGTTTATTTCAATTGAAAATCGATTTTACTGTGCAGTCGTTATCATTCGACATGTACATTAACTGGAACATAAATATTCAAATATCCCAAACTTGTCGTGATAACGGCTATAATACTAAGGTACTTCATATTTGTTTTCTTTTAAAAAGGTCATTTATGCCAATAACTCATATTTTCCCGTTTTGGATACTAAGACGTAAAGGATAATTGACTTGAATACAAAATTGCCGTCAAATGTCTCTAAATTTTATCATGGAGTGTTTTTACTCTCGAGCCTTAACAGATCTCATGGCATTTATAAATTTATTGAACCATGAAATTCCAATGTTTTTAAAACCGACCGTTCAAATGGAGTTTATAGTGATAGGGTTGTCCGTCCGTGTGTCTGTCTTTTCTGTTACAACCAGCTGTGGGAACCAAACTCTTATCCACCACTTCTCCTATAGATCTTAATGATACTTTCAGATGACCTATAAGCCGTGGCTCCGTGGCTTTTTAAAAATTTTTATGATTAGTCGGAAATATCAAAAGGACCATAAAGAGGTGCGAAACTGTACCTAACAATCTACAAGACATTTTAAAGATGTGCACCTCCTGATTTAAAATTTGAACTGATTGATTTGGTTTCCCATAGCCAAAACATGGACTTAGCAATTTGATGAAAATTGGGTACCCAGCTCTTATGATCCGCAACTTTTCTCTCATACAAATCTGATGATTGTCTATTAAACATTTGTTTAATGTCATACTGAGGACAACCTGGTTATCCTAAGAATCACATGTATTGACAAAAAAAAGTTTAAAAATACTGAATAAAAAGTTTAGTGACATTTATAAGAGCGAATCAAATTTCATAACAACTCCAGAATAAACGGTTTATAGAAAATAAAATCGGGTAAGGAATACATAGAAAATTTATAAAGAATTGTATTTAGAATAGTAAGATAAGGCAGACAACTAACGATATCTATAAGTACTAGAAATAAGTGTGATAAAAGTCTAAAAGAACATGTAAACCTTCCATAACTGTAGCTGAAAAAATGTTGCACACCCCTATTAAAGTGCGAATCGAGAAATTCTCAAAATTCAAGTAATGATGTATTTTTGCAGTTAATATTCTGTATACTCTGTTGTTTTCTGTATATGTTTTGTATTTTACATGTTTTTGTTTTTGCTTTGACCCATATGGGTGTATTTCGCAAAATAAAGATATGTATTAACTGACGCTCTTTTTTCCTTTTCCACCAAAATATGTACATTTTGTATCAAAAAATGAATATTTGAATCTTTAATTAGTTTTTTTTTTTTGTAAACTTTGCGTAACCTTACTGTGTCCAAACCAGCGCATCATATTATTTTTACCTGCACCAGGAATTTGAAAATACACCAGTCAAAAGAGAAAAGGTCTTACACAGTCGAGTGTTTATTTGAAATTCAAATTCTGAAGTATTATATCTTTATTAATTGCAACCTAAACCAAATATTCATAGAAAATGCGCTTAATCGTGGCTAAAAGTGAAAAATGAAAATCAGATGGCGACTTTCATTTCCTGTTAATTAATGAATATATCATGATCACTAATATTTGCTGAAGAGTGCCAGTTAAAGCTGACGCTCATGCTACTATTACAGTTGGGTAACCGGAAGTACATTTTTGGTCAAAATGTGATCCGTCTCTGATCAGTGACCTTCCGCGTCGTCGGCACTATTTCGTGCACTTGCTGCGTCACAAATTGTCGCCGTGAAAGCGGCAACGCCAACGAACATCTCCGTATCTTCTAAACCGTTTTACGGAAAAGTATGAAAATTGGCATGCCCAATCTAAAGAAGATATTTAATTATTTCCAATAGTTAAAATAGAGTTTTAACAAAATTCTTTTGATTTATTTTTAATTCTTTTCAGACTTTTCAAAATCGTGTTTTTGCGATTCTGAAAAAAAACTGTAAACTTAAATTTGGTACAAAAAATGTTCATTCAAGAACCATCGAGATTTTTTGTCTGGACATTGCTGTATATCGTGGCAACATTTCCTATATAGTTTCGTTGTGGAACACACATGAACAAAAAAGTGTACCAATTTTAAACTCAAATCCCTGAAATTTGCGTATTTTTTTCGCTTCTTTCCCGATATCATTTTCATTTATTGATTGTTTACAGATATTACGTCATGCAACCTACTAAATACGTGGAAGTACGAAGTTGTGATGTAAATAAGAAATAAAAAAGAATTTTAAGCATGTTTTTTTTTTTAAAAATCGGCAAAAATAACCGAACATCTTTCAGCTCTTTCAACCAAACTGCAAGGTGCGCGCCACGACGTCAAATCATGCCTGGGCACAGCTGAGGGGCACATGCCACATGGCATACTTCTGTTTGAAAGAGTGATTCCATGCCTTGGTATTTATTAACATGACAGTCGTAGGGACTGCAACACAGACACACACAAAATGGCATCCAGCTCCCCTTCTAGATATTTATAAAAAAATGTGAAATGTTGAATGATCTTGAATGGTGAATATTGTCTTTAAAAATAATTTTGGTTGAATTACTGTGGAATACTGTATCTATTTCATATGCGCATGTCATCTTTTAGCATTTTGGTCAGTTGATTTTGTAAACATGATTGTTTAAGTTTACAATAACATGCATACATGGGTTAATAATTGGGAGGCAATTAAAATTGTGTTAATTTAAAAAATAAATGAACAAATCAGTGATAACAGGGATGTCCAAGATCAGTTTTATTTAATCCCTTGTGATAATGAGAGAAAGCAAGCCAAAAATTTCCCAAAACAAATCATATAAATACTCTAACAGTTTTTAATAAAGCCCCTTAATAATTAGGATGTGTAATTCTTTAAAAGGGAGATTGTTATTATTTATTTTTTGTCTGAAACCTGTGAGTTATAATCTTATTTCCAGCTGAAACATTAAAGACATTGGACATTTTTTAAATAGAGTTTCACTATTTATACTTCAAAACTGTCTCACATCCATTAGTAAGCAGACTCCATACATATTAAATATTATTAAAAATAGCTATTTTTCTTATAAAAATAAGATTAAAATGAAAACAAACAATTTCAATAGATGCTTAAATATGCTTGTTGAAGGCTGCTGGCAGTTTTTTCATTGAGTTTTTTTCTTTATTTCCACTGGTTATGTGAGCTGTGTCCTGTACACTTACTCCACATCTCATTATTTTCTATTTCTATGCTATTAGCTGTTGTAATCTGTGTCCTTAGTGTCCATGTACTGAAAATTTTATATATGTATACATGTACAGGACTATTGCTAGTGTTAATCATGTTAATTATTGAACAAATTTGGATTATAGAGGAATTAATGCTTTAACCATATTCATAGGTTGACCTTTCATTCCATAATTATATACCTCCCGCAGAAATTAGCGAAACTTGAACTTAATAGATCTGTAACTCATCATGGTAGACTCGCATACAAAATTAGTTCATTATCTAAAAGCATTTATAAAAAAAGTGTTGAAAACTGAAATTTTAGTGAATTTTTAAAGTTCAAAGGGTCATAACTCTTGTAATAAAAAGCTTCGCCGAGCGCAGCATGATACGACCGCAACATGTTGAACCCTGTACGTTTTAGGCCTAATATGGATAGTCTATTGCTCTGGACACATGCAGCCCATGGTGGACTGACAAAGGTTTTTGACACATGCTTCTCTGATGGACTTTCAACCCAGGGGCTAAAAATATAAATTTTGAATGTTGTATTCTACTCTTTAAAAGAATAATGTTTAGGGAAAACCAGAACCAGAATTTTTTTTAAATTATGATTACAGCCCAAAAAATTTATTCTTAAATTTAGAATCTCTACCTGACAAGAATAAATTTGCGAAAAAATTTTTCAAAATCGGACCACAAATAAAAAAGCCCCATTTGGCCCCTAATTACGTAATAGGGGGAAAAAGGGGGGGTCGCAAAAATTAATTCTTAATTTTGTATTCGCTATTTGACAAGAACAAACATGCAAAAAAAATTTTCAAAATCGGACCAGAAATAAAAAAGTTTCAATTTTGGCCCCATTTGGCCCTAATTACGTAATAAGGGGGGGTCGCAAAAATTAATTCTTAATTTTGTATCCGCTATTTGACAAGAACAAACATGCAAAAAAAATTTTCAAAATCGGACCAGAAATAAAAAAAGTTTCAATTTCGGCCCCTTTTGGCCCCTTATTACGTAACAGGTGAAAAAGGGGTGGGGGTCGCAAAAATAAATTCTCAAATTTGGATTCGCTACTTGACAAAAATAAACTTGCAAAAAAAAATTTCAAAATCGGACCACAAATAAAAAAGTTTCGATTTTGGCCCCTAATTACGTAATAGGGGGAAAAAGGGGGTCACAAAAATTAATTCTTAATTTTGTATTCGCTATTTGACAAGAACAACCATGCAAAAAAAATTTTCAAAATCGGACCAGAAATAAAAAAGTTTCAATTTCGGCCCCATTTGGCCCCTAATTACGTAATAAGGGGAAAAAGGGGGGGCCGCAAAAATTAATTCTTAATTTTATATCCGCTTTTTGACAAGAACAAACATGCAAAAAAAATTTTCAAAATCGGACCAGAAATAAAAAAGTTTCAATTTCGGCCCCTTTTGGCCCCCTTATTACGTAACAGGTGAAAAAGGGGTGGGGGTCGCAAAAATAAATTCTCAAATTTGGATTCGCTACTTGACAAAAATAAACTTGCAAAAAAAATTTTCAAAATCGGACCACAAATAAAAAAGTTTCGATTTTGGCCCCATTTGGCCCCTAATTACGTAATAGGGGGAAAAAGGGGGGTCGCAAAAATTAATTCTTAATTTTGTATCCGCTATTTGACAAGAACAAACATGTAAAAAAAAAATTCAAAATCGGACCACAAATAAAAAAGTTTTTATTATGGCCCCTTTTGGCCCCTAATTACACAATGGAGAAAAAGGGGGGCGCAAAAATTCATCAGGTTCATTCTTTTATTGTAAGAAACATTCTTGACAAATTTCACAGCAATAGGCCAACTAGGACCAAAGTTATGGTGGAAACAGGTAAAATATTTGAATTTTTTTCCCCTTTTGGGCCCCTAATTTCGAAACAAAAAAAGGGGGGACCCCCAAAATCAATCCCATTCATCCTTGTATGGTAAGGAACATCACTGTCAAATTTCATAGCAATTGGATAACTAGAACTAAAGTTATTGTGGAAACAAACAAAAAAGTAGTATTTTTGGCCCTTTTTTGGCCCCTAATTTCTAAACGAAAAATGGGGGGACCCCCAAAATCAATCCCATGCATCTTTTAAAGGTAAGGAACATCATTGTAAAGTTTCATAGCAATCGGATAACTGGAACTAAAGTTATTGTGGAAACACTAAAAAGTTAACAGACGACGACGACGACGACGACGACAGCATCATACCATAATACGTCCGCAAATTTTTTGCGGTCGTATAAAAATCAGTGGACAAGAACTAAACTTAAGCTTGATCTGTAACTCATCATGGTAGACTTACATACCAAGATTCATTTCATTATCTTCACGCGTTTAGAAAAAAAGTGTGGAAAACTGAGGCATTACAGACGGACAGAATGCAAACCTAAAATCTACATTTACAGGAAGGGGACAAATAACTAAAGAGGGATTTTAAGCTCTGTGCGAGATGAACTTTTTGTATTTGAAACTTAGTTGGCCAAACTGTAGCTTTTGATGGTTGTTTTATGGAATATGTAGTGTTGAGATATCCATCCAATATTATAAGGTCCAAATTAAGATGAATAATTCCAGGAAAAATTAGAAGAGCAAAACAAATTGTAAACTTGATCTAATTCATCTTCAAAAGATCAATTCAATGTCTATTAGCCCTTTAAGCAAAGGCGGATCTAGGACCCAGCATACCCCCCCCCCCCCCCCCCCGTTTGACAAAAAAATTGGTTAGGAATTGTATGAAACAAGAGATCCCAGGAGGTTTTTTTATAAGTTTGTAAATTTCTGGATCCGCCACAGCTTAAAGCACTAGTGTGGAAAACTTAAATTCAGTGAATTTTCAAAGTTTAATCAGCCATACCTGTATATTAAACTCCGGTAAAAATTGATGGACTGAAATAAAACCTAAATGTGACCTGTAACATATGGTAGACTTATACATTGTGTACATCAAAAATCAATTATTAGCAAGTAAATACATGTACATGTATATGTATCTACATGTATAAGCATTTAGGGGTGCGAGAGACATTCAATTCAGACTGAGTGCAAACCTTTGGCTTTCGCAAGGTAGGGGACTAAAAACAAGCTATACTGAGGGCAGCATGTTGAACTCTGATCACCAATTTTGTGCAGTCTTAAAAAACCATGAATGCTGCAACATTGAAACAGTCAATGAATTGTTACACACAGCCAGAACTTTATCTTGGCACAAATCCACCCGCATCACATAATTAAAAATGTACATGTACTATAAAGTTATAAATATTTAATAGGTAATCTTATAATATTACAGTAATAAAAATATCATATTTACCCGAACAAGTTGAAAGTAGTTTTACTGTTGCCATTAAGAGATGAAAGTACATAGCCCAAAATAAGCATTGCAATTATTCATACGCAAAGTTGCTAATTTTGAGTATGAGTATGTCTAGATCTGGCATCACAAAAAGCTGAATGGTCTTCAAATATCTTCTTGGTCTACCATTTATACAAATGCTGGATCAGCATTTCATTTGATGGACAATTTGAGAAAGATTTTTATTTCAACATACCTAATACATGTAACATGTTAAAAGTATTTTTTTAAAGAATATATAAAAATGGATTTAAAAGTGTGTTTTTATGAGATACCAGCATATGACATACAGAAGCATGCTTCAACTAGAACCTTGGCTTACTGACATGTTGGTGCAGTGCATGAACAGTCTTACCAGTACATGTATATAAGCAAACAAATTTTGTTGTAGCTGAATCTTCACCATATATGAAACACAGAACTTTGTGCATAACTTTGTGCATAAACCTACATGTATACCATTTCTTTCAAAAAGATTTCATAAGCATAAATTTTATCTGTAAAAGAATGAGACATCTTTCTTTTTTTAGATGTAATACTAATATATAAGTATGAGTATTGACAATTTAATTTGACATATCATGCATATAGTCCTTTTTAGAAAGTATTTTCCGGACGTGCAGACCTGAGAAATATTTTACTTATGCACTACAGGTTAACGACTTCCGGGTAGGCCTCTCCATTGAAAATCTGTTGAAATGAACTAAATTGGTCAACTTGTTAAAACATTTTAAATCTGATTGCCAAAGTCTAAAATTACTAAAACATACGTTAACATCCAAGACTTCACTCCAAACCAGTTTATTTGAACCGGGAATGGGAAATTACGCCAAAATCGGATAGGGATAAATTGATGTTTTTCCTTAGCTCAACGTTGTTTACACCATGAGGCCGACCCACAAAGGGAAACTACTCCTGCAAAAATGAAAACAAAAGAATCGGAATCAGAAATCCGGGTGACTTTTTGAAAAGGGCTATAGGCCTTTGCATCATGTTAGATATACTGGTCAGACTTTTTATCAAAAAAAGTTGTGAGCTTAAAATTTTAATCGGTCAATTTTGGATTTCTTTAAAAATTTTCTCGATTTAAACCGTTTTCAATCATATATTGATAAGGTAAATATTACAATAGCATTACTTCTGAAGCAAAATTATAATATTATTTTATGATAAGAATGTGTACTATATACATGTAACGAACTATCAAATGCACTGTTATTCACAGAGATGCATGTGTATGTTTGTCTAGTTTGACTCAGCTGGACACAATATAAATATACATGTAGATTGCAAATGCTGAAATGCATACCAAATGTAAATGGTGTGCTGTATTATATATAATTTTCAATATACATTTGTACATATGCCCAATCACAAATTTGTCAAAGAAATTGTTATCCGTAATAAACTAGTTATCTTTTATTCAACATGTACAATTTTTTTTGTTTTTGGCACAAATTCCACCTAAAAAACAATAAAAAGTTTTTAAGCCTCACTTTGCTGGGTGACAAACAATTTATATGTCCTCTTAAACTAAATCATAGATCAGTCCATCATGATTTGAATGTTGATCCAGGGCTGTCAAGTTTTGATGGGCTGCTTGTGTGAGATTTGTTAAAAAATTGAAAGATCAAAGAAAGGAGTTCCGAGTATTTGTGGCAAACTTTGGGACTACATGTAGCAATCTCCGAAACAGAGTCTAACAGCACTCCTTATGTCGTTAGGTAGACTCTGCCACACGTAGTGTGAGCTACCTCTCCTTCCGGTTTAGGACTTTGTCCGAGACGCGAAACTAATTCTACATCCTGCGTCTTTCACTACGGAAAGGTCATGGATGATTTAATTCTAGACAAATTGAAAAGAAATTACACCTTAAAAGAAAAACAGAAAGAAGTGTTTGATCTTGTAGAATTGGGGAGGAAAGAAATATTAGCCGTTTTGCCAACAGGATACGGCAAGAGTTTGATTTATCAGCTCTTGCCGTTCCTGTTAGATGGAGTTGTTATTGTTTTTAGTCCACTCTCGGCGATTCAAGAAGAACAACTAAAGGAATTAAAAAATACGGAGCTTTCCAGTTGTATTTTGAATACAAAGGTGTGACACATTTTTTAATTACATTTTGTATTTTCTTTCAATTCACACAATCAAAGTAAAAAAAAAAGAACATTGAAGAAAGAGGTGTGGAAATTTTAAGTGTATGATGACAACATTACATCAGTAATTAAATTTAACACATATTTAGTAAAAATTACTATCCAATGCTGCTATTTTCATCTTTTTTTTAGTCGGAACTGCTGTGACAATACCAAGTACTGAACTGTCCAGTACCGAGTACCGAAATATCCAAGCCAGTACTGAAGTGTCTTGATACATTTTGTATTAATGTATAAATTATTAGTAAATTACTGGCCAAATGTTGAAAATTATCATAAGATTTTCTGAGCAACTATTTATCACAGCTGGCTTGAAATTTAGAATATGCAATCTCGAAATAAGGCCAGACCTACTGGAAATATCCAGTTAATAGAAAATAAAGAGATGTGGAATAAGTGTACGCGACACAGCCCACAATTAAACGGCAATTTAGAAAAACCACAATGGACAACCGCCAGCAGCCTTCAACGAGGCCATTTGGCACTGCTCGCGGTTATGCAATTGGCCCATGGTCTAAATAAGATGCATATAATTCAAATCCAGCCCTGAAATAGTCACAGATAGACCCCCTTCTTAAACAAGGAACAGAAAACATCAAAAAGACAAGTACAAACGAAAGCTTTGTCAAGGATTCCTGGCTTAGGACAGGCACATGTAATATGTGGCGGGGTTAAACTAGTTTTTTGGGCCCAACCTTCCCCCTATCAATATTCCTAGACAAAGCACAAAAACTAAACACACAATAAAAATCAAATCGATCAAAGTCCAATTCTACTAGAGAGAACCTAAGACAAAAAACAAGAACAAACAAAAGGACGGTAAAGGAACTCTCTATAGAACACTCGCTGTTACTGACAGCTAGCTGAGAATCATCAATCGACTGATGTAAAAAAATCAAACGTATCGATTTTAAATCCGACACAACACTTCAAGCAATAATGATTTAGTGAAGTGTCATCACACAAAACCGACACGCTTGATCGCTATAATGCTTAAAAATGACAATAATAAAAACGTTTATGGAAGTTTTAAAGCGAGTATTAAGTTTTCAATATTTCTGCCAAAAAACACTAAATTCAAAGATTTAACCAAGATATTCATTTCATATCCTTTCCGTAATAAATTTTGAAGCCAATTTTTCATTTCTATTCGATTGCTTTTAAATTTGTGAGCTTTATAAAAAACATTACCATAAAATACAGGATGTGATATTCCTTTCACTATAAGAAAGTGACGTGTACAATTAAATTTTTCAATAAGAGATCGATACTTGTGGAAGAATTTAGAAAAAGATTTTACTAATTTGTGGTATCGATAACCTTGTTTTAATAATTTTTCAGTAATAAAACGGTTTTTATTATTAAAATCAGAAACACAACTGCAGATCCGAGCATATCTTACTAACTGTGAAATGTAAACCCCGTATGACGGCGCTAGTGGAACATCTCCTTCAAGAAAAGGAAAATTTATAATAGGAAAGGTAAAGTCGTCACGTTTATCATATACTTTGGTATGTAATTTTCCGTCAATAATACTTAAATCTAAATCTAAAAAAGGACATCTATCACCGGTGACGTTAGATTTGTTCAAGGTTAATTCAGAAGGATAGATATCTGTAATAAAATTAGAAAATGAAGGATTGTTGAGTGCAAGAATGTCATCTAAATATCTAAAAGTATAATTGAAAGTTTCGATTAGGTTCTGTTTGTTCGGGTCTTTTTGTAATTTAGCCATAAATTGTGATTCATAAAAAAGGTTCGGTCCACTTTATTGCATTAATTAAAAAATTAGCAAATTTGATGAAAATATGCATTCGGTCCACCATGTCAACCGGACTCCACTTCCTAATTTCTTTGACTGAATATTGTTTCAGTATGAGATTCTTTAATTGCAAGTACTGAAATTAGATCTGTAAGTTTGAACACATACATGTACATGTATTAGTATTGTCTTTTGTCTTTGTCATTTTTGTACATGTTTATTGTTATAATTATTTTTTAATAATTGAATTTTACAACCATGAAAACAGGGACGTGTTGTGACTGACTTGGTAGATGAGGAGAATGAGATTCTAGACTTAGAAGCATCTGTTCCTTTGGAATCTATACAAAAATCAAACTTAATTTTTGCCCACCCAGAGGCCTTCTTTAAGACAGATGAAGGCCAAAATTTGTTGCAGTCAGAAAGGTATATATCTGAGTATCTTACCGATGGAACTCGAAATTAGTATGAAGTGCAAAAAAAATGTTGCTTGCTTACATGTTTATGTAACGGTCAATATTTAAGCCTTGACCTAGCTCTTATAATGTTAATGAATCCTTCCATTTTCCCAAGCTGAACAAGAACTCATCAAGGTACTTTGGAGTACCCTTCTTAATTCTCCTACAATATATTGAATTTTGTAAAATTGGCAACTAATCTCTTTGATCAGTTAAACTCACACCATCATTGAAAATGAAAACTACTCAAAGGTAGTATATGGTTTTTACCTGAAGGAAAAAAAGCTCCTCTCTGAGAGATATTGCTTAAATTTATTATTTTTGCAACTAATCAATTATTTTTTTTCTGAATTTTATGCTTTAAACATGTTAAAAAACTTTTTGACATTTTTTGCACATTTTCTTTTTATAGAAATACAATATTTCAGCTATTTTGCCAATGTGAAATTTTCAACAGGTAAATCTTTTATACTAGGAGAATGTTTCCTTCATACTACAAGGTACATTTTACAACCCATCCGATTTAACTATGGACTTTCGATTGTAGTGTAAAGGAAAGTGTGCAAACACAACAATGAAAATTTACGTCGTCATGAACAAGCCAATCGGTAACAAAAACCCCAAAACGTCACAGAAAGAAAAACCAACGTCAGCCGACTATTCATCAATATCCAATCAGGTTTAATGTTTGCACGACCCATTCATTCAATCAATGTATTTTTATGTAATCAAATGTAACGATTGGGTTGTATATGTGAGTTTTTACTGATCAGAGAGATCAACTTCAATTGAGGAGGATTAAGCAAGGGTAACTCCAAAGTACTTAGATGAGTTCCTGTCAGCTTGGAGATATGGAAGGATTTATTTGCAATAAAAGGTACTCTAATTGTAGTTATGGGGGCAATTTTGACTCCTGCCCAAGGTAAACTCTGCTAACATTGTTGTTCTTTTTTTTTAATGTAGCTTGTATTCTGAAGTATATGTACCTTCTGATCCTTAACCATCCTCTACAGTATGCTAGTTAGTTTATAACATAACTGTAAGATGGACGTTTGATACTAAGTTCAATTTAAGAGCAAAACGTATGGATCACTAACCAGTCCCTCCAAGCTCTTGGAAACTGGGGGTTCTAACTAGTGCTGCAATTTGTAAGAAATTACCACTATTCAAGGATTTATTCGAATTTTAGTTAAAACAAAGTGTAAGACATAAAATCTGACTTCACTTGTTCAAAATAGAGGTAACAATAAAAACCTTATTTTTCTCAGCCAGCAGACTGATTAAAGAAACTTCTTGTTTCTCATAATAAATAACTTTTAATATGAGGTTACTTCTTGGAATATGCATATGCAGCATAATTTTGTAAGTACATCTACAATGTTTCCATCCAACGACTGTTAACTAATGTTTACTAATGTTCTGTATTCTACTATGCTATAATTCAGATTTACCTCAAAGGTGAAAGCTATTGTCATTGATGAGTGTCACAAAGTTCATGACTGGTTTGTACATGTATTATTTTTCAGTTTAAATGTTTTCTTATTAATTCTTTTAATTTCAGTTTCCATCAAGTGTTGCTGTTTTTGACAAAAGTAACATGTCTGTCGGAATGAGATAAATATTTCATTTGCTTATTTCACTGACATTTTTCTTCTGTCTGCATGATTTCCTCTGTTAAAATGCCTGATGCTCATCTTTTGGATTTTTGTTATTGTTTAAGTTGAAAGACATGACTGTAAGTATGTATCATCATGTGCTATCAATGGTAAGTATGGTTTATCTCAATAGACTACTTCCCCAACTGTATGTGATTAGGTTTGTCAGTTACCTGCCCAAGGTAGGTGGTTTCCTCTGGGTACTCCGGTTTCCTCCACCATTAAAACGGACCGCCCTACATGGCCCAGGTGCGTCGATAAAGGGCGTTAAACACCAACACACCCACTCAATACACTACTGTTGCATATCAAATATCCAGTTGATGTCAAGAAGTTGCTGAGAACACTATACATGTACATGTATTACAAGAAATTTACTACTGACCACTTAAATAAAAAATTTATCATCATGTTGTTAACAGGAAGTATATAGCTGACACACTGAGACTAATCAATATTTGACATAATGAACATCAAGTCTCTGTGATAAATAGTTTCAGAGAAAATGTTAAGAAAGTTACTAACATTGCAAACAGAGGTATAGACGGATAGGAGTAAAGCAGTTTTATATATACATGTATATGATAATAACATCATACATGCACCTGTATATGATACACACAATGATGACAAAAAGTTGGAATGGATATCACTCATAAAAAGATTTCTTATCTCTTTATAGGGGTTCAAACTTCAGAAGAGCTTTTCAACAGCTGAAAGATATTTCAGCCTATTTTCCTGACATACCCAAGATTGGACTTTCTGCAACCATCACTATTCAAGATGAAAAGGATGTCATCAATGCCCTTGGAATGAAGAATCCTGCCATAGTTAAAGAAAGCCCAGACAGACCAAACATTTTTTTATCCAAAAAAATGAAAGACACTTCAGTTGATGTATATGAAGGGTATTCGGCTATATATGAGCCTCTGTGTGATAGGTTGCTGGAAGAAGGTGCAGCGTTCCCTGTAACCCTGGTTTATATACCACTACAGTATATGGGGAATGCTGTTGCCTACTGTAATTATCTGTTTAATCACCCTTGTCTTGATGATTGCCTTTTTGGAGCTCTTTGTAGTGGACAGGACCAAACTGTCAAAAGAGTCATTTTAGCTGAATTAGAAAAAGAAAACCCTAGAGTAAGACTTGTATTTACAACCTCTATTTTGGGAATGGGATTCAACTCTCCCTCTGTTGTAAATGTAATCCATACCAAACCTCCAAGGAATTTGGCAGATTTTGTACAGGAGATAGGCCGGGCAGGAAGAAAGGGACAGAAGGCACTTTCCGTCTTATATTATACTAACAGTGAAATTAGTAGTAATATTAAGGACATCAAAGATGACATTGTGGCTTACTGTAGGGAAACATCTTGTTTGAGAGCATTCATTCTATCAAAGTTTGGTATTATGGATGGTGCATTTGTTGACAACTGTTGTTCAAATTGCCAGACATGAAATTTATAGTCACAGAATGACATTGAAAAATGTATCATTCCTTAAGGAACATTCTTGATATGCATATTGATATATATAGCTATGTGAGCAAAGCTGTTTTCAGCAAGTGCACCTTTCACAAATATTTTACCAAATTTAAATGATTCTATCAAGATTAAAAATAGGACAAAATGTTAAACTTTCTTTAATTGAAGGCTCATATATTAAACATTATTAGAATTATAATAGATTGACTAAAAAGTTAATTATAACTATTTTATATAGTATAACATTTTTTTGAGAATATAAGTCCAGTATAAAACATTTAGTCATACAGTCATGTATTGTTCAATGAAGTCTAAAACAAACATTGATAGGATGAATGCTTTCAAATGAGATGGTATGTTAAACAGTTTTTTTTTTATTATAACTACATGTATTAGGCCAAAATTGAAAGATTGTTTAATTGTTTGCCCTTTTACAACCTACCCAGAAAAATCAGCCCTACTGGAAAGATTTTTGGGGCTTTTGGAATTCATTTTTTTTAATCTAATTTATGGGATTTGACTAAGTTCACTCATTCAATAAAGTTTTGACAAATTTATAATTATAATTTTCATTCAAAAACCCCTTCACATTTAAAAAAAAATATGATTCTAACTGAATATTGGTTACTCAGTAGCAGTGTACATAGCTATATATAAAAAGGTATGTAAGGGAAAAAAATATTTTACCTACCTACCCACCCACCCACCACCTGAGAAGTAGGGTCGTAAAAGGGAAAACAAACAATTTATTAATGTTGGCCTGTGTATAACTATTTACTCACTATTTAAATAGATAAAAAGGTTTAAAATGTGGCATCTTGAGTAAAAGGATTTTAGGTAAAGCAAAAATAACTGTGAAAACTACTATTTCTGATTTTTTTTCCAGAAAATTGACTTAATAATTATATATATGGCCAGATAAGGGTTTTCTCTGAATGTTTCATTTTATAAAGCAACATGTTACACAGAATATTTTTTTGGATATCTCTTAATGCTATATTCAAGACATACAGTGTAAAGGAAAATTTTTAACCCTGCGGGAGCCACATTATGCAAATAAATTTGAACTATTATGCATTATCAAAATGAGTTTTTTAAAGATAAAGATAGTAGAAAAATGAAAAGTACATGATATTCTTTAAATCTTACATTCTGAATATATATTTTTTTGTTATTTATTGTTTTATCAATGATTTATTTTGATCAGTGTTTCACCCCTTATTTTTTAAGTGGCGGGGATCATCAGCGGCCTCCACTCATATGCTTAATGTCATACTGACCGTACACTGTATTATCAAATTGCTAGCTTATGTGTGAATGTGTGAAGCTTGTCAAAAAAATTGATCAAACTGTATCTTTATAGATTTATCAGCTTGAGTCTTCATACAAATTCTTGTTTAGATCTATACTATGTGACCTACACACTTGGGCAGCATACTCAGCAGTAACTTTGTGTTTGCCCCATTAACGTCTTCCTCCTCCTCCTCATCATCCAAGTCTGTCTGTCCATATAACATACACTGGTATGAATGGTCTTCAAGGTGGTCAAAAGATCTCTTTTGGCCACCACTGTATGAGTGATCACTAAAAAAAAAATTCAGTATGAAGATTATCACAAAGTCTTTATATGTCAATTGTACATAAATTGTGACACAAGTAAAAGTACATGCTTTTATCATGTTTATGTGGTTAGTTCAAGTCAAGTTTTTAATTTGGATAAATTTTCAAAGAAATCTCAAAAGTCTGTTGTAACTTATTTGGTATATGTTTCTGTAAATTTTAGAAGTTAGATGATATAGACATATGTGACAATACTAAATTAAGAAAATGCATTTATATTGTAAATAATACCTTAAAACCACTGAAAGCTTATCTAATTAAACAAAGAGGAAGTTTTAACAACATCTCTGTAGCTAGAGATCACACAAGAGGAACTTTAGATTATATTTTACACAAACTTTTCCCAAAATGATACAATTACTTCTAGCCAAGACATACATGTACTATTCTTACTCAAAAATGAAAACTAAGTCTCCAGTTTAACAATTTGTTTTCATGGTCTATATGTATGCTTGTCAATTTCAAATCTTTTGGTAAAGTGTCTCTGATAATTAAATCTTGCATCCATAGACAAAATGTGTGTCTGACAGTTGTAGCATCCTTTATTGTGTACAACTTTGTTATAATTTTGATTACTTAGATTAAATGTTTTTGAAAATTTAAGATATGAATTCTTTTTCTCATCTATTTTGTTTGTTTGCTTATGTCATGTTATTTCATCTTATTAGGTTGGTCACTAGCTTGTAATTACATGTTGCATGATCCAGCTGCTGAAGGGGCATCTCCTTTGCAATCTACAACTTTAACACAAAAATCGTCTTCATGTCTGCAAAAGACCAAGTCACATGTACCTTAAATCAAATTTTTCACAAAATAAACAAAGCTTTAAGTCATATTAATTTCTAGGTTGTCCATTCATTATATTGTGCATACACACATACATGTGCATGTAACCTACACATTATTATCAATAAGTTTAAGTTTTAATTCACTTTCATGATAAAACAAGTACGAGTTCTAGTTTTGGTTTGTGTTTCTTGATGTAGTGTAATGTTTTTGTCTTCTGTGCAGGTCTACAGATTTATATTCAGCCATCTAAAATTTGAAAGCTCTTTAATTTTGTGGTATTTCTTGAAATGAATCAGAAAAGAGATGTTTATACTTACAACATATATTCATCCTCATTATTGTTTTCATCTCTTTCTTCATATTCTAAAAGGTGATTAGACCTGGAAACATAAAAAAATATATTGCTAAAAAAGTATCTCATTCTGAAAAAAACAAAACATGTACATACATCATAAATGCACAAATGTAATGAGGCAGGATTTATGGCCCACCCATGTATAAGAGGCCAACATATGTAGCTTATATTTGGCTTTGTCCGGTGACGTCACAGTTCAATATTAGGTTGAAATGAACATTATTGTAGCACAATATAATAATGATAACAGAGTATACTACCTATGTGGCAGGGGTGGTTCATACTCATAGATCATGTGCATGTAGATAAGTTTTATGTTTTTTTTTATGTTTTTTTGGGATCTCCTGTACTTCATGTACTTGGCAAACACAATACTGGAACAAAATTTTATTCCAGTATTGTACCAGTATTGTTGATTTTCAAAATTTTATTGTAGTATTGTGTTTCAGTATTGTACCAGTATTGTTTCAATTGACAAATATTTGACTATATTATTTGTTTAATATCTGTTATTTTGGCCTCATTTAACCTGCATAACAATCAGACTTGTGCATGTACACTTTTAAAGTAAAAACTAAATGAGAACACTATAAAAAAAACAGATTTTAATAGTGAGGGATTTAAATATGTTTAAAAAGATGTACAAATGTATATATATAATAAAATTGACACGAAATGCCAAATTGTCTATAAATTAACTTGATATGGGCTTATACAAGTTTAATGTTTTTTTTTAAATGCATGCATGTCTCATTCTTATATATACACAAGCCCTATCTACCTATTTACAATTACACAAAATTAGGATGTTGTGATTACTTTAATCACAGTCCCGAACACCTGGGCCATCAATTCTTAGCCAACCCTGGCACCATAGCATAGATGCTCTGTCTTTTGCCTCAGTTATACTTTTCACTGATTCTAAATCATGTAAAAACTGTGTTTCCCATGTTGGTGAGTCAGCTGACCCTACCATTTCCATGTAGTATTGAAGTTTTTTTTTGTTTCTCTTTACATTATTTTCTGGTGTAATATGCTGTAGTGGCCTAGTGATGTTGTCAATGCCTGCTTCACCAAGTTAGATGAACAGAATGTACCACCCCTTTTATGTGCAAATTTATACAAAAATACAAATAAGTTTATTGGCCAATTAAGGGCCCTCAAGGGGCAAAGACATTACAACATTTTTATTAAGTTTTCACTTTATATTTAAATTATATGAAACTTTCACAAAGTCATCCATGCATTAATATTTAGTTTTTTCAAAACAATTTATTCTGATAAATTTCTTAGAAAGGCAAAGAGTGAGAAAACTTGCATTCTATCTAACATACATTTTGTCTATTGTAGAATGTTGTTTCCTTTTCAGTGATGATCCTCTGTAATGGATTTTAGACTGAATAAAATTAGTTAGTTAGTTAGTCAGTTACATGTCTATGACATAATGTACATGTATTGGGGCTCCCGCAGGGTACCCCCCTCAGGTCGCAAGGTCGCTTTTAAAAGGCATATTTTGGCGGAGGTCGCAGGTCGTTTTTTGGCATAGGTCGATTTTATGAAGTGTAGGTCGGAAGTCACCCTTAAAAAGCTCTCAGGTCGCAGGTCGTTTTTAACCCTGCGGGAGCCACTGTATTACTCAAGGAACAATACTGGAACATCACTGATGGGTATTTATAGTCGCGACTAGGGGAAAGCCCCTCTGCGTCGACTTTAATACCTAAACAGGTATAGACTCGCTATGTGCCATGGGTCGTCCAGCCCATGACACACCACCGCCAGTGTTAGCTGTTCCAGGTACATACGCCCTGGAGACAGGGCCCGTCTTCCACCACGAGGAGGTACTGGTCGGAATTCTGGAAGACCTGGAACATCAATATTCCAGTCTTGTTTTATACTTTTTGGGAAAAAAAATGTATGCATATGCCAGTATTGTGATCGCCAAGTACAGGAGATCCTTTGTTTTTTTTTAATAGTTTGAATGGGGTTTGAATATGTGCAACCCCAAAATTGAATTGTAACAACATCTTCAAAACCACTTCTATGTACCGTTTTTTGTTCGTCTCCTCAAGAAATTTGTAAAACCTGGTAAATGTCCCAAAACAGTAATGACATCTCCATGATTTGTCATCAAAACAAACGACACATATTTTGACCATTCTGTGTTTGTCAACATTCCAGACGACACCCACACGAAGTGTAAACAGGAACCAAAATATAATATTCTTGTGATGATAGAAATTTTATAAAGTTTGCCTTTTTAATGCCATAATTACTTTAAAAGTAATTTCTTTTTGTTTTTATATATTTTGTCGACTCATTTACGAAAATTTTTAATTTTATTTTATTTGGAGATTAATCATGGTTGACTACGTGTGGCAGAGTTACTAGTCTGACGTAGGATTGACTATACTCTGTTTCGGAGATTGTACATGTAGATGTGCGAGTCTCATGGGACTTGCATGACACTTGAAAGGTTTGTCTTACAACTGTTGTTATGAGGCCAATGGGCACAACAGCCAAAAAGGAAAAAAAAATAAACAAGTATACCACAATGTCAATGTCAGCTGTGTTCCTTACTTCACAACAGAATGAGGATGATTGACAGGCCTTTGATACATGTACATGTCATAGATCTGTATATTGCAAAGATGTTACAGGGTTGTTCTTGTTCTGTTGTTTGATAAAATGCAAATTTATAAATGTAAGCAGAATTCGCAGGCGACTTGCGTTTTTTGAAAGGCAGAACTACCGAGATTGACCAAGAGACTAATGCATGTTCCTTAAGAATCATATGCTAGCATCTAGTATTTCGCTAAATTAGGAAACCCTTTTATGAAGAAAAATGTTTAAAAGTATTTAGAACATGTCCACAAATTTTGTTTATCGACAGGAGTAGGAAGTTCGATCGATAAAATCCTCCCCAAGACGGACGTAAAATCCGTACTTTTTGACGCAAAAGTTTCAACTTTGAAATTGGTACAAAAAAATGTTCATCTACCGATTTTACTCGGAGTGGGCTTGTTTAAAAGAACAAAATCTCAGCTTTCACCCCATATTCGCTTCGTTGTGGAACACGAAACTTCGTCGCTTCGATTTTTTCAGTGAAATATTTTGCATGATTTTTTCATGCCAAAATTTACCGATTGAAATTAAAATGAATGAAAGAAAAACATTATATTCGTCCAAGAAACGAAGATGAATAAATAGAAATATGTAACTGTTTCCTAATTTTTATTAAAGTAAGTTGGAAATCGTTAAAATAACATCACAAACAGTGGAAATCCTTCTCTTCCATTTTGACCCTAAAATGGCGGCCATTACGGCTTCTCCGATAGACCCCTTTGATCAGTGATATTCCTACTCAGGCGCTTCCGGTTACCCAACTGTTAATTGCTGTAAATTGATATATGAAAATAGTGCCGATAACTACATTACAAAAAATGTACTGATCTCAAAAGTTAATATCCGGTTGTGATTTATGTACTGTATTGACCGTAAGGCCATATGCCCGGGTCATATGACAATTAAATCAAAGCCAATTTTGGTGAGCGAAAAAAGGATCGTCAAGGAGATGCTCTCAAAGTTAATGAACGCACTCAAGACAGGTATCGTGTAATTGAAACACCCCTTCGATTAAAATGGACTCGTCCCAACGATGTGTATTGTGTACTGAATTTATGAATGGAAGATAGAATCCTTGCATTGACCAACCAAATAAGAGAAATATTTGTACGAACCAATCAAATAATAGATGAATACATAAATGTAAATTCTATCGCCTTGAACTAAATAGTTCATCATGTAAAATGCAAAGGAATAAATAAAACTTTGCCGGTCATATAAAATGCCAATAAAATATAGATTTATAAAAATGTGTATCATGTTAACAAATATTGAAAAGTAATATAGAAAATGAAGCATTCAAAGTTGATTCATTAATAGTAATTTTCATTAAAAAAAAAAGGATTCATCTGACAACTTCGATTGATTTTTTTCTTGCCAGCGGCGAAAAGTGGCAGAAGGCGAGACATAGGTATTACTATCCGGTGGCGGCGGTGTAAACTTTTTTGTAAGATTTTGTGGACGATGAATAGCTGGAAAAGTATTTTAGCTAGGCATCTTATATTGGGTATACAGAGAGTTGAGGTTATAGGCTACGCAACTGTCACCATGCCATGTGACCATGACCCCATTTTCATGCTCCAGTGACTCTGTGAACTTAGGTAATTTTCAGGCCGTAAACTTTTTGTAAGACTTTTGTGGACGATGAATTGCTTGAAAAGTATAATAGGTAGTCATCTGATATATGGTATACAGACAGTTTAGGTTATGGTCTACGCAACTGGCACCATGATGTGTGACCCTAGCCCTTTTTCAGGAACCAATGACCGTGATGTTAGGTTTTTTTTCTGGCCGTAAACTTTTTGTAAGACTTTTGTGGATGATGAATTGCTTGAAAAGAAAAATAGTCAGGCATCTGACATTGGTTATACAGATAGATGAGGTTATGGTCTATTTAACTGTTAACATGCCGTATGACCTTGACTCCATTTTCACACTCCAATGACTCTGTGAACATATGTCTTTTTTCAGAACGTAAAATTTTTGTAAGACTTTTGTGGGCGATGAATTACTTGAAAAGTTTAATAGCTACGCTTCTAATATTGGGTATACAGATAGATGAGGTTATTGTATATGCAACTGTCACCATGTCGTATGACCCTGATCCATTTTCACGCTCCAATGACTCTGTGAACTTAGGTCTTTTTTCAGGTCGTAAACTTTTTGTAAGACTTTTGTGGACAATGAATTGCTTGAAAAATATAATAGCTAGGCATTTGATATTGGGTATACAGACACTTTTCATATCAAGAAATGAAATAATAGGTAGTTAATTTTGGTGATGGTGCCAACAGTAGAGACATACTTCTAGTGGCCACACTTGTTATTTATTCTCTATTATGGTTGCTGAGTTATAAGCCATTTAAAGTTCTTCAACCTTATCTTCTATTTTTAGAAACAGAGGCCATGTTTTATTGAATCTTTTAAAAATGAGGAATGTTTGTTGCAAACATATCATTTATAATTCCTGCAAGTTTCTGTTAAATTGGTTCAGTTGTTTCAGAGAAAATTTTTGAAATTGTTTTCGGACAAAGACTGACGACGGAAGCATAGTGACAGCATAAGCTCAACTGGCAAAAGCCAGAAAAGCCAGTTGAGATAAAAATCCGGATTCATGTGTTTGTGATCAGAAAATCGAAAAAATAAAATTTTCAGAATTTTGTTGTTTTGAAATATTTTTTTCTAGTTCTAGTTCTATCATTATTTAAGTCTACATTGATCCAGATGATAATCGTAAGATAAGCCATATTGTAAATGTGTCCACGAAAGGTTTTGTGTAAATAAAACAAGAGACTCCTATGAGCCTGGTTCGCTCACCTGGTCTTGATGTCAACCCTATGAAGACTTTTGTTGAGCTAAATGAGCTTACTGTTTAAGCAAGAAAAGCTTTTCTCTATCGCAATAGTTTTAATTTTTTAAGCAAAAAATACTGTTTTTCATCTTTATGGGGCAGTAACAACCTATAAGGAGTTTTAACCTTTATGGTGTAACCCTATAAGGGGTCATCTCAAAATTTCCTCCCAATGGAAACTTTTGAGGAGCTAAATAATCTGAACATTAAAGCAAGCAAAAGCGTTTCTCTTTCAGCAATTATAGTTTTCATTCCGGAGACATGTAAAATGTTATTTATTATAGCCATAAACATGAAAAAAGGTTAATTTATATTAAGGACTGTAATCCCTCTAAGGGGTCATCTGACAACTTCGACCCTATTAAGGCTTTTATAAAGCTAAAAGAGTTGAACATTTAAGCAAGCAACAGCTTTTCTCTTTCTGCAATAATTTTCATTCTATAGGACTCAAACACTATTTTCACCTTTAATTAAAGACTCAATAATTTGGCGCATAAATATTGAGACAAACATATTAAATGGCTAATTACGGAAATTGACAAGATAGGGAAACAGAATGCCAATCACTAGGATATACGGACAAATCTGTGCACCATTGGTAGGCAATGGATGCTCACATTCCTCTCAGGTTCCTGGAGAGAACGAGGGACACAATATTCCAGTACGCCAGCCCATATTTTGTCACCCCATGGTTTATCATGGGAGTAAAATTAATATTATTTTTGATTTAGATTTACCATGGATTTACTTTTATTATACTGTACACAGTGCCTGAAATGGCCACTTGCCCACTGGCCAATTGCGAGTAGATTTTTGACACATATAAGAACACTGGCCCAAAAATTTTCTTTGGGCCACCAGATTGGGTTTTCCTATTTCAGGCACTGTATACCCTGGCCAAATTCAATCTGGTGACTGCAGATCAGAACCGACCACTCATGGGAGGCATGAGATGGTCTAGACCAACTTCCAACGGTAAAGCGTTGGAAAGTTTTAAATGGTAATATGACCCGACGTACAATTAAGGAAAGAATAGTGTCCCCTTATCTTGCCAAATTCCGCCCTAGTAGACTGTGACAGGAATTTTTATTAAAAATAATCAAGCATATACACACGAACACAAAAATAATTAAAAATTGAATGAAAGCTGGTAACTTAGAACTTTAAAAAGTCTGTATTTGGTATACTCGCGATATGCAGGTAGAAAATAATAAATATATATTAAGTAACATTTTAAAAAAAAAGTCATTCAAATACTAGCAAAATGAACATTGACACGGATATTTTTGTAAAATCCAAGTGTATTTCAAACTGCATCGTCCGCAAATTTGTAGATTTGTCGATTCTAAGCTCAAAATTGTAAGATCCTCGGAAGCTCCTGTTGTCATATTTGAAGAGCCTGAAAAGAGAAAATAAAACAACAGCAGCAAAAATGTTGGACGGTGAAAAAGGGGGTGGATGGAGGGATTTTGTTTCCTTCGTCCCAATTCGTGAATAAAATTATAAAACCCGGAACAAATACGGATATTAAATTACGGAGAGAGAATAGAAAATTTTTAATCTCGCTTTCATTAAACTGGTTTATCTTATAAATAGATAAACCTCATTAATTAAAGACTCAATAATTTGGCGCATAAATATTGAGACAAACATATTAAATGGCTAATTACGGAAATTGACAAGATAGGGAAACAGAATGCCAATCACTAGGATATACGGACAAATCTGTGCACCATTGGTAGGCAATGGATGCTCACATTCCTCTCAGGTTCCTGGAGAGAACGAGGGACACAATATTCCAGTACGCCAGCCCATATTTTGTCACCCCATGGTTTATCATGGGAGTAAAATTAATATTATTTTTGATTTAGATTTACCATGGATTTACTTTTATTATACTGTACACAGTGCCTGAAATGGCCACTTGCCCACTGGCCAATTGCGAGTAGATTTTTGACACATATAAGACTGGCCCAAAAATTTTCTTTGGGCCACCAGATTGGGTTTTCCTATTTCAGGCACTGTATACCCTGGCCAAATTCAATCTGGTGACTGCAGATCAGAACCGACCACTCATGGGAGGCATGAGATGGTCTAGACCAACTTCCAACGGTAAAGCGTTGGAAAGTTTTAAATGGTAATATGACCCGACGTACAATTAAGGAAAGAATAGTGTCCCCTTATCGCCAAATGAGCGTGTCTATACACGTTCAAAAATACATCCCGGCCCCCCTTTTGGGACACACTTTCTTTTGTTTAATTTGTAGTTGGATTTTATTTTCATAACCCGAAATCTACGCCTAACTACTTAGTATAGGGGTTATAATTGTCTTTGGGTTCGCATTACATGTTTTGTAAATATTAATGCGCGTAAAAATATATTTCTGCATAAGACATTGCAAAACGTTAATTAATGAACAGATGAAAATATTCTGGAAATTGATTTTCGTATAATTATTAATCTATTCAAATATGAGTTTCTATTATAGTAAATATCAAACATTTATATGCATTGAAGCTACGAATGTAGTAATATAAAAAAATTAGTCCACGAAGCTTCACTCGAACGTCGCCATTTTTAAGAGATAAATTTTGGCATTGTTCATTAACCTCTTCAACATGTAGTTTAAGATTTTTTTTTCAATTGTTAATTTTTTTGAAATTATCAGTTCAAAATGTAGTACTCCAAAGTGATTATGAGCTTTGAACAACTTAAATTGACTTGTTTGTTTTGTTCTGTGATTAGATGTATCGATCTACTTCCTTGTTTATATATAAATCCCGGCTATAAATATACCATAGTAAATAAGCGATGTTTGTCACGTGTGATGGCCATTAGCTCATCTTCTCGATCCAATGTTTTCTGGAAGCTCACGTGTTTTATTTATGCAAAATTTTAATACTTGGATTATATCTAAAATAAAGGGGGGGGGTCGTGGTTTTATTCCTAACGAAAGTACCGTTTTATAGCATAATGTTTACAATGGGAATTGCGAAATTGTTTATAAGAATGATGAGCAGCTTAGTTCAACACTTTTTGGGCAAATTTTATATTGTCAGACACAATAATAATTAATTTCATTTAATGAACCATTGAGATATACGACATGTACACAATTTGTTTATAACTGTTATGTCTGTTATCTAAATTTATGTAAAAACTAAAATCCCCCCATCGTAGTTTTGCCCTTAGCTATATTAATTTGGATTTCGTTTGGTTTTATACTTTTAAACATCTTTTGGAATAGTGGTTTTCCTATGTTTGCATGCTTCTCGTGCTGCTGATGAGGAATAATATTCCGAAATGGCTATATATCTCATATAAAGAATTAATTGCTGCGTTGAAGTCGACAATATAACTGACATATGTGTTATAGTCTCATGTTTATTTACTTCGTATCCTTTCATCAATTATATCATAACAAAGGAACCTGTTACTAAAACAAATACTTATAAATAAAAAAAATATATATAAAACCAAAGACAAGTATAATATTTAATAAGGTCTACATATGAAACAGAAATATACATAATTAGGAAATTCTTCACGGTCTTGATCGGGTTATCACTGGATATGGTGACAACCATATCCTCTCTTGTTTAGTATGCACTGGCCAAATTCAATCCGGAAACAGATCAGAACCGACCACTCATGGAGGCACGAGATGATCTAGACCAAATTTCAACGGTAAAGCGTTGAAAATTTTTAATTGATATTTATGGAGCAAAACAGTGTTTCCCCTTTTTATTGCCAAATGAGAGTGTCTATACACGCTCAAACTTTACCCAACCGGCCCACTTTATCTACCATTCTTTCAATCTGAGTGAATAAGGGCCAATAGGTAACCGTATAATTGAATTATTCAATATAGTAGAAACCATAAATATAATTTTGTATTTCCCACCTAAGTAGGTATTGCTTGGCTGTTCATGTTTAATAAGGTATTGAATAACTTAAATTCTTCATTCAATCACGGTCTAAACTGAGCATATATAAGATGAGAATAATTGCCTTTTTTAATGTGATAAAACAAGGCACTTCTTAATGTATGAAAAATTAAACAACATAAATTATCAATCATCGCCTGAACGAATCTCTATAACGTATCTATTGACTTCATGTTGTTAAGTGATCATGCCCTGATTGAAACATGTTGTGTATTAGTAAATATATGCAAACAAGTTTCTTATTGAGCCACTAGTTTAATTTGGCATGCCTATAGTTTCAATCTCAGAAGCACGAGTACATGTAAATGTTTAGTGTCTGCATTCTTAAATATTTTAATTGTCAACATGTACAATAAGGCATGCGAATAATAAGAAACTAGACAGTAATCAATACTTACGCAATCAATTGACTATCGAGAAAAACTATGTAGAATACAAAGTTTATAAATTGAATAAAAGTTAAAGGGAGTATGTCTACGAAAATAATTTTATACTAACAAAAAGGCCAAAAGAAAAATTTTGGCATTGTCTAATTTTAAACTTTAACATGTAAACAACAAAATTAATCTAAAAACCGGAAAAACATTAATCATGAAAAGTTTTACAAAAATTCACATTCATGAGCTCTAATCCCGCCTTTAACATGCACACTGTATCCAACTTTGCTTTAAAACTTTTTCGGTTCATACACGCTGCAAGCATCCGTCTCCAGTCCCAGACCTCAGTCCGTGTAGAAACAAATGTCGGCGAAAAACGGCAAAGTCTCCAAACAAAGAAAATGATTATATAAATGAACCTGTTCAATTCGTCACCACATTAAAGCTTTCTGAGATCCCGACTGATGGCTGCAACAAATACATTTAAAATATATTTGTCGTCACGAAGGCAAAACAAAATCAACCACGTTGGTCTAACAATTGTGAGCGAAAAAACCCAGTCTAATGCAGTTCTGGTACTAAAAATAAACATGATATATTTCAAAGGTTTCCCCTAATTACATTTCGTATGACGTTCAAAATGACATCATAAGATTGGAGAGCCATGCGAAAAAATGGGAATTTGGCAGACAAAACGCCTTCAAATGATGGCGAAATGGTATAAAATAAAAATGCATATACACAGATAAAAAGATTTTAAGTCTCGGCTGTGGAGAATTCTGCCACAGCAACCATAAAAATATTTGATCTGCAATTTCAAATAAACTAGGACAACAAGAGGGGGGGCAATGCCCACAAGACAAATTCTAACGTGACATGTTGTGACTGTGTACGCTTATGTCGCTTATCAGAGGATCAGCACGTTAAATGCAGGAAATCATCTAAAGATATCATCTTTATTATTCAATATACTGTCAAGCCGGAAAAATATAAAAGGTAGCTAGCCCCCCCCCCCCCCGAGCAGGACAAATCAAAATAGCTTTACAAGTAATTAAACCTGGTTTGGAGATAAGGACAGTGTGAACTTATTTATGTCAAAGGTGTTTGGATCGATTCGAGTAATTCTTAATATTTGAAAGCCGTGTTCAACTCGGACGGGCAGACACAGTGATTTGACCTGTCACTCCATGCACCAGCCTAGGCTAGCAAGTACGATATGGAAGTATTAGTAAAACAAAGGCAAAGGAAGTTGAAATGCAATAAAGCAAACGAATAAACATATAAGAGAACACAACAGAAAAGTTAACTGAAATATAACATTACAAGCAGTACTCGATTTAAATTTGAAATAAATATGTAAGAATAACTCCGTTCGATGTTAAGTTTGTTAAGTGGTTTGTTTTCGTGAACATGACATCAATGATTTGATTTGGATGTGACGTAACGTCGGTTAACAGGTGCCCGTCGTGTGATTTGGTTGACGTACAAATGCAAACAAGATGTGATTAATTTTATCATTGGCAAGAACATTTACTTCAGGAAGTAATAAATATCGTGTATTTGAAATTTAATGGTCAATAAATTATATATATACTGTCCTGGTATAAGCTGGGTATAAGCTGAGTTTTAGGGGCTGTTACCCCTATAAGAGATTATTTGACAACTTCAATCCAAATGGAGACTTTTGTAAAGCTAAAGCTGAACATTTAAGCAAGCAACAGCTTTTCTCAATTTTCAATAGTTTTAATTCTATAAGCCAAAAACATGAAAAAAATGCTATTTTCACCTTTTAGGGGTTGTTACCTTTATAAGAGATTATTTGACAATTTCGTTCAAATGTAGACTTTTGTAGAACTTTTGATGCTGAAGCAGTAGGTTGGCATCAGATTTCATCTATCTCTTATACTTTTTGATTTACAAGTCAAAAACAGTAGTGTGACCCCCTGGTCTCTTTTAGTCACGGCGGCAGTGTTTTTTGACGGATCAAGCATCGAAACACAATTTTGGTGCAGGACACCCTAAGGATCACAAACCAAGTTTCAATAAATTCTGTTCTGTAGTTTCAAAGGAGAGGATTTTTTAGAAAAAAAATGTTAACAGACGACTACAGACGACATACGACGACGGTCGCCACGTGATAGCAATCGGTCCAGGTGAGCTAAAAACCGATATGAAACATATACATTCATCCATAATAGCCGGGTAACCTTTAATTGTATCTCTGTCAGGTAAAGCAAAAGAAAACCAATAAAGACGTTGGTAACGACTTAAATTCCTTCAGTTTTAGTCTCTTCAATGAATTGACTTGTCTTATAACAATGACTTGTGATGTACCGTGCGTTGTTAGAATATTTGTAATAATTTTGGTCGTGTGTATGTGCACGTTAAATGCATTGTGTATTTTACTTGTAAGATGCTCCAAAGAAATCCGTAAAAGCCGCTTTCATGTGCTCGTTATTAGTTTAAGTATTAGTGACTTTTGTTGCGGATTATTTATTGGAATACGGTTTATATTCGCTTATCAAAAACTGCCAGCATTATGTCAATTCTCAACTGCGATGATTTTCAGTTCGTCTGTAATGTCTCTGGTTCAAACAGTTTTAATTTGTTTAGAGAGATTGAACGCCACATTTACGGCTCCTCGGACATGGATTCGAAGTTTGACGTCAAATAGAGCAATTGCACTCACAACAGTTGCTTGTGCCTTATTCGGTAGTTGCTTTGGAATCGTTGAAATTGTTTTTGTTAAGCCTGAAGTCATTGAAGAACAAAACAACTGCCCCTACAGGTTCAACGTAATAATGTTTGTTACAGACCTAGCTCTCATCACGCTGTTGGTTTTAGTCTGTCTGATTTACGGAGTTGTAATGAAAAGACTTCAAGATATAAACTGTAAAATACATCCAAGCAATGCAAACAAACAGCAATCCACGGTCCAAAACATAAGCTTACAGCCCATTGGAACCTCTGTGAGTAACACAGCCAACCAGGCCTCAGCTGGTCAACAAGAAAGTGAGAACACAGAATCTGCAAGAGTCATACGACGACGAAAGAGATTTAGAGCTAGCATGATGACTATAGGTCTGGTCATCTTTCTCACTTGCTGTAGTGTGCTACCTAAAGTCGCGGTTTCGATCATGGAAACTCTAACAACAGAGTCTTTGACGGGGAAGTACGGCTTGGTCAGAATTTCAATGCTGTTGAACCCTCTACTTGATCCAATTATTTATGTACTGAGACTAAAGAAATTTAGAGAAAAGCTAAAGCTGCGATGTTGCTGAGACATTAACCTTATTGGTATTGTATATGGGCTTTCTTGTTTTAAACTAAAACTTGCCCCCTACTGTCACGTTCATTTATTCTTATACATGTACCATTAAATTGTCGACATTCTTAGGCTAAAAAAATTCTGCTTTAATATGATGTTTTATGTCATTTCTTTTCAGGAAATTCACTCTTAGGAACACGCGAATCGATCCAGGTGATTTTTACTAAACTCTGCAGAAGCTTTTTCTTATCACCAACTGCATAATTTTATACTTATCGAAATAACTTCTCTTAAAATCACTAAGGCTGCGCTTGTTCCAAATATAGATTGTACGTTCGTCAAATTATTGAATTGTTGGACACAGGAACTTAAACATTTCCACATTGACACCAATTGTTAATAAATTGTTAATGCACAGATCCACTACGGCTTTCCATACGACATAAAATTAGGGCTATGAAAAATCCTTAACATACTAGTTAAACTCTTTAGACTCTATTCGCCTATATAAAGTGTTAATAAAAATTACCTGGCTCGATACGCGTGTTCCTTGGAGTAAAGTTTGGTTTTGTTCCACAGCACAAATCACAGTCCGATCTTAAATATCAATTACTTTTTTTTTAGTAGTTTTTGTCTAATGGAGTACACAAAAAGGGAAGACCTCGCGATCAATCTTCGAACGATTGTAATTTAATTGATTGCGGTTCTCGTTTTGTGATTGCTGGTTTTTTGTCCTTGTTTCGGACTTTTAACTTTCAAATGAACAACTTTTTGCTTCCAAATTAAAAATACACATGTAGATAACAAGAAGACAAGAAAGGCAATTTTAAATAATATTTTTTTTGTATGAAATAAATAAATAAATAAATAATTAAACAAACAGAATGAGCAATTCTGTCTTGAATGTATAAGACTACAACTGAAAAAGAATAAGGGGCAAATCAAAACCGCCGCTACTGTCACAAAAACAAAGGAGCGTTAACAATTACACTCATAATTCAGAATTATTTTTGCCTAAAAGCATTTTGTTTAATTTTAAAGTTTATTTGATGGCAGGTGGGTACTTTATGCATCACACAGATGGTAGATGGGTACTTTATACATCACACAGATGGTAGATGGGTACTTTATACATCACACAGATGGTAGGTGGGTACTTTATGCATCACACAGATGGTAGGTGGGTACTTTATACATTACAATGATAGTAGGTGGGTACTTTATACATCACACAGATGGTAGATGGGTACTTTATACATCACACAGATGGTAGATGGGTACTTTATACATCACACAGATGGTAGGTGGGTACCTTATGCATCACACAAATGGTAGGTGGGTACTTTAAACATCACACAGATGGAAGGTGGGTACTTCATACATCACACAGATGGTAGATGGGTACTTTATACATCACACAGATGGTAGATGGGTATTTTATACATCACACAGATGGTAGATGGGTACTTTATGCATCACACAGATGGTAGGTGGGTACCTTATGCATCACACAAATGGTAGGTGGGTACTTTAAACATCACACAGATGGAAGGTGGGTACTTCATACATCACACAGATGGTAGATGGGTACTTTATACATCACACAGATGGTAGGTGGGTACCTTATGCATCACACAAATGGTAGGTGGGTACTTTAAACATCACACAGATGGAAGGTGGGTACTTCATACATCACACAGATGGTAGATGGGTACTTTATACATCACACAGATGGTAGATTGGTACTTAATGCATCACACAGATGGTAAGTGGGTACTTTATGCATCACACAGATGGTAGGTGGGTACTTTATACATTACAATGATAGTAGGTGGGTACTTTATGCATCACACAGATGGTAGGTGGGAACTTTATACATCATACAGATGGTAGGTGGGTACCTTAATTATGCATCACACAAATGGTAGGTGGGTACTTTATACATCACACAGATGGTAGGTGGGTACTTAATGCATCACACAGATGGTAGATGGGTACTTTATACATCACACAGATGGTAGATGGGTACCTTATGCAACACACAAATGGTAGGTGGGTACTTTATACATCACACAGATGGTAGGTGGGTACCTTATGCAACACACAAATGGTAGGTGGGTACTTTATACATCACACAGATGGTAGGTGGGTACCTTATGCAACACACAAATGGTAGGTGGGTACTTTATATATCACACAGATGGAAGGTGGGTACTTTATACATCACACAGATGGCAGGTGGGTACTTTATACATCACACAGATGGTAGGTGGGTACTTTATACATCACACAGATGGAAGGTGGGTACTTTATACATCACACAGATGGTAGATGGGTACTTAATGCATCACACAGATGGTAGATGGGTACTTTATACATCACACAGATGGTAGGTGGGTACTTTATGCATCACACATGTGGTAGGTGGGTATTTTATACATCACACAAATGGTAGGTGGGTACTTTATACATCACACAGATGGTAGGTGGACCAGCTACTGATAACTACGTTGATAACTCTGCTAGCTGGAGAGGGATTAATATAAGCATTAAGCTTGTTTCCCAATCCAGGGTAAATATATATGTTTAAACTAACTACGTTTATTACTATGTTTCTTCAAATTTTAAAACATCTTATTTCGAACTCCTTCGCACTGTTCAATTAGATTAAACGAAAGGGGGTTAAAATTGTTCTTTTAGGTTTTGATTTTTTTTTCTCTTGGAAATTGAGATTGGTCCTCCAAGTTCAGTTTTGTTGTTATACCTTTATTTTAAAAGTAATACTAGTATAATTTGATTAAAGTATTACTCTATCTTATTGACCAGGTTTGACACGGGTCAATTATTTCGGGCTTCATTGTTTAAATCTAGCATAAAAGACTGAGAATTCTAACCCCCACACAACTTTGTGAATGCATGTATAAAAAAGAGAATTACGAATTATTATTTTTTATGCATGTACATTTACAATGTTTAAAGAAAAAGTGGCCAATTTAATATGCAGAAATGATTAAAATGTTCGGTTTTTCGTGTATACTAAAAGCTTGATGTAGACATAATTCAAATAGATAAAAGCATTATTACATGTACATGTACATGTGTATATACCTTTGTATGCTCATTGTGTAATTTTTTGTCAAGTAGAATTACTTTTGCAGTTTCGATTCTGTACTATATATTGTTTGTATAATGTAATCAATTTATAATAGCTTTTTTGTTGTTTTTTTGTTGTTGTTGCTTTTTTCAAAAGCTATTTGCAACAGATGACTTTTCATCTTGTCCCTTTTATTCTTGGCTTTAAAGGGATTATATCAAATGAATGGAATCTAAAGAAACTCATCATTTCTTGCACGTCAAATACTGGGTGATATTTACAAATCTTTCCACCAATATATCAAATTTTCGTAACAAAATATTGTAGCATACTAAAACTATATGCATTTTGATATCGAAAGTTGCACTTTAAACGAATTCATTTAACAATTTTATGAGTATTTATTTTTGTTAGAAATAATTCTTCCTAGCATGGGTATTACATCTCACTAAATCTCGCCTTGCACATTATTAATAAAATTTGATGAGATTCTTTTCAGTTCTGTATCAATCCTGGATTTAACTATTGGTTGGTATTAATTTGTGTTTGAAGATAGTATTACATGGATGTAACTGAATTTTGAGTCAAAGTTTTTTTAAAAGTTTTTATCAAGAATCAAAAGAGTACGAAAGGGCTCTTTTTTCCGGGATTTTATTAGTCTTTGTATAATTGTCGGTATTGTATTGTTTTTTAAAATAAATGTACTTTTTGCGATAATTTTATTAGTCATTTATTCTAGTTTAAAAGTCTCTGTTGGTCATTTTATAGATAAAACATTTATTATCTCAGAGTCTGGTAATTTCCTCTAATAACAGTTTGGGTTTAATCCTTTTAGCACAATTTCACGTTATTCCTATAAGCAAAGATTGGTATCATTTGATCATGCACAGTCTGGGATCATTCTTATTAGCACTCTTTGGTATAATTTGCATGACCAGTTTGGTATTGCTCCTATTTGCACAATTTGGTTTTATTACATTAATATAGTTTGGTATCATTCCTATAAGAAGTAAAGAGGCACCGATGGGACATTCGAGTGTAAAAACGACAAAACTGTACAGCACGAGGAAACACAAAACACAAAATCGACCAAACAACGCGAACTCAAGTCGTAAAAAGAGTAAACTCATGTGCTCTGGAAGAGTACAAAATGCAAGCGGTTCCTGTATGCTATAGCACGCCCGTCGCGCTGCTAATTTCCAACTCACTGTGACAAATCCGGTAAAGGAAAAAAAAAACAAAACAAAACAAACTTCTACGACAAATCACTATCTGCACTCATCTGAGAGTTTGTCTACAAGTTCATAATGTCTACTGTAAAATTTCTTGAGTGAAGACAGCAACCAAGGAGTAACATAAACCTGTGTTAGTAATTTCTGTAAGATCAGTTTGGTATTATTTTTCTATCAACACAGTTTGGTACGATTTCTATAAGGCCAGTTTGGTATGCTGCTGATGAGAGGTTACTCCTTAAAATATGTGTAACAGCACAACCAAATCTGTGTTGGTATTTGTATTTTGGTATTATTTGCCTATTGTTGCTGTTATGTAATTATGATGCCTGTTATTCAATATGAAGGGCAAAAACTGATTTCCAATGTTGTCATGAATGTAACACAAACATTTTACATTACATCATATTTTGTGTGTTAATTTGCTGTCCAGTACAGAAATTTAGGTTTTAGCATTTTTTTGTAATTGTCGCTTGCAACCTATGTATATCTTTGTAATATTGATTAAAATACTGAAACTCCCATATAATTGTGTTGTTTGTGTGGTAATATGACAGCATAACTATCATGCTGGAAATAAACAGATATCTTAATGAGCAAAGTAGCGAATGTATACCTTAAGTTATTACAGAAACTTGAACCACATAAATAAGAACCCAGAAGGTTGAAGGACAAATTGTTATTTGCTTGTTAAAACGAAAACAAGTTATATAAATCTTCAATTTTTACTTTACACGTATATAATTATATTGTTTTTAAGGCTTGATTTCATAAAAAAAACGGACAAAAAGGTCGAAATGTTTCTTGTGAATCTCAAAATTTGAAATTTGTCGAGAGTAAATTTATTAATGATTAATATTTTCTATTGAAACAGCATGATAAATAATGTCGTTATTGTATGACGAAAATATTACCTTGAAGTGTTGATGCATGAAGTTAAAAGCTCCAATTTATTCACGTACAATCTACATTCTACAATCTACAATCTAAAGTATGTAGAATATGAAAAATTACTGCGTATAACCATTGATAACACATTATCATGGTCACAACATATAGGAACCTAAGTCTCCAAAATATCATCTAGGATTGGATTGATGTCTCGTTTGAGGACATACCTACCGAGGGAAGGGCTTCTATTATATTATAATAGGTATATCTTGCCGCTTTTAATTATTTTTGTATTATATGGGGAGAAGCCACTGGTACAAATATTGATAGGGTTTACAAACTGCAAAAGCGTGCAGCAAGAATTATACTAAATGCAAAACATCATGCCACTTCATTGAATTTATTTCAAGAACTTGGTTGGTTAACTTTCATGAATCGTGTACACTATCACAAAGGTGTATTAATGTTCCAATGCATTAGAGTACGTGCTCCTATATACTTATCCTGCTTATTTGACAAGTCTTCAGACATCTCCTCTTATTCACTAAGATCCGCTGAGTCTGGCAAATTATTTGTTCCTAGACCAAATTCTAACTTTATGAAGAAAACAATTTTTTCATTATTCTGGAATTATCTTATGGAATACTCTTCCTCAACAACTTAAGGATATTCAGAGTGTTGAGTCTTTTAAAAAACAATACTTGAAATTCTTGTTATTACAACAAGAATATAATATTGAATGGTGTTTTACATTTCATGGATAATGTTCATTATACAGGTATAATTTTGTTTATTTGATTTTTTATGTATTTATCATATTTTATTGTACATACATTATGAGGGCCTCAGGGAAGATTAGTTTTTGTACTAACTGTGTTACCCTCTTAAAATAAAGTGTTTACTTACTTACTTACAGAATCTAGTATTATTGAGGACCATATTTTAAATACCACATCACTACAAGCCGCCCCAACATACAATAAACTACCTTTACTGTACTGGATCCCTAAATTTCACAAAAATCCGTACAAATCTCGTTTCATATCTACTTCTAGTAAGTGTTCTCTCACAAATATTTCTAAAGTCCTATCTCTTGCTTTGACTACTATGAAAGAATTTATTATTCGATACTGCGAAAAGATATTTGAAAACAGTGGTATAAATTATTTTTGGAGTGTGAAAAATTCGCTCGATGTTTTAAACAAACTTCGTGCTTTTGGAGATACTTATCATACAGTTAATAGCTATGACTTTTCTACTTTGTACACTAACCTTCCTCACTATCTTATTAAAAAACAATTTGAATATCTGGTTAAATGGTGCTTCGATAAATCTAAAAAGTGACTATGTCTGCTCTAAAGTTTCTAAATTATTTAATAAGTCGTTTTTGGCAACGAGACTCACAGGGGTTACGTCAACTGGACTGATGCAGGGTTGATGGCTGCTCTGGGTTAACTTTTGGACAACATTTGTATTCGTTTTGGGAAAACAGTTTGTCGCCAGGTCATCGGTGTCCCTGTGGGAACTTATTGTGCTCCACTTATTGCTGACCTTTTCTTATATTGTTATGAATCACAATTAATGACGAAACTTCAAAAAGACCCCAACAAACTACATCTCATTGAAACGTTTAATTATACATAAAGATGTTTAGACGACATTCTTTAGCTGGACAATCCCATTGAAACGTTTAATTATACATACAGATGTTTAGACGACATTCTTTGGCTGGACAATCCCACATTTTCTAATTTTATTACGGAAATATATGCCAAGGAATTAACTTTGAATAAACCTAACCTTACCGGTGATAGATGCCCATTTTTAGATCAAGATTTAAGTATAAACATTGGAAAATTACGCACTAAAATATATGATAAGCGGGTTGACTTTTCATTTCCTATTGTTAGTTTTCTTTTTTTCTGGAGGGAGATGTACCGCTTTCTCCGGTCTTACGGAGTGTGTGTTTCACAGTTTGTGAGGTATGCCCGGGTCTTGCGGTGGTGTGTCTGATTTTGATGATGAAGACCGATGTATTCCAAAGAAATAACTGTAACAATGTAATGTAACCACAAATTAGTGAAGTCGATTGCTAAGTTTTATCATAGGTGTCTGTACCTTGTTGGAGGGTTTGACTGTACACGTCGAGATTTGGTTGTTGGGGTTAGGGGTGGGGGGGGGGGGAGAGTCCCATCCCGATTTCTACGGTAATGCGGGGCAAATGGGTTCAAGAACAATCCTTTGGGAATGAATAAAGGTTATGGGGTGGAAATTTAAGTAAAGTCTTTGAATTCAGTCTTTTTTGGTAAAAATATTGATAAGTTGATACTTACTTTAAAATGTTAATTGCCTTTTTATACTTATGTCATTTTTGAGCATAACAGCGGTCAAGTGTGTCGGTTTTGTGTGATGGTTACATCACCAAATCATTAATTGTTTGACGTGGGGTGTCAGATTTAAAATCGACATATTACTTGATCTTTTTTTCATCAGTCGATATATGATTCTTAGCTAGCTGTCAGTAACTTCGAATGCTCTCAACAATATCTCAACGTCCCGTTAATTTATTGTTGTCCTTTTGTCTCAGGTTCTCTCATGTTGAATTAAACTTCTATCGATTTGATTTTTACTGCTTTGATATTGGTTATCAATAGGGAGGGAGAAGGTTGGTGCCGAAAAACTAGTTTAACCCCATCACACTTTAAATATGCCTGTCCTAAGCCAGGAATCTTTATCAAAGCTTATGTTTGTATTCGTAGAATTTATGTTACCGGTTATTGTTTTTGTCAAGAAGAGGATCTTTCATCGCACTTTAGGATTGGGCTTGAACCATATGTAGTTTATTTTAAATCCAGGGTCAATTGAAAAACAGCGAGCAGCGACCACTGGTCACATTTAAGGCTGCTGGCTGTTTTTCAAAGACAATTGAAAATATAAATGTTTTCTCTTTGACACTTTCATACCCAGGAAAAAGTCATGTGGCCAAAGTATATAACTTCAATATAAAATAAGACAAAAATATCTGTTTACCAATTGGTATATCATATCTCCATGGTGAAACTGATTTTACCAAGTGCATCATCATTTTAGGTTCCGTTTAAAAAAATGTGCATTCAATATTTTTTCCTTTAAATTTTGTTTCTGAGAGAAAAAATATCATTTATTTGTATTGTTGTGATATTCTTAGATATAAGGAAAGGGTATAACTTTTCGGGATAAGGCAAAATCAAGAGAACGTTGATATTTACAGGTCTACCATAAGGGACGGACCATTTAACTTGAAGGGGGGGGGGGCTGGGTTTTTTGTTTTGGCCAGAAAAATTTTTTCCGCGCAAAGCGTGGAAACAAAATTTATTTTGTGAATGCGTCATGACAGAATTTTTATTTTTTGAAAGCGTCGCGACAGAATATTTTTTTTTTATTATTAGCATTATTTTATATGGCAGAAATTCTTCTTCAGAATATTTTTTTTCTTACCCTCTGCTGCCAAAATATTTTTTTCATCAAAAATCATTTTCAAAATATTTTTTTCATCAAAAATCAAAATATTTTTTTTGGAAAAAACCAAGGCCCCCCTTTCAAGGTAAATGGTCGGTCCCTAAGATGAAAAAATAAGCACTAGTGTGCTTTTGACCGACATAGAAATACAATGCACTAATATAGCTCTGGACTGTGGACACTAAAAATTCGTTAAGCTTTTAGGTCGCAGGTGGTTCCGTCCCTGTTAAGTGTACGAACAGACCATCATGTGTTTGTGTTTTTTATTTTTTCTGTATACGTTTTCGCTCAATCACTGCGTTGACATTGTCAATAAAATATTTAAACATAACCTCATTAGAAAAGGTCAAACGACCTCATTAGCATAGATATAAATACCTCGGATTATCCCCAAAAGTACATCATAACTTTCTTTAATCTTTTCTTTCATTTGCATGGAAAAGATCTAATGATTCCGAATGGCTTTATATAGCATACTGAGATGTTTCCTTCCCCTTACTACACATCCCCTGATTGAAACAACAATTCTAAATGGTTACCAGTCAATAACCCGCTAATTTTGAACTAAGATTTCATTATGCTTAGTAACAATGTTTCCCAGTGGGACAGGCGCAATGTTGAGAAATATTTACAAATATTCTTTCACGGACACTATCTTGAAAATGCATCAGATGTTTTAGAGAAGATACCGAAAATAGGGGAATTAACAGAAGAACAAAATAGGTATTGCGAGGAAGTGAAGAGCTATCTTGAAAAAATAGACACAACAACGTACAAGATAAAATTCCGTCCTGAGAAGTTTTTAAAAGCAATTGACGAAATATCTGAAAAACTTGACCAAGAGGAGGAAGAACCAACAGAGTCGTAAGTATCAATTAACAAGTTGCTGTTTTTTATATAGAGATATTTAAATATTTTTTTCGAAACAAGTCCATGTGGCCCATGTCCTCGTTTTATTTGGTACAGTGGATAAAATTTATGGACATGAATCCAGGTCGTTTTGTACGGATTCTCATTCCTACCAGGTTGTTTCATACTGATAAATGAGTCCTTTCAACCCTACATTGTACTTCATTAAAGACCGGACGTACATATATATGTAAATATTATTTTAGTAACGATAACCTAATCCTCTGTACATTACTTTCTGTAGTTATGATAACTTAACTACAACTTGTCTAAATACAACAAGCTTTAATACTGTTGAACATTCCATCCGCTCCAGCATATGGAGTTTACGTATCACAATTGATTCGTTATTCCAGAGCATGTGGGGAGTACAACGACTTCCTTGATAGAGCTACATGTACACGGCTGACAAGCAAATTGTTAACACAGGGGTACGTTGCTCCCAGGTTGTTGTCATCACTCAAGAAATTTTACGGACGACATCATGTGCTTGTATGCAAATACGGGATTTCTATCTCTCAGATGAGCACAGATGTTGGTTTGACATAGATTTTGTAATGTCATATGCATCCTTTCCGGATTTGACCAACACTTAATCGATCTTTGGCAACGTGACGGGTGTGCTATAGCAAGCAGGAACTGCTTACTCTTCTGGAGCACCTGAGTTCACTCTTGTTTCGACTTGAGTTCGCGTTGCTGAATGCGATTTTGTTGTTATGTGTGTGTGTTTTATGTTGTTATGTGGTTTGTTATGTTGTGATGATTTTTTGTCTGCCGGTTTTGTCTTTGTCTTCACGGTTTTATGATACTGATTGCCCCTTTGGTACACCTTTGCTCCAGTCAGTCATTTGCCAAGGGAACGAACCTGCAATGGATAAGTGATTTAGTTTATATTGTGGTTTATAATTTTACATACACTATTACATGTACATGATGTGCACTACTTGAATGTCTATAAGGCTTATTTTTCATAATTTCAAACATAAACTTTTAGATATTTAGAACAATTTTGAAGTGCCCTTTCACAAGCTTTCATGAGTATCTAGGGACAGAGTGGGTGGGGTATCAACCCCACCATGCCCACTGTACCAAGACATGGATCCAGGAAAGGTTTAACGGAAGTACATTTTTTGTACATGTACGTCATCACTTAAAACTGTCAAAAATTATGTATTTGCACAATATCCACACCTAAAAAACACCTAAACATTTCGCACCTCAATTCCTTTGGCAAACAACAATCTGTACGCCTCACAATTCAACTTTGCTTCCAGTTTGCTGTGCATGTATGCTACATGTACATGTACTTATGTCACTTTTAATTACATGTACATGTACACATGTACTTGTTGATTAGGCAATTCCACCTGTCATCCAAGCTACATTTTGCAGTTTTACATGATACCCAGCTCACAGGGCGTGACAGGTATGTTGAACATTTTTTTTTATTTGTTGTAGATTTTTGAAAAGGGCTGTGATGAAATTTTTAATGGAACTGTCTAGAGTTGGAGATGACATAAGAAGTTCTGATGAAGTTTACGAAGGATGTTTTACAAGATTATTTGGTGTCTTTGCTGAAATGTGTTGTCTGCATTCAGAGTAGGTAATACAGAAATCCACTCATTTGAAAGACCACCCCTCATGGCAAAGACCACAATTCTCATTTTTACGTTATTTAGACATGCCCCTTTACCCCAACCAAAGACCACCCCATTGAAGGCAAAAATCATTGATTTATCCCCTCTTGAAAGACCACTGTAATAATGTAATCACCCATGTAGTACTAGCTACCAATCAATAATTTGATGTCTGCTTGGCATTTTAAGGGAATAAAATTTATTATTATTATTTTATTTTGTTATTAACTTTTTTATTTAATAACAGGAAGATCAACTTAATTGTCTTGCATGTGAAGCAGAACAGGACAATTATATTGTACATGTACATGTAGGTATTGCGTCAGCTGTGGCATTAACTAATAATAGGCTTAAGAACTCAGGTTGTGTTTGTCCATGTTGTCAAACCCAAAAGTGTATAAGGTTCATGTCTGCAAAAAGTTAATGCAGACTAGTGTAAATACATGAATACATGTCTAACAGGAGAGTCTGAGAGTTACATCACTTTACAGTCATGACAGTCATGACAGTCATGACAGTGGATTTGTCTTTTTGTCTTTCTTGATCAATGCAAACCGCTTGATTAATCCATGGTTTCATGTTATGAAATCTTTTTTATCCATGTTGTCATTTTCAAAACGTTTATTTTTATTCATTTGTTTACCAACAATTATGATGCTACACTGTATGGATGTTTGAAATTCAATTGGCTAAGAATGCAAGACAGTAGAAATGGGAATTTCCTAGGCCTGTTACTCAAAATAGCCAGTGTGCAATATCAATTTTTATGGCACTCCTTAGCGTGCAATACCACAAAATATGCAACAACAACAAATACACTACTGTAGGTAAACATGGTAAATTAGAGAAAAAATATACAAAATGTAATGCAATAAGATATGATTAAAATTTCTAAAATATTTTTACATTTTTTCATGGACTGGCAGTGTTTTGGCATTTTATTTTTATTTTTATAATGACCCCTTGACCCTGATTTTTTAGAAAAAAAATTTGTAAACCAGATAACAAATAAAAAATGTTGGCCATATAATGATGTCCTTTATCAATCTGCTGTTTTGGTTGTTTCTTCTTTTCTGAAATATTTTATATTGCTACAATGTATTTATTGAAAAACCATGGCAGATACATGTAGCTAGGAATACCTCTATTGTTACTTAATGGGCTCTAGTTTTATCAATAAATCAAGTTGAGCAATTTATACCCCTTGGGCTTCTTGTCCTCTAAAGGCATGAGCTTTACACTAGTAGTAGCATATATACAGATAATCAAGTGCTTTTGGGAACCCACTGACAATATTTCTAGTTTCATGAAAATACAATGGATACAAGATATAGTTGAATCTTATTTATTTTTTAGGATCTCAGTAGGTGAAGTTGACTGTGCTGTTTGGAAAAACTTAAAGGGATTGAAAAAGGTCACGTCATTACCAGATATTCGTCTTTACCGCTATGGTGTGAAAACAACAAGATCACTTACTGCAAGTTCAAAGATGGCTGTATCTGTTGTTAAGGTACATGTACATAATTATAATGACATAATTACTTATATGTAAAATGTGTCATAAATGTTAATTGCAGGAAAAAGTCACCGAAGAACTGTTTCAAATTTATATTTTTTATTTGTCCATAAACTACTGACTATAACAAAATTGTTCAGCTTATTAAAGCCCCACCAGAAAGAGACAGACACCCTATAGTGATCAGTCTGTCTGTCTGTCTGTCCATCTGTTTTCCACACTTTTGAGATCACCTGGACCAAAGGCCTTTTTAAGCTTTTGTCGATTGAAACCAATCTTGGTTATATATATGTCGTCTCTTAGGGGGTATCCTGCAAAGAGATGATGTGGGGATTTTTGATCCATTGAAAAACATGGCTGCTCAGGGTTTGAATTGAGCATAAGCTAAGAGGCAAAATGCCCCTGGACTTTCAAATTCTGCTTCTAAAAATTTATGATACAAGCAAATTATTGCTTTACAAATTTCTGTTTTATATGAACAAGCAATTGTTGCCCCTTTAAAATATTTTTAATTTCTATCTACATTGTATTCTATGATTCTAAGCAGGTTACTAAAATAGAACACAGGGTTAAACAGCAGTATTTTTGTAAATAACTCAAAAATGATTAAGTTTAGCCAAATTTTGACATACGTACATCATGTACATTATAAGCTAAAAATGGGATAAAAATGTTCAGAATGATGAGATCTACATGTGGACAAATTTTCATTAAAATGGCATAATCAAAGTTGGAGTTCTTGCCCTTTTTGACATTTTTAAATTTTACTGTTATGACTTCAAAAATCTTCTCCTCTAAAACTGCTTGGCAAAATGCAATCAAACTTGGCTTTCATTCTGAATGTCCATCAGACACCAGACATGCTTGGTCATGTCCAGTATTTTGCAATGTTCATGATTACAGGACAGGTCCGGTAAAAGTGAAAAAAAATAAATCACTGAACTTGGTATGGATTTCCCTTAGGGGATCCTGCACAAATTTGATGTGGGGATTTTTTATTCATCAAGATTTTTTTTGCAAATAACTCAAATATGGTAATAATTAGCCAAATTCTGGCATGGTAAAAATGTGTAGAATGATGAGATCTACTTCTGGACAATTTTTTGTAAAGATTGGATAACCAATGTCTGAGTTATTGCCCTTTTTTGTCTTGCATATTATTGAATATATATATATATGTAAGTAACTTTTATAAGACTTTTATGGAAAATAAATTTCTTGAAATGTAAAATATGTACCAGTAGGCATAAAGGACATGGTACGTTAAGAGCCATATTTGGCCCCCTATTTTATGAAAAAGTAAATCTTAAGTAATTTGTTAAAATGCACTTTATACATGGAGTAAGATGGATAAAATTTATGAGTATGCTTTCAATTTTTAATTATCTTTTCGATTTTCAATTTTAAAGAGTCCTGAAACAGAGTAAAATCAACAAAATCGAGAAAAATAATGATTTTTATACCCCGCCACACGAAGTGGCAGGGTATTATGTTATACCCTCAGTTTTTTTCGGTGTCTGTCCGTCCGTCCGTCTGTCCGTCCGTCCGTCCGTCTGTCCGTCTGTCCGTCCCCCGAAGGTTTCCGACCAATAACTTGAAAACGCGTCAAAGGATTTGAATGATATTTTGCACAGCTGTTTAGTACAATAAAATACAGGTCAAGTTCGATTTGCAGCATGATCCAAAAAATAGTTTTCGAGATAGGCCACTTTGAAAAATCAAATTTCATGAAATTTTGAGTTTCCGACCAATAACTTGAAAACGCGTCAAAGGATTTGAATGATATTTTGCACAGCTGTTTAGTACAATAAAATACAGGTCAAGTTTGATTTCCAGCATGATCCAATAAACAGTTTTCGAGATAGGCCACTTTGAAAAATCAAATTTCATGAAATTTTGAGTTTCTGACCAATAACTTGAAAACGCGTCAAAGGATTTGAATGATATTTTGCACAGCTGTTTACTACAATAAAATACAGGTCAAGTTTGATTTCCAGCATGATCCAATAAATAGTTTTCTAGATAGGCCACTTTGAAAAATCAAATTTCATGAAATTTTGAGCTTCCGACCAATAACTTGAAAACACTTCATGGGATTCAAATGATATTTTGTACAGCTATTGAGTACAATAAAATACAGGTCAAGTTCAATTTCCAGCTTGATATGAAAAATAGTTTTCGAGAAAGGCCACTTTGAAATCATATTTTATGAACTTTTGATATTATAACGTGGCGGGGTATCATTTAATGTCCCATTACATGCCCTATTTTTAGAGCTTACATTGTTATTTTCAAAGGCCTCCGCCTACGTGACCCAGAGATTTCTTAACTGATTTAGACTTTAATTGAAGTCAGTTTTAAAATTAATTTACAAAATGTCTGGGTCAAGAAGGCGGAGGCATCCAAAAATTGAAAAAATGACCCCAAATTCCGTCCATTTTCAGCCAATTTGACAGGAATCTTACATATTTGGTTTGTTTTGACATCCTATTTTTCACCAATTTCAGATGCTACGCTCAAAAATTTATTATAATAAGTTTGTTCATTCACTTGAACTTCTAAATAGCATAAGAAATCTTTTCCATATCAACTTTGTAATTTTGAATCATAGAGGGGGCCAAATATGGGCCTTAGTGTACCTTGTCCTTTGATATTGGATATGAAGTATCAAACACTTTAGGTTATGGTCTACGCTCATGATGCTTATTCTGAATCACGAGCATAGCTTTTTACTTGTTTGAATCCATAAATGACAAATTGTACTTGGTTGAATTGATTTTCATTAAAGGTTATACAAGATGCTGTGAAACAGCTGGGAGACTCTGATGTATTTGACCCCTTGTCAGAAAGACTAGATAGTACTCATCTATCAGGATCATCAAGCAGTTCATTAGAATCAGCTGACGATTCAACTAGGAGACCACCTTTAGAAGCATATTTAAGTAACAAGAATGCTTTAGGGCAGCATGCAGGAGAATTGCTACTTGACTTATATAAGTTTCGTAAAGATAACACGAAGGAACCAAAATTAACTATGCCTGGGATGATAGTGGATGGAACATTGGTAAGACTAAGGGCTATTCCAGAAATTAATGTATGGGGGGGGGGGGTCGGAAGCCACTATTTTTATACCCACCATGCATAAAATTATATTTTTTTTCCCTTTATGTTGCATTTGAGAAATATCTTAAACTACCACCACCCATAAAATTATACTTATAGTGACTTCCAACCCCCCATACAATTAATTCTGGAATAGCCCTAAGCTGTTAACGATGATTGAGCATTACATGTTTGTACCTTTTAACACTAAGGTTCAAGATCAGGGTCAATTTGTCTCTTTTCTCACCTTGGTGGTCTTTTGTTTAGCATGCCAGTGTCTCAAATATGTACGTTGTTGGTTCATTCTAAGCAGGGAACAACAAAAGAAGCAAATGCACCAATGGGACATTAAAGTGTCAAAAGTCCAAAAGGACAATGACAAAACCAGTAAACACGAACAATAACAGCATAAAGAATTTTAACACAAAACACAAAATCAACCTAACAGAAATCAACAACACGAACTCGAAGTCGCAACAAGAGTAAACTCGGGAGCTCCAAAAGAGTAAGTGGTTTCAGCCTGCTATAGCACATCCATCGGCTGCTAATTTTTAATTCAGTGTGTAAAATCCAATTAAGGAAGACTATAAAATTTAGCAACTTCTCAGCCAAGTACACGGGATCTAGGAGAAGAGCTATGACTGCTTTGCTGGGTGTTGAAATTAAAAAAATTGCTTTTACGTTTTAGTCTAGTATAGGGCAGTGTTCATTTGTCACACTGCTCTTGTCCTGAAAATGTGTATACATTACATGTAAAAGATTTTTAGCTTCTATATTTCACGCAATTGTCAATTTCAAAGTACCTATGATTTTTAGATCAATGACATTTGATATATATTGACCCAAGCTTACTATAGTCATATTGGATATGTTTTTAAACCTAGGGTAAACATACATTGTATACTTCTTGCATACTGTAAAAGGGGAAATTTTCGTGAGGGGTTTATTTCGCTACTTTCCCGATCATAATAAATTCGTGAAAATATCCCCTCGCGTAAACTACATTAAAAAGGACCCAATATTCCATGATCTAATAAAACTCAAAACTAAAACCTCGCGAATGCATTTTGGTACTGAAAAAGCGAAATATAAACCACGCGAAATTATCCCCTTTTACAGTATTACTTTAATGTCACAAATTGATGAAATTCATATTTATAATTTTAATGTTTGTTTTTTTAACTAGGTGTTCTTTACAGTGTTGGAGATGCAAAGAAACCATTTGAAAAAGCTTGAAAATAATCAAGATTTAGATGAGTATGACAGAGCAGTTATATATTATTCTAAACCCTTTGATTTGCTTTATTCAGATGAACGTAATATTTTGATTGACAATTTCATGAGACTAAATAATATACAGCTGTAAAAAAAATAATTGTATTTAATTTTTATTATTAGCTATGAAATGTTCAGACATGTCAGATAAGAGGATTTGATGTCATATCAGGAAGCTTTTTCTTGAACTATGTAATATTTAACAATTTTTGACACTTTTGGTTGCCTTTTCTGGAAGCAGCATCCCAAATATCTTCAAATATTTTCTCCTCTTGACTGTTGAAGGCATTGCTTTGAAACTTTGCACATATCATCTCCAGGTTGTCCTCTACTACCAACATGGCCATCGTTACTTTGAACATGGGGGTAAACACACAGTTTTAGGCTTGTAACTCGAAGATGAAATCTGAGGTCACTTTACTGTTTCATCTTGAAGAGCTCTTCAGTTTCCATTGAGTCAAAGCCATAGGATGACCCCTAATAGGAGAGGTTGCCACCTAATCATCAAAATACTGTGAATTCATTTATTTTCGTGGGTACCAATTTCAGTGGTTTGATAGAAATTGACAATAGAAAATAATGAAATGTGGAATAAGTGTACTCGACACAGCCCACAATTAAGCGGCAATTTAGAAAAAACCACAAAGGACAACCGCCAGCAGCCTTCAATGGGGCCATTTGGCACTGCTAGCGGTTCTGCAATTGGCCCATGGTCTAAATAAAATGCCTATAATTCAAATCCAGTCCTGAAATAGTCGCAGATAGTTTCTGGATTTTTAAATTCGTGGTTCTGAAGGCTGCAGTATACAGATTAATGTTAAGTTTCTTTTTTGTGGGGAATCCAATTAATAATTGAAATATTTACATGTATGTAAAAATTTTCCCAAAACTTTTCAGCAACACTGATGTTGCCAAAACACTGTCCACCTTACATGACAAATATGTTGTTGTACCTGCAGACAAAGCACCAAATAACATCATTTTTGTGTGCAAGAAACACTATATTGACTGTTTGACAGCTGAATTGGGGGTTGGTTGTACCAGCAATAGTACCACATACACGGCTACAACACTGTGTAAGGAGGAAATCATTGACAATCACAAATCTGTCATTTCCTCCTTCGGCCTTTCTGTTGGTGGCAGTAATGATGACATTCCATCCCTGTATTGGATTCCTAAATTACATAAAAATCCATACAAACAGCGCTTCATTGCAGGGTCATCCAAATGTACAAGTAAGCCTCTTTCAGTTCTGTTAACTTCAATACTTACGGCAATAAAATCCGGCCTCCAGAAATATTACGATTGTTGTTATTCTAGAAATGGTGTCAATCAAATGTGGATCCTGAAGAATTTGAAAGAACTGATGGAGATTCTTAATTCTAAATCAGTTTCATCTTGTAACAGCATCAAAACATTCGATTTCTCCACACTTTACACTTCTATTCCACATGAACAACTGAAATCGCGATTGGCACAGCTGATTAAACGCAGCTTTTTCAAAAAGAATGGAAAATGCAGGTACAAATTTCTTGTAGTCGATTATACCAAGACTTACTTTGTCATCAATGAGTCTAAGAAAAAGAACAAATTTACAGAAGACCAAATAATCGACATGCTCAACTTTCTTATTGACAACATATTTGTTCAGTTTGGTGGACGTGTTTTTCAGCAAACAATAGGGATTCCAATGGGCACTAATTGTGCACCTTTGCTTGCTGATTTGTTTCTTCATTCATATGAAGCAGACTTCTTACAATCTCTTCTAGACAAAAAAGACCGTAGACTAGCTCTCTCTTTCAACCTCACGTTCCGTTATATTGATGATGTCCTTTCACTAAACAATTCTCGATTTGGTGACTTTCTCCATCTCATATATCCCCAGGAGCTTGAGATAAAGGACACAACGGATTCTAGGAAGTCTGCTTCATATTTAGATCTACATCTAGAAATTGACTCACAAGGAAGACTTTCAACAAGGCTCTATGACAAACGTGATGACTTCAACTTTCCAATCGTCAACTTTCCCTTCTTGTGTAGCAACATTCCGTCCGCTCCAGCTTATGGAGTTTACGTATCTCAATTGATTAGTTACTCCAGAGCGTGCGGGACTTACATCGATTTCCTTAGCAGAGCGACACGTCTGACGCAAAAATTGCTCACACAGGGTTATGTTGCTCATCGGTTGCTGTCTTCACTCAAGAAATTTTACGGAAGACATCATGCACTTATAGACAAATATGGGATTTCGATCTCTCAGATGAGTGCAGATGTTGGTTTGTCATAGGGTGTTGTTTTGTCTTCCTTTACCAGATTTGACACGCTGAATGGACTATTTGCAACGCGACGGGTGTGCTATAGCAAGCAGGAACTGCTTACTCTTCCGGAGCACCTGAGTTCACTCTTGTTTTGACTGGAGTTCGCGTTGTTGATTGATATTCAGTTATTTTGTGTTTCCATGTTTTACATGTTGTCTGTTTTTGTCCCGTTCTTGTTGGTGTTTACTGGTTTTGTCTCTGCCCTTTCGGACTTTTGATATTCGGATACCCCATTGGTACCTCTGCTTCTGCAAAGGATTGTACAGGAAAAGTCTAAATATTGGCATAAAATCTTGTCTCAGAAAAATTCAACAAATTTAAATTCTTTTTCTATTTCATCAAAATTAATGTCATACAATAAATTTGTCTACATTAAGAACCTTTGTTATTTTGGGGTCAATTTTCCAATGAGTTATCTCCCTTGCTTTATTAAAAAATTGTATTGATTAAAGTATGGCTCATGCATTTGTTTAATAATTAATTTATTTTGATTTAGTTTGAATAAATGAAACAATTTAACACATGTTTCTTATAACTATGAATATGTGCAATTGCATTTTTTAACTGTTTTTGGTCACATGACCCCTGTCCTCACTAACCTTAATGAAATAGGTAATGTCAATAATCATTTATTAATTGTAAATATATATGTATATCAATGTTGGTGGTAAAAGATCATGATCGTTATACTTGTCCTGCGACTAAATGTTTTCTACCGACATGACCAATTTTTCTGCTTGTTTTCTACTGATGTTTTTTTAAAAATATGAAAAATTACGCTTATTTTTTACATTTTTATACATCCTCTTGGAGAATATGCAATTAATGATTTATTTGTAAAAGAGACATTTGCTTTTTCATATAACTAACAGGTTTAAAAAAGTTGATATGTCCTGGTTTTCTACCGATTACGTATGTTCTTTCCTGTGTTTTCTCCCGATGAGTCCTTGCTTTCTACCGATGATCTAAATTCATATAACTACACATTTTGGTTGTTTTAATGGCAAACATACACCGTTAATGGTTGTGTTGTACAGTGAAGCCTCATCATACTGTTGTATGGCACACTATTTTAACCAAAACCTTGGTATATATCGGATACCTCAGATAACTGGGGGTTTACTGGCAGCTATCTGGGGGTTTTCTGGACGAAACTCTCAATTACATCAGGTATTAAGAGTTGTCTTGGTAACTGGGGGTTTGCTGTTAGCTATCACATAGATACCTAATTAAACCCCCTTCTACTTACAGATATTGTAAGTTCATGCTATTTAACTCTTTGAAAGCAGAATTTATCAATGTAAAGTTGAAAACTATCAATACCTCAAAAACTAATACAAAGCTAAAATAATCTCAATACCTGATGTAATTAAGAGTTTTGTCCAGTAAACCCCCAGTTATCTGAGGTATCCTATGGATATCAGGGTTTTGGTTAAAATGGTGTGTCATACTGTTGTATGTGTAATTGATCAGCCCGAGAAATTTATGTCTCAGCCTCAGCATTTCTAGATATAACAGTGAAATCTGGTAAAAGGATTATTTCCCATTATATATAAAGCTCTTCACAAATCTAATATAAGTGGAAGAAATGTTGATATACTATCATTTTCTGATAAGCCAACTTTTGAGAAATTACACATTAAATTTTATAAAAGTGTTCTGGGTGTGCACAAAACGGTTTTTGCTTATGAACCTCAATTTTCGTTTTATTATCAATATTATCAATATTATGTTCAAAAGAATATATATATATAGTTTTACAATTTGTCATGAAATGTCATTTAATTTATCACATCGGTAGAATGTCAGGACCATCGGTAGAAAGTCAGGACACATCTTTAGAAAACCAGGACCATGTTTTTTAGCTCACCTGGACCAAAGGTCCATGTGAGCTATTGCCATCACTTGGCGTCCGACGTCGTCTTCTTCGTCGTCCGTTAACAATTTTTCAAAAATCTTCTCCTCTGAAACTACTTAACAGAATTCAATGAAACTTGGTATGATTGATCCTTAGGGTGTCCTGCAACAAACTCGTGTTTCGATTTTTGATCGGTCAAAAAATATGGCCACTGTTACTAAAAATAGACCAGGGGGGTCAGACTACTGTTTTTGGCTTGTAAATCAAAAAGTATAAGAGATAGATGAAATCTGATGCCACATTACTGCTTCAGCATCAAAAGGTCTACAAAAGTCTCCATTGAGTCGAAGTTGTCAGATGACCCCTTATAGGAGTTACGACCCCTTAAAGGTGAAAAATTGCATTTTTTCATGTTTTTTGCTTCTAAAATGAAAACTAATACAGATAGAAAAAAGCTGTTGCTTGCTTAAATGTTCAGCTCAATTAGCTCTAAAAAAGTGTCCATAGGGTCGAAGTTGTCAGATGACCCCTTATAGGGGTTAGAGCCCCTTAAAGGCTAAAATTAGTGTTTTTGGCCTGTAGAATGAAAACTATTGCAGATAGAGAAAAGCTGTTGCTTGCTTAAATGTTCAGCTCATTAAGCTCAACAAAAGCATTTACTGGCTTATATAATGAAAACTAAAGCAGAAAAATAAAATTGGTTGCTTGCTTTAATGTTCAGTTCATTAAGCTCTCAACAAAGGTCTCTATAGATTTTGGCCTACAGAATGAAAACTATTGCTGAAAGAGAAAAAGCTGTTGCTTGCTTAAATGTTCAGCTTATTTAGCTCTACGAAGTTCTTCATAGGGTTGACATCAAGACCAGGTGAGCGATTCAGGCTCCTGGGAGCCTCTTGTTTTAAAAAATGACCGAAAAATCAAAAATACGCCATTTGTAATGAAAAGGGATATGTCTTAGAAAATGTACGATTATTTAGAACATAGAGCATAATTTTCAGCCCAGTAAATGGTAATTTAAAACAGATATTCATTATTATCTGAAAAAATGGAAATTGTATTGTCTCTTGCTGGAAAAAATAAACAATACCTTACTGTAATTTTATGTACATACTTAAAAAAAATAATGTTAATTAAACTAACTTGTTTATAAGTGCCATAATAGCCGGGTAACATTGATTGGAAAAAAAATCGTCTGGCAGGTTTTTTTTTATCATCACAACGGTAGAAATCTTTCTATCTAGGACATCGGTAGAAAACGAGCAGAAACATCAGTAGAAAACATGTTGTGGCAGGACAAGTATAATGACCACTTGACCGTGAAGATTATTTTATAATTATCTAATGTTTATTTAAACATGATAAATACATTTATATAAATTATAATGAACAATAAATAAAATGTTGAAATCGATGTAATTTGTTTTACATCAGAGCACACCATTTTAGAGGTTTTTTCTTATATTTATATGGGGCAATAAGTTTTACTCATGTCCGTCCGTCCGTCTGAATTTTCGTCAAGCTTTTCTCAGAAATCGTACATGAGAATGATTTGAAACTTGGTAGGGTGGTTCACAAAGACAAACCTTACGTCCTAAGCCATTTTCAGACCTGTCCCACTTTAACTTCCTGTTTGGGACTTATGCCATTGTGAAAATATGTGAACATGACTATGGAAAATTTCCGTCAAGCTTTTCTCAGAAACCGGACATGGGAATGATTTGAAACTTAAAAGGATGGTTCAGTATGACAAACTGTATGTCCTGAGTGATTTTCAGACCTGTCGGACATCTTCTTCCTGTTTGGAACTTAAGCTGATGTGAAAATATGTGAACATGACTATGGAAATTTTCGTCAAGCTTTTCTCAGAAACTGTACATGAAAATGATTTGAATGGTTCAGTATCACAGTATGTAAACCTGTGCGCCTGAAATATATTAATTACGTTAAATGTGTATGCTTCTTAACGTTTTAAGAAGTAAACATCTAGTCTGATTGATCTATCTGGCAGAGTTTTTACATCTCCCTTTTTGGCCGGATTTCACGGAGTGAAAAATCCGGGTTATAAAATGGTGAATGTCGGGCGGCGGGCGGTGGGCGGCGTGCGGCGTGCGGGCGGGGAAGAAATTTTCGTAACAGTTTTCTCAGCAACTACTAATCACAGTCACTTGATATTTGGTATACAGCATCAGGGTGGGGTCCCATAACGTGGGATGGGATTTCATGTCTGTCGCTCACCTACTTCCTGTTTACCGACTTAGTTAATTTTTGTCTCGCCTGCGACGAATAGTCGCGGAAGGCGAGACATAGGTATTACTTTCCGGCGACGGCGACGGCGTCGTAAACTTTTTTGTAAGACTTTTGTGGACAATGAATTGCTTGAAAAGTATAATAGCTAGGCATCTGATATTTGGTATACAGACAGTTCAGGTTATGGTCTAAGCAACTGTCACCATGCTGTGTGACCCTGACCCCATTATCACGCTCCAGTGACTTTGTGAACTTAGGTCTTATTTCAGGCCATAAAGTTTTTTGTAAGACTTTTGACGACGATGAATTGCTGGAAAAGTGTAATAGCTAGGCATCTGATATTTGGCATAAAGACAGTTCAGGTTATGGTCTACGCAACTGTCACCATGCCATGTGACCCCGACCTCATTTTTACGCTCCAGTGACTTTGTGAACTTAGGTCTTTTTTCAGGCCGTAAACTTTTTTGTAAGACTTTTGTGGACGATGAATTGCTGGAAAAGTATATTAGCTAGGCATCTGATATTTGGTATACAGACAGTTCAGGTTATGGTCTACACAACTGTCACCATGTTTTGTAACCCTGACCCCATTATCACGCTCCAGTGACTGTGAACTTAGGTCTTTTTACCTGCGTCGCCGAAGGCGAAAGCAGGTCTAGTAGCCGGGTCACTCCGTCCGTCCGTCCGTCCGTCCGTCTGTCCGTCCGTCCCGCTATGGGGTGCCTGTCTTGTGTAATCTGAATCTCAAAAACCAAACACTAGATCTTTCTGAAATTTTACACAGTGATAACAGATATATTGAAGATGTGCACCTCCCCTTTTGGGGGCATTTTATAATTTCGTTTAGAAATTAGGGGCCCAAAAGGGGCCAAAAAAAGCGACTTTTTAATTTTTTTCCACAATAACTTTTGTTCTGGTTGACCAAATGCTATGAAACTTTACAGTAATGTTACTTACCATAAAAGGAAGGGTTGGGCTGATTTTGGGTGTCCCCTCCTTTTTTGTTTAGAAATTAGGGGCCCAAAAGGGGCCAAAAAAGCGACTTTTTAATTTTTTTCCACAATAACTTTTGTTCTGGTTGACCAAATGCTATGAAACTTTACAGTAATGTTACTTACCATAAAAGGAAGGGTTGGGCTGATTTTGGGTGTCCCCTCCTTTTTCGGTTAGAAATTAGGGGCCCAAAAGGGGCCAAAAAAGCGACTTTTTAATTTTTTTCCACAATAACTTTTGTTCTGGTTAACCAAATGCTATGAAACTTTACAGTAATGTTACTTACCATAAAAGGAAGGGTTGGGCTGATTTTGGGTGTCCCCTCTTTTTTTCGTTTAGAAGTTAGGGGCCCTAAAGGGGCCAAAAAAGTGACTTTTTTTATTTGTTTCCACAATAACTTTTGTTCTGGTTGACCAAATGCTAAGAAACTTTACAGTTATGTTACTTACCATAAAAGGAAGGGTTGGAATGATTATGGGTGTCCCCTCTCTTTTTGTTTAGGAACGAGGGGTCCAAAAGGGGCAAAAATGTGACATTTTTTATTTATGGTCCGATTTAGAATTTTTTTTTTTACAAGTTAATTTTGGTCATATATTGGATACAAAATGGAGGATACAATTCTTTCTTGACCAACCTTTTCTGTTTAGCAATAAGGGGACCAAAAGGGGGAAAAAATAGAAACAATTTTTTGTCTATTTTTACAATATTGGGTGGCATGTGACAAATATTCTTTGTAAGTCCACCATAGGATGCAAGTGTCAAAAAATTTTGACTGTCCATATTGGGTTAGAACGTACAGGGTTCAACGTTTTGCCATGCGACGCAGGGCCAGACATCGATTGGTCTTGTTTCAGGCCGTAAACATTTTTGTAAGACTTTTGTGGACGATGAATTGATGGAAAAGTATATTAGCTAGGCATCTGATATTTGGTATACAGACAGTTCAGGTTATGGTCTACGCAACTGTCACCATGCCATGTGACCCTGACCCCATTTTCTTGCTCCAGTGACTCTGTGAACTTAGGTCATTTTTCAGGCCATAAACCTTTTTGTAAGACTTTTGTGGACGATGAATTGCTGGAAAAGTATATTAGCTAGGCATCTGATATTAGGTATACAGACAGTTTAGGTTATGGTCTACGCAACTGTTACCATGCCATGTGACCATGGCCCCATTTTCACGCTTTAGTGACTGTGAACTTAGGTCTTTTTTCAGGTCAAAAAACTTTTTTGTAAGACTTTTGTGGACGATGAATTGCTGGAAAGTTATAATAGCTAGGCATCTGATATTGGGTAAACAGACAGTTGCGGTTATGGACAACGCAACTGTCACCATGCCATGTGACCATGACCTCATTTTTACGCTCCAGTGACTCTGTGAACTTAGGTCTTTTTTTTCAGACAGAAAACTTTTTGTAATACTTGTGTGGACAATGGATTGCTTGAATAGTATAATAACTAGGCATCTGTTTTTAGGTATAGAGACACTTTTTGTGTTTATATCAAAAAATTAAAGCTTAGGTAGTTGATTTTAGTGATGGTGCCGGCAGGCGAGACATACTTTTAGTGGCCACACTTGTTGACAATAATGTCCAATAGTAGAAAATTTTCGTTACAGTTTTCTCAGCAACTTGATATTTGGTATACAGCATCAGGGTGAGGTCCCATAACGTGGGATGTGATTTCAGGTCTGTCGCTCACCTACTTCCTGTTTACCGACTTAGTTAATTTTTGACAATAATGTCCAATAGTAGAAAATTTTCGTAACAGTTTTCTCAGCAACCATTTATCATAGCCACTTGATATTTTGGTATACAGTTTCAGGGTGAGGTCCCATAACGTGGGATGTAATTTCAGGTCTGTCGCTCACCTACTTCCTGTTTACCGACTTAGTTAATTTTTGACAATAATGTCCAATAGTAGAAAATTTTCGTAACAGTTTTCTCAGCAAGTATTTATCATAGCCACTTGATATTTGGTATACATAATCAAGGTGATGTCCCATAACGTGGGATGCGATTTCAGGTCTGTCCCTCATCTACTTCCTGTTTACCGACTAAGTTAATTTTTGACAATAATGTCCAATAGAAGACAATTTTCGTAACAGTTTTCTGTGCAACTACTAATCACAGCCTCTTGATATTTGGTATGCAGCATCAACATGGACTCCCATAACGTGGGATGTGATTTCAGGTCTGTAACTCACCTACTTCTTGTTAAACGAAATCCGGCCATTTCTGTCTTTGACCCATTTTTGTTTGGTCGGACAATGTTGAGGTTTTAACGTAAAAATGGGTTGTTTTTCGAAATGGATACAACAAGTCTCACACAAAACTAGATTATTTGGGTTAATATGCATTATCTAGCACAAAAAGGTGAATTGGCGTCTTCTTTTATCATCCATGGACAGTTTCTAAAAATCATCGTATACGAACAATGTTGATTTAAAAGAAAGTATTATTAAAAACCTACCTATCTTGTTGACACTTACGCAATTTTCCCACGAAAACATAAATAAGCGTACACATTTAACATAATTAAGACATTTCAGGCGCACAGGTTTACATACTGTGAGTATGACAAACTGTGCATCCTAAGACTTCTACTTCCTGCTCCGGGCCAGCGGGGACATCTGTGTCCCATGGATACATTTCTTCTATATTTTGTAATAATTTGATATTTGATAGAAGGTCGTCTAATTTTGTCAAAACTGGAGTTTTTTGTCAATTCCAAAACTTCCATTTGGGGTCATTTGGTTTAAAAAGGAAGGTAATTTGAAACATTCTAATGTAAATGACGTCATGGTTATTGGTTTTTGTCTCGCCTGCGAAGCAGAGCGGGACATAGGTGTTACTTTACCGGCGGCGGCGACGGCGGCGTTAACTTTTTGGAAAAGTTTTATGAGCACCTCCATATCTCAAGAACTATAGGTCCTGGGTTGATGAAACTTGGTATGCATATGCCCCAGTAGTAGCTTAGCACAGTTGCATCCCCATCTTTTGACCTTGACCTTGATTTTCCGGTTGAGTGACTTTGACAATTTTCAATACATATAATAGCAATGAAAAAGTTTTGCGAGCACCTCCATATCTCAAGAACTATAGGTCCTAGGTAGATGAAACTTGGTATGCATATGCCCCAGTAATACCTTAGCTCAGTTGCATCCCCATCTTTTGATCTTGACCTTGATTTTCCGGTTGAGTGACTTTGACAATTTACAATACATATAATAGCAATGGAAAAGTTTTGCGAGCACCTCCATATCTCAAGAACTGTAGGTCCTAGGTTGATGAAACTTGGTATGCATATGCCTCAGTAGTAGCTCACCACAGCTGCATCCCCATCTTTTGACCTTGACCTTGATTTTTCGGTTGAGTGACTTTGACAATTTTCAATACATATAATAGCAATGGAAAAGTTTTGCGGGCACCTCCATATCTGAAGAACTATAGGTCCTAGGTTGATGAAACTTAGTATACATATGCCCCAGTAGTAGCTTAGCACAGTTGCATCCCCATCTTTTGACCTTGACCTTGTTTTTCCGGTTGAGTGACTTTGATTATTTTTATTGCATATATTTGCAATGTTTAAGTTCTATAAACATCTTTTGATCTCAGAAACTGAAAATCCATGTAAATTCAAAATATAGTGGAAGTAAGAAAGAATAATTATTTCTTATGGTGCCGGCAGGCGAGACATACTTTAGTGTTAACTCTTGTTATTTAAGGTACTGCATCAAAGATGCGGACGCCCTATAGTTTTCACTTTGTCCGTCTGTCCGTCCGTCAACAATTCTTCTGAACACTAAACTCAAAAACTATTAACAACACAGTTCTCAAATTTTGTACAGGTACTAAGTAGCACGTCATAATTTCGTGCATAAATGTGAAATATGTTTGGAAAAAACCCCAATTTTTATCGAAAATCACAGATTTTGAGAATTGGACTTTTTGAACACTAGAACTCAACAATTATTCACAGCACAGTTCTGGAATTTTGTACAGGTACTTAGTAGCTTGTCATAATTTGCATATTAAAATTTTATGCAAAAATGTGAAATATTTTTTGAATCATTTTTATTTTTTAATCGAAAAATCACAGATTTTGAGAACTGGACATTGTGAACACTAAAACTCAAAAACTATGAACAACTCAGTTCTGAAATTTTGTACAGCTACTAAGTAGCGTGTCATAATTTGCATTTTAAAATTTCATGCAAAAATGTGAAATAATTTTGGAAAAAAAATATTTTTTTATCGAAAATCATAGATTTTGAAAATTTGATTTTGTGAAAACTAAAACTCAAAAACTACTAACATTACAGTTCGGAAATTTTGTACAGCTGCTAAGTAGCATGTCATGATTTGCATATTAAGTTTTCGTGCCAATCTGTTTTTAATTTTTGGAATAATCTTCATTCTTGATGGAAAATCACAGATTTTGAGAATTGGCATTTTTGAACAATAAAACTCAAACATTTCAAATGCTATTAACAATATAGCTCTGAGGTCTCATACACATTCCATGGAGCATGCCTTAGTGGTTATAATCAAAGTTAGTATGATTTTGAAAACACCTAGATTTTTGGCCACGGGGTCCTTTCTGACTTTGTCAGTATTCTAGTTAATTTAATGGAACATAAATGAGGTTAACTTGTTAGCAGTGAAATTAAGCACACTTTTAAGATGTTTTGCAGACATAAACTTGTTTTATTACACAAATTTTATGCCCCTGCGACGACATGTCGGGAGGCATTAAGTTTTCATTTACTCATGTCCGTCCGTCCGTATGTCCGTACGAATTTCCGTCAAGCTTTTCTTAGAAACCCTTCAAGTGAATGATTTGAAACTTGGTAGGATGGTTCAGTATGGCAAATTGTACGTCCTAAGCGATTTTTTCAGACCAGTCAGACATCTACTTCCTGTTTGGGACTTAGGCCAATGTGAAAATATGTGAACATGACTGTGAAAACTTCCGTCAAGCTTTTCCCAGGAACCGTACACAAGAATCATTTGAAACTTGATAGGATGGTTCAGTATGAGAAACTGTATGTCATAAGCAATTTTCAGACCTGTCAGACTTTTAGTTCCTGTTAAGGGCCAGCGCGGGCATCTGTATCCCATGGACACATTCCTTCTATTCTCTTTTAATTAATTATTTCTTACATTTTTAGCTATTCTGATTGTTATAATGCCTAAAATGTCACAAGGGGAAAAAGAGCAATTTACATATTTTAAAGTGAATATGAATTTATCAATATTTAAACTTTAAGATCTACATTCAACATCTTTATTATTACTTTCCACGATAGAGCGTCACATATGACACAAATATTCCCAGGGTTAATTACTTCTAGACTTGACTTCACTTAAAAAAAATACGAAACACATCGGGATAATCAAAGTGGTTTAGTCATAGTGATTTGTTTTGTTCTTTACCGGACTCGACACGCTAAATATTGACCAATACACCCATACAGAAACTACTTTAACTTGTGGAGCAACAGAGTTCAGTCCCGTTACGACTTGGGTTCACATTAATGATTGATGTTTGGTTATTGTGTGTTTCTGTGTTGTTTATTTTTTCGTGTTATTCTCGTTTGTGTTTAATGGTTTGTCTGCCCTTTCGGACTTTTGACATTCGAATGCCCTATTGGTACACCTCTCGCTCTGTTTCTTTAGCCGCAATGTACTCGTATCTTTTACTTCTAAAGTTATTAAGCAATTTTTAGCTTTCCTGGACCTTCGGTCCAGGTGAGCTATTGCCATCTTTTGGCGTCCGTCGTCGTCCGTCGTCGTTAACTTTTCTTTGAAAATCTTCTCCGAAAGGACTGAAGGGATTGCTTTGAAACTTTGCACACTTCATTTCTGGGATGTCCTCTACCAAGATTGCACAAATGGTGACCGCCGTCCAAACAACATGGCCGCCGTTACTAAAAATAGACCAGGGGGGTCAGACTACTGTTTTTGGCTTGTAAATAAAAAAGTATAAGTGCTTCAGCACCAAAAGCTCTACAAAAGTCTCCATTGAGTCGAAGTTGTCATATGACCCCTCATAGGAGTTACGACCCCTTAAAGGTGAAAAATAACATTTTTTCATGTTTTGGGCTTATAGAATGAAAACTATGACAGATAGAGAAAAGTTGATGCTTGCTTAAATGTTCAGCTCATTTAGCTCAACAAAAGTCGCCATAGGGTCGAAGTTGTCAGATGACCCCTTAAAGGGGTTTTGGCCCCTAAAATAACGTTCTTTCATATTTTTGGCCTATGGAATGAAAACTATAGCAGATAGAGAGAAGCTGTTGCTTGCTTAAATGATCAGTTCATTTAGCTCTACAAAAGTCTCCATAGGATCAAAGTTGTCAGATAACCCCTTATAGGGGTAACAGCCCCTAAAATGACGTTTTTTTCATGTTTTTGGCATATAGAATGAAAACTATAGCAGATAGAGAAAAGCTGTTGCTAGCTTAAATGTTGAGTTCATTTAGCTCTACAAAAGTCTTCATTGGGTGATAGTTGTCAGATTACCCCTTATTGGGGTTACGGCCCTTAAAATAACGTTTTTTTCATGTTTTTGGCCTTTAAAATGAAACTATAGCAGATAGAGAAAAGCTGTTGCTTGCTTATATGTTCAGTTCATTTAGCGCTACAAAAGTTTTCATAGTGTCAGATGACCCCTTATAGGGGTTATGGCCCCTAGATTAACATTTATTCATGATTTGGGCCTATGGCTACATTATGAAACTATAGAAGATGGAGAAAAGCTGTTACTTGCTTAAATGTTCAGCTCATTTAGCTCTAGAAAAGTTTTTATAGTGTCGACATCAAGACCAGGTGAACTATTCAGGCTCCTGGGAGCCTCTTGTTTTATTATACCCCCGCTTCGAAGAAGAGGGGGTACCGGTATACTGTTTTACCCGCTATCAACGTTATAAGGTGGTATATTTTTTCAAGATTTTTGTTTGTTCAACGGACGAACAGAAGAAGGAAAAACGAGCCAGAGTGCCTTTTACAACCACCTTTTATAGACCGGACATAAAATTCACCGCAGTGGACATTTTTCGCATTAACAACGTAACACACATTTAATATAATAAACACTACAACATTTGTGAATATATTACATGTGAACTTGTAAAGATGAATAAAAGGAAACATGTTTGCATTGAAGATGGAACATATAGGTTATACATGAAAAAAGCATATGTAATAATAATTTGCCTTATAAAAGGTACATAACACTGTCGATAGAAACATTGCCACCCGTCTATTAACTGATACACATATTCTCTGATAAGGTAAAAAATAACTGTGAAAGATACCAGTTTGGTTATATCTTATCTTTTCAGGGAATTACTTCATTGAATGTACAGAAGTTTCCAAATTGTCTATCAATTGGAATCAAACTCTCGTTGATCAAATGTGACATTGACTGAAAAAAAAACATTACAACTGATTAGTCATGGACTTCCGGGTCTCTATCTCCTTTAAGATTTTATTCAGAAGAAATAAAATGGATACACCAAGAACCCTGATAATATAAGCAAAACAGTTAAGTTAATAGTATCTGGTATTACAATAAAAGACGCAGGTTAACAACATGAAAGAGCACAAACGATTTCCACAGATCAAGTTTCAGCAACATCGCGGTTTTAGCTTCTCTCTAAATTTCTTTAGTCTCAGTACATAAATAATTGGATCAAGTATGGAGTTTAAAAGCAAAGAAACCCTAACCAATTTGTAATCCTCAATCATCGACCCTGGTGCCAGGTCTTCAGTGATCGATATGACGACTTTAGGTAGCACGCTACAGCAAGTGAAAAAGATTATCAGTCCTTCCGTAATTATGCTTGATTTAAATCTCTTTCGGCGTTGTAGGTCTCTTGTAACATGCATTTCATCATTTTTCTGTTGACTAGATATGGCCCTGCTTGTTTCGTTACTTCCAGAGGTACCAATGTGCTTGAACTGTAGATGTATGTGTAGATCCGTTTGTGTGGATTGGCTGTACTTTGGAAATCATGCTTTGAAGTCTTTTGATGACAACTCCGTAAATCAGACAAACTAAAGCTAACAGCATGATAAGCGTTACATCTGTTAGCAATGACATCACGTTTAATTTGTATGGACACCTCTCTTGATCTTTTTCCTTAGTATGGAGAACTTCCACGATGGCTATGCCACTACAGATGAGTATACAACCAACTGTTGATAGTGCAATTGCCTTGTTAGATGTCAGCTTCCGAATCCAATTCCGTGGTGTAGTAAAAGTAGCATTCAATCTCTCTAAACAGATGTGTCAGAGACATCATAGAGGTACTTAAGATCATTGCAGCCAGGATTTGACATACTGATTTCAGTTGAAAGGATTGAATCATATAACGTATTCCAAGGAAAAATCCACAACAAAAATCGCTTATACTTAAACTGATTACAAGAACGTGAAATCGGCTTTTTCTGATTTCTTTAGAACATCTGACAACTAAAATACATAATGCATTTAAAATGCACATGGACGAAACCACTAAAGTGGTTAATATCTGTAAAACGCATAATTTGTCACAGACCATTTTGTATTAATGTTAAAAAGAGATCTACTGTTACGTGTTACTATGTCCAATGCTTACTAAATTATAAGTAAAACTGTTTCCTTGTATCAGCGATCTGATTTCTCGGCCTGTGATCTTGCCCACTACATAATTAAGATAAATTCTCAATCATTTGTCTGCTTGGCTTCTTTGAAGATTTTTTTTATAGAATTTCTGCGATACCTATATTATTAGAATTGTTGCTAATATGATAGCTCTATCAAACATACCATTTGTACATTTAATTATGTTCGTGGTGTAAAGAGATGTATCATTAATTTTTTATAGACACATTATACCTGCTTGGATTAAGCTCATTAGTGTAAAGATCATTGTTTAGAGATAGATATAAAATGAATTCCAAGTAAAAAGTACACAAAATAGATAATTCATAACAAGAACATGAAATCGAATTTCACAAGGTACATCAAGGTCCCCTTTTCGATTGAAAGTTACTGAATTGATATAGAGAGGCTACAGTGAATGATCCAACTTAATTTTCAATTTGATTAGCATATTTTCCTGTATTATTAAACAGGTAATCTGTAGATTACAAAGCGCGCCACGTTACGCAGTAATGACGATAATCGAAACAAGACTTTCATTTTCAAAATTCTTATTGGTCATCGATGCAATAAAAGAAGATAACAGTCATCATTTGCGCCTCTGATGAGTCTTGAATAGACGAAACGCGCGCCAGGCGTAGCAAAATTTATTATCTGGAACTTTGTTGTCATTTGTATTTTGAAGCATACATTTTGCTTACTAGTTTGGTAGATAGGGCAGTTTTCGGTAAGCTGGAATAAATTCTAACCATTCACATGTAAGAAGTCATCAACGTGAAGAAAGAAGATCACAACTAGCAACTGCTTAGCATCCCTAGGTACACCCCTTCAAACCTATATGGTTGATGTTGCAATTTTCCGTAAGCGGAAATTGTTTATAACAATTCTTTTGTCAGTAGTCATCAATGCAGAAAATGTAGGTCATAAGCATCATATGTCCCGATTATGGGTGAAATATCGTCGACGGGACATTAGGGTGAAAAATCATGGACGGAACATTAGGGTGAAATATCGTCGACGGGACATTAGGGTGAAAAATCGTCGACGGGACATTAGGGTGAAAAATCGTCGACGGAACATTAAGTAGACAACAGCCAATCAATCAATCATAGTCAGCAACCGAAGCATGCATTGTGCAGACAAACAAGGTGCACCCAATATACCAGTATGGTTGATGTTGCACTTGTCAGAAGGAATTAGGCTTCACTATTTTTCTAAGTAGCTGACTGTACCGGCGTCGAGGCTTCGGTTAGCACATACACACCGATGAATTGAGCTAAAAACTTGTTGTCAAAACAAACCAAATTTGCAGAATTATTTTTTGTCAAATTTTCTAAAATTGGACAAATATGGTTACATTTCTTGAATTTTTGGCCTTTGGAATAACAATTTACGCAAAAAATTTATATATTTTCCTCTATTTGTTCAGTGCAACCCTGTATTGAGGTTCTATGAAATTATTAAATGTTATTGGTTATTTAAAACTAAAACCAAACTTACAAAATTTTGATCACCTTCCTCAAAATATAAAGTACATTTTGATGTATTACTTTTAATATAGACACCTTGCTAAACATTAAGCACACTAATTTGGCTTTTCAATAATTGGTGATAAATTTCATTGATGCTTTGGGGACTTTAAATTCTCTGATGCATGATGAAAGGGATGGGAGCGTTTAGTAAAAACCACATTTTCACCATGAAAAGCGGCAAACAACTCTTCGAGACACTAGACGCCTAACTGGCAGTATGAGACCAAAGGGTCCACCAAACATTCGCACTAAACGTGGAAATATCGGAAATTGACTTGTTGACGATAAATTATTAATCTTTTGATCATGATTTACATTTTAAAGTGTAATTTGACAATTTAATAACAGTTTGGAGCTTCAGGTGGCCATATCTTTTAAAGACCATGGTTATGTACAAAAGCTAATATTATATTCGCTTTGCATATAATGTAATAAAAATGTTATTTTTAGTTGCTTTAGCCATGTTTACATGTGTTTTTTTAATTTGCAATACAAATGCACAAAGAGTAGCAGTTATATAATATTTCAAAAGTGTTTTGAAAATGTTGGACTTTCAAAAATTAAGGGGTGCTTAACCTTTTTCCTGGTGTATATATTTGCATGAAAAGGGGCGCAAATATATGGCACTAATGTACCGTATCCTATATTTTGGGACACAACGCACAATTCAACTCGCATATTTGCAAGACCAGCAATGTGGCAAATCTTCTGAAAACGCGTGGTATCATTGAAATGAAACAATTAGATATTAAATTTAAAACACATTTCGGACATTTTAACCCTTTTTACAACGAGAAACTACAGTCAATACAATGTTGAAGAAAAATCGTTGGCTCACGTGCAAATTCTCATGAGAGGGTGACCTTACCATGCGACCCAACGATTACCGGTTGACCCAGTGAAATATCATATATATATAAAATGCCAAGTGACAACGTCTAAGCGAATCAAAATACAGATTTTTATATGAGTATATAATATTACAACTAATTTGTCCATATTAAGTAACAAATTTCAACGTCTCTTGTTGCTACGTGTTTTTATTGCCATCTGCTAATTGTTTGGCTAGAAGTAAATTTTGTGGAGATATAAAAACGTTATGATCATTTCATTTATTTAGTGGCGGTCTTCTGTAAAAAATATTTTAGTCTTACTTTTGGACTGACGGGGTTCCATAGTTCTTCACCAAAAAGCGACACAATTACTAGTAATTACTTTTATTTGATTTATTGTACGTAATTCATTGAAAAAAAATAAGCCTAAATATACCAGGAATTATAAGAAATCTGTTTTATTTTTCGCCGTAATTTGATATAATATCTATATAGTCCCTATACTTTTTTTAAAGGAAAACTGTGCATGTAGCCTATTATTTTGACTCAACATCATGTGTTGATCTTATACATGTACAATCATAAACTAATCGAAAAGTGATATTTCTTTATCAAATACATGAAATAGGGACTGAAATTTTGATCTTTTCTCCATTTGATGCATAATAAAAAATGTAAAAAAAAAAAAAAAAAAAACGCTTCAAAATTCTCGGTGCTTTTAAAGTGGCTTTAGAAAAAGCTACCTTTTGGACAGATAATTTTTTTTCACTAAGACTCCAATGATTTTGTCAAAACTAGGTCTTTTTTACAGCAATTAGACGGATTCACTGTTAACGCGACTGCTCATCGGCCTGGATGGTAAATGTGCGGTTTATGGACCGAATTATGGTAAGCTATTTTTAGCATTTACAAATAGTGTTTAGGGCTCCTTGGAAATATTTCAATTTGAATGCTATTGATAGCAACAAGGCATTCTCTGAGATCGTACGTTCCCATTGGTTTATCTAAAAGAAAACTGATCTACATGTTCAATTTTTAATTTTGCATAGTATAGATGTACATAAAAAGCTTCTACGCTTTTGATTTTTTAAGAATCTAATATTTTATTCTTTATCTAAAATATTATAACAGATGATTTTGTTTTCAATCAGGAGACCATAATTATAACATAGGGCATAAACACGAGTATTTTCGTATTTATTTGATGTTGTGTGATCATTTTTTCTGATATAAGTACATGCAATTCAGTGACTTAAAATATATTATTTAAGCATATGTCGTCTTTATGGGAAGCATCTAATGATAGGAAAGTTGGTAATCATATCATCGTTTTAGTCAACAAGTCAAGATCGTGGTTAAATGTAGAGTAACAAAGGTTAAGAGTTCGCTCATCTATAAATGTTTCTTGGTTAAAAATAAAAAAAATCGATTTAGTAAAATTAGATGAACAAATTTACTTCTATTATTTCCTTTTATCTAATGAATGGTATCATTACATAACTTTGTTTTTGTTTCTTTGTATTTTTTTTCTCATTACAATTGTCCAAGTTGTTTTGGGTATTTTGACAATGTACAGTTGTTTTTGTTCGTCAATAGCAACCAACAATTGAAATTCAGCACAATAATGTCGTGCCACACATGTATTGATTTTTTTGTAGTTACAGGAATGATTTCAGCAATTATTTGCCCATAGACATTAATACTTGACCAATATCTAAAAAAATCTATCTTTCAAAATAAAAATCTTTCATATCTTTTTCAATTAATTACAATTACAGCTCCCTCATGTCCTTTCCCCTAAAAAATGTCATGCGGCATTTTTGGCACTTTCACGTGGCCTTGTTAATTAACAAACATTATAATTTCGCACTAAAATCAGTATCTACCCCTGTCATCTTTAAGAAATTATTAAAATTTCAAAAATCCTGTTTATTATTATTTTTTTTTAAAGAATAACTATATATTATATTTGTTGAAAACATTTCTTGTTTAACATTTCAACCAATACCACAGCTCCAGAGTGTCAATTCGCACTAGATCATTCTCCTACAAAGGGGTGGGCTTATGTGACGTAGGGGTAATTACTGAATTCATACCTATAGAAAATTGCTCTGAAATGTTCATTTTTAGTACTGTATGCAAGACGTAGAAAACTACTAAAATATGTTTTACAAATGGAAGACGATATGAGGCGTTATAACTTGTTTTACGATTAACAAAAGCTGCAAGAAAAGCGCTAATACTTTGCTTTTAGAAGTCTAAAAGGTTGATAGGTGACTAGTCTTAAAGTCGTTAAGGGTGTACAGTTTATCGTACTGAACGACCCCCAACCAAATCATTCTCATGAGAAATCCCCGACGGACATTTTCACATTAACTTTCCTATTGTCCCAATCCCAAATAGAAGGTAAAAGTTCGAAAGGTCTGAAAGTTGCTTAGGACGTACTGTTTGTAAAATTGACAACGGTTTGAGAGTAAAGCTTGACGAAAATTCGTTTGGATGGAAGTACAGACGTACAAAGATTAAAGTTAAATGCCCCTTCCCACACGTTATCGCTTGGCATAAGAAGAGAAAGGAAAAAGAGAAAAAAATCTAGGAAGGGTGTGTTCAAATTTGATCAACTTCTGTTATCCTTTTGTTGTAACAGTTTCTTTTTTCTTTTAGTTCATATATACATTTGTACTGAATTTAAAAAGGCCTTTGGTTGTCTTTACGAAGACCTTCTAGCTGGCTTAATAAATCTAAATTGTTTATATTTAAATGCATTTGTATTTTGGCAGTTTTTATTTTATATTCCCTGTATAGTTCATAATAGAGAATAAAAATGTGCTTAACTGTAATTGCAAGAAAAAACTTTATACGTTCAATTGTTTAATCTTTTTCTCATAAAATAATACCAACATCGAATAAAAAGCTACGCCGGGCATTATATGACATATCGAACCCTATACGTTTTATGCCCAATATGGATAGCAAATTGCTCTAGACACATGCAGACCATGGTGGAATGACAAAGCAGCCTTTGGTGGACTTTCCATCCACCTTTCACACGGAATTCATTTTTTTTCAAAATCAGACCAAAATAAATTACACAGGGTTTTCCATATCAGGCCCCGAGACTCCTGTATAAGTTGAGGCGTGAGCTGAGGCCATAACATTGGTCCAGGAACTATATGGGTCCTGATATGGAAATCTCTATCTCTTTGGAAATTGGCATTTCAAGTCCTCTGGCAAGCACGCGATATCAGTACAACTTGGACATCTCGGCTATAGGGGAAAGTCGTGATATTTCGATCAGTTTAGTACTGCCGGTAAGCATTTCATCTGGTACGTAAAATTCTGTCATCGAATGGAAAACCACCAACTATTTTCGGAAACCAGAACATTTAACCATTCGGAACATGTCGTATTTTTAGCAATATGATGCGAAAATCGCCGATGATAACACCATTTGCTAGAATTTTTCTTTCGTGTAATTTCGATCAAGTGGTAGGTAATTTCGATCACTCAATCGGGTAATTTCGATCACTAAATAAATGCAGTGGGGAGTATATATTATGGTTTTATACATGTCTTACATGTTTAGGGACGGACCATTTAACTTGATTTAATTATTGTTTTGATCAGATTTTTTTTTTCCGCGCAGAGCGCAGACATTTCGAAGGAGTCGCGACAAATTATTTTTTTTCTTACCCTCAGCTGCCAAAATATTTTTTTCATCAAAAATAATTTTCAGAATAGTTTTTTTAGGAAAAAACCAAGGCCCCCTTCAAGTTAAATGGCCGGTCCCTTAGTATATGTGTATGTTATGAGGACAGGAATAAGAGCCCTGCCCCTGATATACTGTAATTTTCTATGTATCTTGTGTGTTTTTGTTATATATACACTTACTCCAATCCGTATCCTGTCATTTTTCTGCATGAGTCGTGCTACGTTTTCGACGTTTTTATTTTACGTGTTTTCGGGATTTTGAACTTTTATTCCTCGTGTTTTCGTGTTGGGGAGGTTGTACGTGCTTCGTTTTTGTCTGTATTTTTATCCCGTGTTTCGTGTTTTCAGATTTTCAGTATTACCCGTGCTTCGTTTTCTGCCTTTTTGAGGCACGTGATTGCGTGTTTTCGATTATCTGAATTCATTTTTCTCGTGTTTCATTTTCAGCGTTTTAGAAGCACGTGTTTTCGTGTAGGGATCCCCTCTTTACCATCCCCTTTTCTATATTTGTTTTTTTTATGTTAAGCGGTAAATTTTATGTGAGTATTTATGGCTCTTTTCAGTGGACCAAATTCAAATAATACTTTCGTATTCATACTTTTGAGACTATTTTTTTTCTCACATTAAAAACAGTAGTTGTCTCTTTGAAAAAAAGGGATGTTAAAGATAAAAACAAGATCGTTTTTCAAGCATATTGATTCAAGAGTTTCTATATTGGAGACGACATGTCTAGTTTTTACTCAATTTCTGATCGCACAGTTTTAATTTGTGCGTCGAGGGCTTTTTTGGCGTTCAATAGTTCTTTAATTTTGAGTCTCCTTTCTTTGTTTAGTTCTTTAGTTTTTTTTAGTTCCTCTTTTTTCCGTTTTTCCTCTACAACTTCGTCAGATGTCAACACTCTATGACATAGTGGCTTGTTAGATTTAGTTTTTTTGGCGGGAGGGGGTGCTACAGCGAAAGCATCGTTAATAGAGCTATTCCAGTCCAACAACGACCCAGTTGCCACTCCTAACTCTCCAGTTCTCTCATCTAGCGTAAATGGGAGGTCAATACATTCTGGTACAGACTGTGTACTAGTATTCAGAGAACCTTCATACACTATTTCCGATCTCTGAATGGACGACTCCAAAGAAATTAAAGTCTCAACGGCGTCACGAGTTTCCTGGTCCTCTGCAGGAAGGAGGATATCCCCGGATAGGCTGTTGTTCAAGACATCGAAATCATCGTTTATGTTAATGTCCTGCTGGATATCATCTCCTCTATTTGATATGTCGACCGGGCTCACAGAATTGTGATCATCGTTTCTGTTCATGTCCGACTGGAGACTATCACCTGCAGTATTTGATTTTGTGACAAGGTTGTTTGCATTTACTTGATCTACATGTAACACCCACTGTAATGGATGACGATTGCTCTCCAATGACGTCGTTGTTTCACTATCTTCATTGAAGGCAGAGGACGGGGCAAATGCCACTGCTGGGATTTCAAGGGGATTAAACGGGTAAATTCCACATGCCTTGAAGCCAGATTTTATGTTATCTTCAGAATGAGATTTTTCAAATGCCTGCTTAAATAATCCTGGCCATGTTATTTTATTGATTGTGTTTCCTGGTGTTTGACAAAATTCAGTGCTTAATCTGTCATAGCTGGCATTTTGAGGTCCAAATACGCACCGGTCTAATGGACATAGATAGTGAGTGGTATGTGGTGGGAATGTGAGGAGAGTAATACCATTTTCCCTAGCTTTTTCAATCAAGCCAAGCACTTCATGTGAGTGATGTCCGTCCAATAGTAGTAGTTGTGGGCGATTGCTTCCACATTCTCTCAGAAAAATTTTCTCGAACCACTCCACTCCTAAGATGTCTTCAGCCCACGCATTTTCCTGATAAGTCCATCGTGCATTTGCTGGGGCATCTGCTGTATTCCAGCTAAGAAGAGACTTCGATGTTTTCCCCTTCACTATAAGCAAGGGTGGCATATAATTTCCATTTGCGTTTATGCAAGAAACAGATGTAGTTCTTTCGCGGGTATCCGATACCCTACTTGGGACTCTCCTGGATGATTTTGAGGCCACAACTTTACTCGGGTTGTGCTCAAGAGGGTTGCCCTTTTCATCCATGTTCCAAATACATTCTGGACGATTTTCCAACCCAAGTGTACATATTTCCTTTTGGAGATCTAGGAAGTAGTCGCCTACCTTTAGGTCATTTAGACCTCTTGCCCTTACATTAGTTAATTTTTCAGGGGATCTAAGTGTAACAGATTTATTCCTGGCTTTAAATCCTTGCCACCATTCTTTCCTTGGTTTCCCTTTAGTGAAGGGGGTTTTTATCTTCATTGACTTCGCTAGTCTTCCAGCCCGTTCAAGGACTTGCCACTTCGACATGCCCATTCCTTTTTCTGCCGCCTCGGAACATTTTATTACTATTTGCTCTTCGACCTCCTTTGGGAACACGGGTTTTCTACCAGCTTTCGCCCCTTCCGAGATTTTACCACGGATGTGATCGCTCAAGGTCGCTTGAGGAATGTTGTATTTTTAGCTGCCTTTCTTTGAGATGTGCTTCCACTTTTTACAGCATCTACTGCAGCCTTAAAATCGTCATCAGTATAGGGTTTGTATGTTTTATGTTTTGACTTATTAGGCATTGCTGAAAGGAATATGAACAAATTAATTCTACTGTGTTTTGAGATATAGCTTAACGCAGTTTTTATAATATCTGGTTTTTTTTGGTCGTTTCTGTATTTTTTTCGAACATGTAAATGCGTCCCTTGTTGGATCATGTCTTTTAAACCCTAGATGCACATCGGTTTTCCGATACCTTTGCTGACATTGAAAGTATATAGTATATATTTAGATATATCAATGATTTGTGTTTGCATTTTTATTTGTGTTAGTTTGTGTCATTATTCGACACAGGAGACATACGGGTACACTGATAATGAATGAAGTAGACTACTGAGTTCAAGGGTAAAGCGTAAAAATATTCAATCGGGAAAACAACGAAAACGGAGGAAAACATATTGTTTATATATAACCCCCTAATTGAATATCAACTTGTAAATTTATAATTCATATAAGGCAAAACATGGATATCAATAATGAAACATCCTTTTTTTGAACGGTTGAAACATATATCATGATTTATTCATATAAAATGTTTTTTAAATCACGTTAATTCACAGATCTAAATTCAATATAGTAACGTTAATCAGTTGTTCTTTACTTCATAAATGTAACTTAACGTGTTCAAAAAATCTATGGCAGTTTTTAGATCAACGTCATCCTCCACCTTGAACCCTATAGAACATACTTGCTGCGGCCCCACGCGTTTATATTTCACTATTGCGTCTTCTTTTGGTTTTAATCTCACTATTTTTGAGAACCCCATTTTCATGAGCCTCGAAATAACAAAAGCATTATCCCTCCTCAGATAAGCAACTCGCCGCCCTTCAAATTTAACGCACACTGCATGAGAATCTTTAGGGTTTTCAGGTTCCCTCTCTAATCTATATCCCATTCCTACTTCTAACGCCTTAGGCCCCCAGTGATGCATTCCAACTGCCCACATATTGGGAATAATCAGATATTTCATGCTGAAAATAAAGTGAGAATATAATTTGATCAAGCCAAATACTATAATTTGCTGATTCTGTTTGCATTTAATGATACCCGTTTGTCTCCTGTCAAACCGTCAGTATAATACTCGCTTTATTATAATAACGATGTTTTTTTTTTTTATATAAATCAGTTTTACATGAACAACTAGCAAGGAAATTCTAAAGTATATTTACTCATTATGCATACTCATTGTGCATATATATATGATTGGTTTTGGAAGGCCCGGAAAGTCGCTGAGTCGGTGTTCTTTATAAGTACCTATAACTGTTGTATTTTTAGAGATCAATTGCCCGATCAATTGCTAATGCCCTTGTCAAGTCGTCAAAGTCGCATTGGAATGCAATTTCCTATTATTTTTCATAATAAAATATTTTGATCGAAATTGCACGACTTGGTTATTTTTCTGTGAGGGTAAATTCGATCACTGAAAAGCTTAAAAAATTCCGTTAAATTGTTAAATTACGAGAAAAGAATTTTGTAAAACATTTTACCATAATCTAAAATATGAGTAAATGCAAATATTTCGATAACAAATATAATAAAACTTACCTAAAAGCCTTTATAACTCTAGATGTCTATTCTCAAAAAGTTTTCGAATTTGCCACCAATTTGTGGGCGTGGCAGATAACGGCACTCGAAAACCAATCAAAACACGCGTATTCGCTTCTGGTTCCCTGCGAAAGGTAGGGACCAGATACAGAATGATGCAATGCGTCAAATGTGTATTGGGTATGGTGTTTGAAAGGGTCAAAGGAGAAACAAAGATCGAAATAGTACACATGATCGAAATAGTACGCATGATCGAAATATCACGACTTTCCCCTATCATCCAAGCAAATTCGTGCATATAAACGCTAAATTTGTGATATAATATAAAAGATCTTTATAATATCCGATAGAGGATATTTCCAAAATTTTGACTGACAAAAGATGCAAAATATTACAAAACTTTAATAATTCTATTTCGTACTTTTTATATTCATGCACATTACTTTTAAAGTGCAACTAAAACGACATATAAAACTTTATTTCATTTTATATAGGTCTTCATTTTCTAAGATCAAAGCAAAAAACCCGACTTGAATCCTACGAGAATTAACAAAGATATTGGCAATTTAGTGTTAATTTCTTAAAAACTCACCTTTATAACTTCCGCAAATGCGCGTTTTAATTCCACAGGCCCTTGTGACGCAATAGAGGGAACCGATTAATTTGTTTATATTAGATACATTGACAAACGCTAGTAATTCTCTTGCAACTAGTTAGTAATAAGATGATGATTAATGCATATATGATAAAAAGTACATTTTTAAAATCACTAATAAATTTATACAGTGAAGTTAATGTAGATGACATAATAGATTATAATATAAATAATAAATCATTAATAAAAAAAACACTAATATTCTTTCAAAATCTTACAAAATTTATTTCAAAAAGATGACAGGTCATTTATTCTTCTTATTACTAGTATATGTTTGTGCCATGAAATGGGGCTACAAGGAAGAAACATATATTTGTGGCCATTCCAATTTTTTGTGACTTTTCGATGAAACTGGCAGCATTGTATTAATTTGATACTTATAATCAAAATTTACATTCTGACATTCACCATTACTCTATGTTAACTTGTTATGGTTTCCTTTCCTCCATCATATATAGATTACCATGTACACGTGTACCCGTCGGTCTGTGTGAAGTTTATCGGTTCGCTTTTTGTTTATGATGAATTTGTACAGAAGTTTGGCAAATAAATAAAATAATAATAGAAAATATGTTATTTGACAACGTTTTCTGAAGAAACATGATATATAAAGAATAATTGTATACGTCAGGTTGCGACAAAACTTAAAACTAAGATATATACGATTAATTATCCCTCTGACATTATACACATCAACATTTCGTCGGTGCGTTAAATTGGGACTCCCGGGACCATTTTAGGTAGGTAGCTATAAGTAACTGGAGCAATATGAAGCAGGATTTGTATATACTGTTGGTGCCACCTGGGATGCGACAAAATTTCCAAAATTGCCTAAATAATGTTTCTAATATTTCATTTTAATATTATTTTTTTAACATGCATGTATATATTTATACTATTTATTTTATTCTATTTTTTAATTTTGTTTATCCAAATATTGCACAAAGAAAAAAATATCACCGTGTGTACATACTTTTTTTTATTTGAATACGAGAATACTGAACAATAAGAAGATGCTTAAGTTTGAAATTGACTGTCTCCAAATTGTTTATTTCAACGTATGTGGTATTCATCGTATAAAACTTCATACCTGCGTTTGTTTATTAATCATAGAAGGTAGACCACACTCAGCATGGGTTGATCAATCAGGTAATTATCATAAAGACTGGAACCCTAAATACCGTCCAATGCCGACATTTAACATACATATGAATGAAATTAACATAAACATTTTAAGAGATTAACGTAACTGTTTTTTTAATTCTATGTTCCTTTGGGGAACGGTCATTATTTATCAGCTGAGGGGGTTGGGTGATTTTAGAGGGGGTCGAAAAAAAAATTCATGCCAAATTGAGGGGGTCTAAAATTATTTACTCACATCAAGTGAGGGGGTCGAAATTTAATATTCACTTTTATGCATTCTTGTTAGTAGGTTTTGCATTTAAATTCCAATCGTTTTCAAAAATTCATTTGTTGAAAACCTCTAATGTTTTACTATGTATACTCTACCCAACAACACAATAAGTTGAAATGCTGTCTGTTAGAACTTATTCAAAATATTTTCCTTTTCTGGTTCCAGTTCGGCATACGGTCTCAGTTTGGTATACTCTTCAATTTCATAATGTGATTGGCATTTTCAATTTTATGGGTGGAGCTCCTCTTAGGAGTCTTAAACAGACTAAATGCGTGTCAGGCGTTGAAAAAGTTGATTGCCTGGAACTTTGTTGTAATTATGATTTCTAACCATTTCGAAATATAGGAACTATGTTGAGCTTAAATTGTACATAGTATTCTATGATATCACATATCTTTTAAGCTAAGATTTGAAAAACCATGGACATATTTTTAAGAATATACGATCTTCTTATTGACAACTAATACAATGAAGTCATGTACAATTAATTGTTGCATTCGTCATGCTATATAATGATGAAGATGAAGGTTTGGGCTTGAATCCTTGTCAGGTCTGAAAATTTTATGAATCAATTTTCCAACTGTCTCTTCAGCACAATTTGCGAGGATTGACCCAAGAAATCATGCTACACCTACAGAAGGGATGAAAGATAGTCCTGTATATGAATACGGAGAGCAATACCCCATGCATGTTAAAGACCATTAGCTTTATAAGCTTAGTAGAGTTACAAACAATAGGCTCTATGGGAGCTGCTCGACAAAGACCACACAGTGGCGCAAAGTGCAAATGGAGAGGGGTTCACATAAGCATAAAGCTTGTTTCTCAATTCATGAGAAATATAACTTATAGAAAGAATGCTCCCATTATCAAACATCAACAAGCATAAAATTGTTCCTATAACTAATTTTGTCTATGCTGCATCAAATGTTTTTTGTAACGGGAGGGGGTCGAAATTTTTTCCTGACATTTTCTGAGGGGGTTGACATTTTTTTATGGTTATCAGTGAGGGGGTTGAAAATTTTTATAAGAAACTTCTAAAAAATCACCCAACCCCCTCAGCTGATAAATAATGACCCTTCCCTTGATTACATCCGGTGTACTGATTGATGCAGTAAAACTTTTTTTATTTGTGCAAATAAATTCCATATGTCATGTATATGCTCCTTTTGTTAATGTAATTTTGCATTATTTTTCATAATTATATACTTGATTTTTTTTACAATTATTTCAAAGACTAAACAGTGACGGCCTAACTTTTTAAAATATTATTTGAGTTAAAATGAATATCAAAAAGGGAAAATGCATATCTTCATTCGGTGTTGCTTTTGAATATTCATGTAACACATTTTCACCGAAATAGTTCATATTTTATTGCAAATATCTTTATTTTCCCCATAAAAAATACAATGCATACTATACTAGCTAACGACTTCGGTTCCCCCTTGTGCGTCACTTCCGGTTATCTCGCTTGTAATTTTTTCCGGAAATATCGTTAATTGGATTTTGAAAGGTGCGAAATTTTACACTCCAAACACTTATATCTCTGTTATTTGTGAACCGATTTTGATCGGATTTTTTGCATTGATGTTGGAAAAATAAAAACTTTTAAATAAGATGAAGTTGTTATATCCGTTTTAGTTGCACTTTAACATAACATCAAAGGGGTCATTTAGTAACAATACTAGATGAACATTTATAGTATGTTTTACTTATAGGAACCATTAAACTTGTCCCCCCTTTTCAAGGTAAATCAGTCCGAAAACCGGTGGTATTACAATCTATCACCAGAGGGAGCGTCTATTCCCCAAATTCCATTAAAATATTTGCCATGATCCTTAGCGCGATAGTATAGAGGTCAGTGTTGATAGACGCTCCCTCTGGCGATAGAGTGGGTGGTATTAAAACAATAGAATGTGAGCTCTCCATCGGAAAAGATAAGAAAGTCAATTCGAATGTTTATCCTAGTTGTCAAGTAAATCAAAAGTTCTTTTTAATACAAAGCTTCTTCAAATTTTAAGTTATGCTGTTTAAATAAACTATTTTGAATTAAAAAGAGCTTTTTAAAGTAACAGATTGCAGTTATAATGCATGTTATGATGTGGATATTTATAAAATGCATACGGTGCAACTGAAATGGATTGCACAAGGTTAACGTTTATAACAAAAAAAATGAAACAAAATCACACTATTTCTTTAAATGTATATCTTCCCATATGCAAATATTCAGACATGTACTGCAAGAGGTTGAGCCAAAAAAAAAAATAAGAAAAAGACATTTTTCTAGTCCGTCTTGGCAACCTTCTTTTTTTAAAGTACACGATTTACCTGTTGAATTTAATTACGTCATACAGAACATGTTTACCTTTCAGACCGGTTTCCGTAAACTGGGATTAACATGTAAATTTGCATTGTGTTGGATTAAATATCCAATTCAGAAAGCAGTCATCCAGTATCTGTTCCATAGCAAGTTGTTTATCAATGAAAAATAAAACTTGGTAATTTCGTCCCTTGCACAGATTTCGATAGCAACAGATTATATTGAAGTGGATCTTTAACTCTTGCCAGTAAAATATAATTTTCAAACTTATATATATGTTAGAGGCAATAGGTATAATTATGCATTAAGCTTAAATCCTAGTCAATAAGATTATACCTAGTCATTAGTGCTAATGCCTAAATGGAATCTGGCATTAAGCTTATTCGTGGATCTGAAGTAAACCCTACACTTGCAGATTTTCCAAAAACTGCCTCAAAAGGTGTCCTTCCATTTCCTGTATTTAAAGAGGAGTTTTTTTCTGAAACTGTACAAAGGACTGGGGCTGATAAGGCATGTTTTTGGCCTCAAAATATGGCTGAAAATTAAAAGTTGTAGTATTCTACATCCACTGTGTTATTTTCTTAGGCAAGGGTTAGGGACATAATAAACAATGAAAATTAGTTCAATCCATTTAATCTATGTATAGAAAATGGCATTAAAAGCTGGAAGATTTTCAACAATTGGTCAAAATTAGCGGTTTTTATATTATTTTTAAGCTTATTTTGTTTTCAATAGTAGTGTGGACAGCCATATATACCAAATAGATACTTTGGGAAAAAATTTTTCAGGACCAACTTAATTTGTTACCAAAAGGATTTTGTAGTACATTGGTGTTGCGGTCACTTCCCAGAACGAAAATTGATTAAAAATATGCTAAAAATTAGCCGATTTGGTCAATTATATGAAATTTGTTTAATGTTGACTATGACGTCACAGTATGGTCAAAAATATTAAATTGTCTATGAAGCATTAAAGTACTGACATTACACTAAATCTTGGCAAAAATTTTACTTGAATTCCAACAAAAATAATTTTTGGGCCAAAAATGGCCCTTATCAACCCTAGTCCTTTCAGTCCTATAGCCCACTTTGTGCTTTCATTGTCCCTCTTCCAAGCAGTTATCATGTCATAAATGTCAGCATTCGACCGTTCTACGCTTCCTTGAGATCGAGGATGTCTTGGTTTTCCATGCACGATAATCAAACCTTCCCACATCAGTTTTAAGAGCCTGTTCATGAGAAAACCATGCAAAATCGTCCAGTAGCAATGTTTTCATTTTTGTAAAAGGTATATTGCAACTGAAAGACCATCCTATAAGACTTATTCAGGCAAATTTTTTCCTTCGAAAAATCAAAGATGGCCGCCCTACAGGCCTAAATAGCTATATATAGCATTCATCTGATTTTTCAGTGATTTCAATATTTTTTTTATGAAAATAAGACATTTTCATTGTGATTTTTTTTAGTTTACGTAAATTGAATGACAATTGTAACAATATTTTTTGAAATAGTGATGTTTTGTCTTTTAAATACAGTGCAATTTTCGTAATTCATAATTTTGGTTCCTCTGGTACCTTTAGCTATAGGTAGGACTTGGGCAGTATTTTAGACTGTTCAAAAATGCTGAAATTTGTTATTTTTAAGGGCACTTATTGTCCAAGGTAACGCTTTTTTATCCTTATCTTTTAGTAATTCCAAAACAATAACATATCAAGACAAACTTATGAAAAAGCCGAGCTGGGATTTTACATTTTGACTTAGCCACAGCCCCGGAAAACAATGACATGTTTTGATAATTCTTCATAAAATCTACTTTTTGGAGGATTCAGTTTAAAACTCTGAATGTGTTTGCTATGAAACAAAATACATTTAGAACATTTGATACAACAGATGATCACAATACAAGTACCATTTAAGGGTCGAGAAAGACATATACTTGGGGATTAAGGGTGAAAGATGGGAATATTTTGTGTATTTTGATGAAATGTACAGAAATGGCCAACTTTAGGGGACTATTTTTCCTGAATGAAGGGTTGGACTATTAATATTGCATATCTTTCCAAAAAACTGTTATATGGTCTATACAAAAACATATTTGTAACTTTGCTTACGGTCATCCCTTACATGTTACAGCATTACAAAAATGGAGATTTGGCCATTTTAGCACATGGCTAAAATGGGCTTCGGGGGCCTAATAGTGGCATCTTTTTGAAATAATTAAAAGATGTACAGAACAGCAGACTTTATAGGCCAAATGTATATAAATTGTTCTATATAAACAAATAATATTGTAGAAATCAAACAAAAGAGCACTTTCAACTTGGTAGTCCAATATGGCTCCCATGGCCATTTGGCGAAATAGTCCCTTGTCCTCAAGCAAAGACTAACATTATTTTTGGTCGGGATCCACCATACAAAATGTTTTATTGTGCAGAAAATGGTCGAATTTTACAAATAAAACAATTTTCCTGGTTCATATTTTTTTCACATTTAGGTCTGACATTGTCATTTTAAGAAGGTGGCTAGCGACTTTTTTGTAAAAAGGCCATGGGGGCTATAATAGACCACCGTGTAAAAAGGGCTCTTTTGTTTGATTTCTACAATATTATTTGTTTGTATAGAGTAAGTTATATACATTTGGTCTATAAAGTCTCCTGTTCTGTACATCTTTTAATTATTTCAAAAAGATGCCACTATTAGGCCACTGAAGCCCATTTTAGCCATGTGGTAAAATGGCCAAATCTCCATTTTTGTAATGTTGTAACATGTAAGGGATGACCGAAAGCAAAGTTACAAATATGTTTTTGTACAGACCATATAACAGTCTTTTGGAAAGATATTCCATATTAATAGTCCAACCCTTCATTCATGAAAAATAGTCCCCTAAAGTTGGCCATTTCTGTACATTTCATCAAAATACACAAAATATTCCCATCTTTCACCCTTAATCCCCAAGTATATGTCTTTCTCGACCCTTAAATGGTACTTGTATTGTGATCATCTGTTGTATCAAATGTTCTAAATGTATTCTGTTTCATAGCAAACACATTCAGATTTTTAAACTGAATCCTCCAAAAAGTAGATTTTATGAAGAATTATCAAAACATGTCATTGTTTTCTGGGGCTGTGGCTAAGTCAAAATGTAAAATCCCAGCTCGGCTTTTTGATAAGTTTGTCTTGATATGTTATTGTTTTGGAATTACTAAAAGATGAGGATAAAAACGCGTTACCTTGGACAATAAGTGCCCTTAAAAATAACAAATTTCAGCATTTTTGAACAGTCTGGAATACTGCCCAAGTCCTACCTAAAGGTACCAGAGAAACCAAAATTATGAATTACGAAAATTGCACTGTATTTGCAAGACCAAACATAACTTTTTCAAAAAACATTGATACAATTTTAATTCCTTCTACGTAGACTGAAAAAATCACAATAAAAATGTCAAATTTTCAAATAAAATTTGATTGAAATAAGCAATAAATCAGATGATAGCTATATATATCTATTGAGGCCTGCAGGGCGGCCATCTTGAATTTTTCGAAAAAATAAATTTGCCTGAATAAGTCTTATAGGATGGTCTTTCAGTTGCAATATACCTTTTACATAATTAAAAACCTTGCTACTGGACAAAATTTCCATTTTTGCATGGTTTTCTCATGAACAGACTCTTAATTCGGATATTACATCCGCGACAAATTCCCTACCATTGTCACTTTGCAGTATGTGCGGGGCACCAAAATCAGAGAAAATGTCCACTTCATTAAAGGCTACCTCAGCTGCTCTTTTTGATGTTGAAGCTTTCAAAACATTCACAAAGCGTCACATTAACATAATTAGACAGCAAATAAAAACAAAAAACAAACAAACAAAAGCGAACACACACACACACACACACATGTTATGACCTGCGAAACATTCACAAAGCGTCACATTAACATAATTAGACAGCAAATAAAAACAAAAACAAACAAACAAACAAACAAAAGCGAACACACACACACACACATGTTATGACCTGCGTGACAAGGATCTGAAGTCCTGAGTTCTAAGACTGTTTAATGAAGACTCCAATATGACAAACAAGTTCGGGGTTGGGGTTTAAAATGATCAGCAGTTTATTTAATGTATCGAGACATTCAAATGCAGAAATGTATCATTTAGAACTTTTAAAAAATCTGAGCGAATGGCTGAATTTATTTCACATTCAAAAAAGAAATGTTGCTCATCATCCAAACTTTTACAAAATTTTGATCTTTGATTCTTTCTGAACTCAAAATCTATGGATGTCTTTTTTACCTCATAAGCTTGAATATGTGTTTTAGTAAATTCAATAATTGTGTTCAAAAGAACCAACATCGGAGGGACAGACACATGGTTTTTATTTCTCTTTTAAAAAGTAAAACAAAAAAGCACACTATACAGAAAAAGCTTCGTGTTACCTTCATGTAGACAGCCGTATGAGTATATACCACAATCTTGTGTTCGGTAGATTAATTTTAAAAAGTATAAATATTTTATCACTTGTACTTCTCTGCATAAGAAGCCCAAACAATAATGAGGCTTGTTTAGGGTATATTGGGATATGGGATATTCACACATTTTCTTAGTGGGATACGGGATATTTTAGGCAAAACTTATTGGGATATGGGATATTTTTGTCAATTGTATTTACAGGGATATGGGATACTGGAAAAACACTTTTTGGGATACAGGATATTTGATGAAAAATTATGGGGATATGGGATATTGGTACCCCCCTAAAAAAAGCCCCAATAATATATCCAAAAGACATAATGCCCGATCTTCAAACATAAGGACGTACGGACGGACGTACAGAACCGGGCAATATATGTCCTCCTACTCCTTCTTTCGTAGATGGGGCATGAGATAGACAACCACACCAACAACTTTAGAATCTTATAAACTTATCAAATTAATGTAAAAAAGTTCTACGTGTCAAACTTTAAACTTTGTCTGACGCCCGTTTCTAAAATTTAAAATATCAGATCGGTTCCAAAGTTAACTGAGAATGCGAAGTGTACAGTAAAAATAAAAGTGCCAATACAAAATTAATATATTAGATATTTCGTTTCGTATGAAAGTGAGAATATTTGATTTTTTTTAGGGAGGGGGGGGCCGGCTTTAGATATATATATTTACTTCGTCCTGCCCTTTAATTTTCGAGAACACTGGAGCCTGGATGTTTTTCTAACTATAAATTTTTCAGCCAAAAACAATATCCTACCATGCCTTTTTATTTGATTTTTGACATCCTGCCTTTTTATTTTTAATTTCACAATAGCCCTCCAATGAGAATCCAATGGTCGCCCCCTTATAATCAGCAACAACAACAAAAAAACACACAAATAAAAGATGAAATGAGTTTATATGAGGTTATGCTAATACTGTACATTTTATAAGTTATCAATGGATTTTTTTTTAACTAAGCTTAGTGGCACCACTATTAAAACAAGAGGCTCCCAGGAGCCTTAATCGCTCACCTGACATATGTTCCTGAAGTAAAGGTTATTAGGCAAAATCTATTTGACTTTGAAAGGGTCATAAGATTAATAAGGGGGTCATCTGACAATATGGTGGATCTTAAGGTGCTGATCACTTTTGTTCTCAATCAAAATCTAAAAATCTGTCACCCGTTTTGAGTTATTTGCAAAAAAATGCAGTTGAACCCTATGTTCTATTTTTAGCCACAGTGGCCATGTTTTACAACCAATCAAAAATCCCCACATTAGTTCTATACACCTTATGCTAATAAACAACTATACAAAGTTTGGTTTCATTTGGACTTAAAGTGTCAAAGGATTTAACGTTTTCAATGTAATGAGGAAATGCTGTTAAAATGCTCAATTTTGACGTTCTATGGGCAATAACTCCTAAAAAAAAAAGTCCTACAACGTTGACCCTATTACATGATTTGTAGATCTTGATGTGCTCAACAATAACCAATTTCAATTTCTCAAATATCTAGTATAGTTTTCAAGATATTGAGCTAAACAGGTGCAAAATTTGCATAAAATCCACAAAAAGGGCAATAACTCCTACATGGGTTGTTGGATTTTCTTCAAAATTTAAGGGGAGGTAGATCTTGAGGTGCTGATTAATTTTACCCTGCCTGAATTTTGATATCTGTAACTGTTTTCGAGTTATTTGCAAAAAACTGCAATTTTCCCCTATGTTCTATTTTTTAGCCATGGCGGCCATGTTTGTCAACGAATCAAAAATCCCCACGCTAGTTTTATACTACCTATGCTAATTAACAACTGTGCCAAATTTAAAAGCCATTGGCCTTATGGTGTTAGAGGAGTTAACGTTTGAAAAATGTTAACGACGACGGACGACGACGGACGCCAAGTGATGGCAATAGCTCACCTGGACCTTCGGTCCAGGTGAGCTAAAAAGTATAAGTCATTGACGGAAAATCTATTCAGAGTCTGTGTCACTAATACACTCTCTAATTCCTTCGTATTGTCCATCTGCAGAAGGAAATTCTTTTTTGATGACAGACACAACACAAGCCGGCAGCACAACACGATGTTTTCTTTCTAAAGGTGAAGGTAGACATATTCTGACCCAACATACAAACTGTCCGTATGCCATAAGTCTGCTCTGGCTGCATGTATTTTAAAAGTGGTATCTAAAGTTACCTTGCCTTTACATTATTACTTCCTTTTTTTGTACTGACACTTTTTGTTGGCTAAGAATATATATAACTTTTGTTTGATGGGTCAAGAAAAACTCAATGCTTTCAATCAGTGAAATCTTCGGCAATCACTCTGAAAAAAAAGTACACGTCTTTTCATATACTTATTTGATAGGACGTCTTGTGCTCTCCCCTGGTGGCGTTTGTACCACAAGAAACTAATATAACTAGTTTTCAGCACAACCGGGTTTAAACAAACTGTCTTGAAGTCGTGGTTGCACCAGGATCGAAGATATCGGTAAATAATGTAAACTCATGGCAGCATAGGCATTCTGCGAGCAAGGGCATTGGCACACAGCGATCGGAACATTTGCACTATTGAGTGTCAAACTGAGTTGCTTTGAAATTCAGTCTAGCGATTTATCTCCAACTCTTCTATCTACCGGATTTCTCCCTCCATATATTCTGGTTCAAGTTGATGACCTTCCTGACCCAATTCGACCAAATCTGCAGAACTAAGGCTGCTAGCAGACACGTCACTCACGTAATCAGACATTACAAATATTTAGAAGGGACATTGGTGCAAAGTATATTATATAGCAATTATTTTAAAATTTATAAATCAATTTGAGCACAAACCTGCATGGTAATAAAAGATTAATATGTCCGCTAATGTTGATACGTTTTTCCGCCATGAAACCATTACTTTATGACCAACTGATGGCTGTTTTTTTTACATTGGGAAAAATTACAAAGAAAAAATCCAAAAAAAGTTTGCAGCTAAAATTGTATGTAATTAAGAAATTGTTCATGATTGCGTCAAAAATTATCTCATGTTAAAGAAGAAACATTTTTCAAAGTTTTCAAGCTCGATATCTTTCAAATTTCAACACATTGTGAAAAAATGATACCCCTTACTTTTGCCCCCAAAAATCAGCTTGTCAAATTAATGGCATATTTCCAGCTTTATATTAGTTGGAATGATTTTATTTTTTCTTGATTAAATTCAAAGTTTGGTTGATGGCTATTCTATTTAACACTTGGTTGATTTTATTTTATATGTTTAAGATGACTTTGAAAAAGTTGTTGATTTTCAAGTGGTCCCTAACCTATGTCCAAGTGTATATATCTTTAGTAAAGGTAATAAACTAACATTTCCATAGATTGTGAGAATCTACAGCAGGAATGCACCTTTTGCATGTTGTGTAAGGTTGAGTTGACATTCTTTTCTTTTCCAACGTACGCCAAGTTTTATTCGAATTATTTCACCACGCGTCTTTGTTGACTGTTCAAACAACAGTTTACATTGCAGAAACGATTTCTGAATAGCGTATCATGGGTATATGATAACTGTCAGATCCTTTTGCAATAAATACATAAAAAATATTGTTTACATTTCGCCGCCATCGTTATTTACATTGTAAACAATTAAATACACAGAGGGTTTCACAGGGGGTAACTCCAATTATTTAAGGGTACAGATGTGCGGCCAAGAAATTTTATACCCACCCCATTCATATATTGGCCTGCTTAAAAAAGACACCCATTCATATATTTTTAATGCATTTGAAATTACACAGAATAAGCTTAAACTTTACATGTTTTATAGATATTCTATTAAAATCAAAGTTTTAATAGTTAAAGTTATCAAATGCATGTACAGTTAGGGTTACAAGGAGGCAAAACGTGGATGCTCGGTCACTCTTTCTATTGATAAATGCTGAGAAAATTAAAACTAAAACTAGTTTAATTATCTCAGATATACTACATCAGTGATACTAGTATGATATTTTATACCTTATCATTTATGCAACATCTGAAATTTCCACTCTTTTCACATATTGAACACCCCAAAAAGTAGGCCCTTTTGGGCCGCACATATGTACCTACCTTTATAATGAAAATAACCCCCGTGTTTTTTTTTGCAGGGGATATAATTGAATACCGCTAGATATTAGACTGAAATATAATTATGCAAAAACAAATTTATTTTGTTTTCGGGTATTTGGAAAATGCTCTTTTACCACTAAAATTAGTATGAGAATTTTGTACTGATAATATATTGAATTGCCATTAAATTTATTACAACATTGTTTGCATACACTGTGTTACATATATAGTAGTATACAGATTTATCTCCCGTTTACAAACTATTTATTGATTTTCCATTTAACGTAGAACTTCCTGGTTGGACATAGGTCTACGTTATCAGAAAAATTGAGGTAATTCTTTAAAAATTGCAAATTCAAAGTATAGTAATCTTGTACGTGTTCAAAGACAGTAATTTTTGTATTATTTACTAAAAACTGTACATAACTTGTTGAATGGCAACAATGTTGCAGTCATGGCATTCAATGTACCAAATAACTTGGCAAAGGTATCTATAGACGAGAGACGACAAGGCCCTTATTTGTCCCTGTATAGCTGAAAACAAAAAAGAGAACTAAACTAGTGAAAAATCATCATTATTAGTAAGCCCTTAAAGGAATGTGAACAACTAAATATGTTTTAAACTATTACTCTCTTATCGCCCAATCAGGTTTGATATGATTACTGAAAATGGGAATCCGAATTGCATTTTTAACATTTAATACAAAATTCCACGATATGTCATTGAAGAAATGAAAGTTCTATTTAAACTTCCACACAATTTTAGTACACAGTGTTGGGTCCAGAAATGTTCGTAGGGGACCAAAAGTCCACAGAAGACGAATTGGGGTTTTATACCAATTCTGCCGAACATCTACCTGAAAATGAAATTTTTGAAGGGGCAATTGCACTATTGATCCGCCATGTTACGCTTCCTATTTTAAAATTTGATCATAATGATTTTGGGCAAAACATAGTCATAGCTGTTCAGGTACAATTGAATACCCATCTCTTATCCGCAACTCCTTATAAACTCAATGATGGATTTCTATGAAACTGTCACACAATCTTTGTTACAATATGTGGATGTGCACCTCTTATTTTAAAATTCGATCAAAATGGTTTTTGGGTTTCCATACCAAGACATGCGCTTAGCCATTCGACTACCAGGGGGTAATCATTTCTTATCCGCAACTCATTCTAAGCCACTCGATGGATTTTCATGAAACTTTCATACATGTACTATAATTGTTGTATAATGCAGATGTGCACCTCTTTTTTAAATTTGATCACAATGATTTTTAGGTTTTTTCCATAGCAAAACACGGATTTGCCATTTGACGTCTAAAGGTACTCTTCTCTTATCCGCAACTCATCCTAAACCCTTCAATGGATTTTAATAAAACTTTCACACAATCTTTGTAACATAAAGTAGATGTACACATTTTATTTCTAAATTTCTTTTGGTTGATTTCGGGGCGGTTGGTTATTATTTGTGAGCTGCTGCTCAGTTTTTCTAGTTTCTTTTTGTTTCTTTTCACAGAATTGCTTCCATGAATGATGGCAACATCAATTGCATGTGGGCCGTGTGACGTTCGAGCCAAATCATCCCCTGCCGAATACTGGTGCCATGAATGCGACGATTTGTTGTGTGAAGAGTGTAGCAGTCACCACAGCGCAGCCAAATCATCCCGAGGGCATACCGTTATAAGCGTAGATGAATATAAAACGTTACCAGAATCAGTTCGAAAGATCTCATCACTGTGCCCAGATCATGGTTTGAAATACTACCATTTTTGCGCGGGTCATAAATCACTATGCTGCCCTGTTTGTGCTCAAAGTACTCATAAATCTTGTCCCGACTTAAAATTACTCGATGAAGTTACCAAAACGGCTAAAACATCAAGTTTTATAGAAGAGGTAGAAACAAGCATGAAAAACATTAAATTCAACTTAGAGAAAATACTGTCAGATCGTGGTCAGAATATTTCAAGTTTACGAAAACAGAAACAGGAAATCAAAGAAAAGATTGGCACAGTACGCAAACAAGTCCACCAGCATATTGATTCGCTTGAAGAAAAGATACAAAACGAACTATCGAGATTAGAGGAAAGCGAGATAAAGAAACTGGAACTATCGATATCCAAACTTACAACCTCACTAGACATGATCAAAAATAAGTTAGAGGAAACGGCCATGCTAAAGACGTATGCATCAGATCTACAAACCTTCCTTGGAACTCGGGAATTAGAAATTGTCATAGAGAAAGAGAAAGTTTGTCTGGAAAATTCATTTCAGGGTGGGTCACTTAACGTATGTGAGCTCCAATGCAGCATCCACGATAAAATACAGGCCATTATGTCTGATATCACAACATTTGGGTCAATATCTGTCATTTCAAAACCTTCCGCCGCCCGTCTGACAACGGACAAAGACAAACAGGCACAGATTTTCCTGTCTACTCCCAAGCAGAACAGAATCAAATTTGAAGACGCCACTGCTCAATCAAAATCAAAGTTCAGCATCCAAGGATCTGAATGGCTCAAAGGTTGTTCTGTACTTCCCGATGATAAAGTCGCTGTTGCTGATGATGGTAATAAACGTATTATCATTCTAACCGAATCTGGTACAATAGTGAAAAATGTTCCTATTAGAGAAATAGAATACGGTCCGTACGACGTGACACTCATAGATGACAGATTATTCGCTTTATCTTCAAACAAAGGAGCCCAGATAATAGACGTGGACACCGGCACTGTAGACAAGACGTTTGATGTGGGACAATGTCATGGATTGTCCTACTATGATAGAATGTTGTACTGCTGTGTAGTTAACAAAGGCGTCATTTCTATTGAGATGTCTACAGGGAGAAGTAAAACAATTATACAGGATAGACATAAAAATTTGTCGTACTGTGTCGTGACTGGTGGCAACTTATATTATACTAGGTCAGATAAGAAAGGTTTACAGTGTTATTCAATCAAAGGAGAGAAGAAGTGGGAGTATGAAGACACAACACTGATCGATTATCCTCTCGGTGTTACTGTTGACGGCAGTGGTAACGTCTACCTGGCATCGTATAATAACTTCCAGATTCTAATGATATCTCCTGACGGACAAAGATGTAGACAGATACTGTCTGGTAATGACGGGATCAAAGTTCCGTGGGGACTTAGCTACAACAAGAACAAGAACGAACTTTTTGTCGCCTGTTTCGGTGGTCAGTGCTTTCTTTATAAGATCAACTAGAATGTAAAAAAAGATACATACGAACAAGAAAAGAAAAGCATGTGCGTCTGATGATATTTGTTTAGGTGAATGATATTTTCATGATAGAAATTATAAATCAAATCTTGTAACATTTAAAATAAAATGTAAATCAGTTCATGTAAATCATGAAATACAATTTAAATATATTGAAATTATCATTTTACACCAAGTTAAACTATGATATAGCTTATGAAATAAATGATGAATGGTGAAATTTTTTCCATGCCAAAAATGTAGCTAGATTGAATTCTAGACGATATAGAGATGTGGTACAAATGTACGCGACACAACCAACATAAAGAAACGGCAATTTAACATATGGGACAATGGCAATTAAGCAGCCAGCAGTCTTCAACATGACCAGACGTCGCTGTTCGCCTTTTTGCATTGGTCAAAGGCTAACAATACAATACATAAGATTCAAACAAATCCCTAAATTATAAACAAAAGACTAATTTCTGGACATAAAACAAAAACAGATAGTAACAGGTACAAACGAAAGCTTTGACAAGGATTTCTGGCTAAGGGCAGGCACATATATAATGTTGCGGGGTTGTACTAGTTTTTTGGGCCCAACCTAGTCTAAATCGAAGTTTGGACGTTTCAATTACACAATTTAGTGCAGAATTATATAGATTACTAGTATAAGGAATTTTTTATATATATATTGATTATAATGAATGTAACAGTTTTGTTCAATGTAAATAAACAATTCAAAACTAAAAATTACTGTATAAACATGTATTTAAAATTGAATAATGAACGTCAATTCATTTCGTATTTTGAAAAAAAAATAGTATAGAAGATAACGGGAGAAGCAGAGGTACCAATAGGGCATCTAAATGAATTCCGAAAGGACAGAGGCAAAACCAGTAAAAAAAAACAACGAGAACAGGAAGAAAAAAAACCAGACAACATAAAATACAGAAATACAAAAAAAAAACATCTGAATAACAACAACTCGAACTCAAGTCGTAACTAGAGTGAACTTCGGTGCTTCGGAAGAGTAAGCAGTTCCTGCTTGCTATAGCACGTCTATGAGCGCATGATGTCTTCTGTAAAATTTCTTGAGTTTACGACAGCAACAGAGGAGTAACATATAGAACCTGTGTAAGCACAATTGTTGTGTCAGATGCGACGCTCTGTCAAGGATTTTATGTAAGTCCCACAAGCTCTGTTATCATGACGAATCAGTTGTGATACGTAAACTCATCAAGCTGGAGCGGACGAAATGTTGCAACACAAGAAGAAGAAAAAAATGACGATTGGAAAGTTAAAGTCATCACATATGTCATAGAGGTTTGTTGAAACGGAAAACACCGTGTGTTTGAAGACAAATATCAGATTGCCAAATGGCCTCATTGAAGGGTGCTGGCGGTTGTCAATTGTGTTTTTTTTTCTAAATTGCCGTTTAATTGTGGGTTGTGTCGCGTACACTTATTCCTTATCTCATTATTTTCTATTCTATCTCTCAAATGAGTGCAGATGTTCTATTTTGTTAGGTCATAGTGTTTTGTTTTGTCCTTTACCGGATTTGACACGGTGAATTGCATCAGTGTGGAGCCCATGTGGCGAATAGTCCCTTAGCAGAGCCTAGCTTGTCATAAGACGCGACTAAGCGTCATAAGATTCTGACATCGGTTAAGTCTTCAGCCCACAGAGCGACCATGGCATGTACTCTAGGTGGCTGAATTGGGCTGCCCTCGTCGCGGGATTGCCAGGTATATAATAAGGATACTCTAACGGCTGACCAAAGCGGGCAAACGAGTGATGGGAGTGCCATGTTAAATACAGGTAAAAATTTCCCTTTGAGGACCGCCAATTAGTGCACCACATAGGCGAAATTGTCGGACTTTACCCTACCTCCCCCTTTTCTTCTGGTTTTTCAAAATTTGCTTTTTCAAATTTTCCTTTATTTGCCACCCCAACCAATATTTGTCATCATGATTTCATGTTCATTGTATCATCCTTGTCGTGTTCATCGCCTTCAACTTAAGGGGGTACCCAACACTTTGGCTAAAATAAAATTGTGTTGTTTAATTTTCATAAAAAATTTGCAAAAATATGTAAATTAGTCCTAAACATTTAATTGTCAAATCTTAAGAAAATCGAACCATAGGTTTCTTGGGAAATTTTTCATTGAACATATTCATATTTTGATCACTAAGAAGCTTGAATTCTTTGTATAAATGTGACTGACTAAAACATTTAAGTAATATTTAGGAGTTATCTCCCTTAGGTGTTCTGTACCCCCTTAAGTCGGGGTGTGCCTGATTTTTGCTCGCAAATTGGTAAAAATTTTGCAAAATTTCTTTGATAACAAACAATCTAAAAATTCAATTACTGTGAGCATCTCGGTATAATCAATATCGACACATTAGCATAAAATTTGGCACAAAATAAGTTTTTATGAAAGCTGTAGATTTCCCTTACAATCTACAATTTCAATAATATGTTTGTAGTGTAGAAAGATGTATCATTATTTTTATAGACATATAATATATCTGCTTTGATTAACTCAAGTGATTAATTCATTGGTGTAAAGGTTATTGTCAAGAGATAGATATAAAATGAATTCCAAGTAAAAAGTCAACAAAATAGTAAATTCATAACAATCTAACGTGAATTTAATTTTGTTCAAGGTACATCAAGGCCCCCTTTTCGATTGAAAGTTACAGAATTGATATAGAGAGGATACAATGAATTATCCAACATAATTTTCAATTTGTTAAGCATATTACATGTATTACCCGGTATTCATCAAGTAATCTGTAGATTACAAAGCGCGCCTCGTTACGATAATAGATTTTGATATTTCAAATTTATTTTTTGTCATCGATGCAATAAAAGAAAGTAACAGTCAGCATTTGAAGCATACATTTTGTTTTAATATTTACGTAGTCCGTATACTTGTTTTAAAGTAAAACTGTGCATGTAGCCTATTATTTTGACTCAACATCATGGGTTCATCTTATACAATTATAAACTAATCGAGCGGGATATGAAAACACAAGTTCAGGCAAGTATTTCGGCCAGTTTTTCTTTTTGTTAGGTGGTTAAGACTTTAATAAATTGTGCAAAGTTCTTTTGAAACGTTCACATTGAGCATTTCCTTCTGGGTGGTATGGAGTTGTTCGTGTGCGATTAATGTTGTAAACATTAACAAAGCTGTCGTATAACGTCATATTCGAAGTTCCGACCTTGATCGGAATGCAGTCGCTCAGGTACCCCATAAATACAAAACCACTCGGTAAGTAACACATTAGCAACAGTTTCGGCTTTTTGATTTTTTGTTGGTACTGTGCGTGTAAATTTTGTGATAATGTCTGTCATTACTAATACATTTTCCTTGCCATGAGCAGGTTCGAGCATGGTAAAGTCAATTGCTAGGATTTGTAAAGGTTTGTTGGCTATCAGATGTCCCATCGCTGGTCTAACACTAGGCTGTGGCATATTTGAAATGATGCAACGTTTTAAAAAACGGATTTTAAAAACATTTACAAAGACTCCATTTATTTTGTCAAAACTGTCTTGTTGGTTTTTTTTGTTTTTTTTTTACAAAATTTAGACGGACTAACTCTTAGATGTGCGGTATTATTGTATTGTTTTAACATGCAGAAATTTAATGTATATGACCCTTTGGAAATATTTCAATTTGAATGTTATTGATAGCAGCCAAGCATTCTCTGAGATTGCAACCGGTTCCCAGTGGTTTATGTAAAAGAAACTGATCTACATATTCAATTTTTAATTTTCTCTAACATACATGTACATATGAAGCTTCTACGCTTTTAATTTGTAAGAATGTATAGAATCTTATATTTCATCCTTTTTTTATATTAAAGATATAATTACAGATAATTTGGTTTTCAATGAGACCATAATTACTATATATGGCAGGAACACAATTCTTTTTTGTATTAATTCAATGTTCTGTAATCATTTTTCTTAATAAAAACTATTACCCGAGACTCACATAATAAATACATACGATTAGATAAAAGGAGTAGTCAGTGACTTACAAATTATTATTTAAGCATATGACGTCTTTAGGAAGCATCTAATGAAAGGTATAGGGAGGTAATCATACCATCTCTTCGGTCAACAAGCCAAGACTATGATTGAGTATAGAGTAAAACAGGTCAGAGTTCGCCCACCTTTAAAATGTTTCTTGGTTAAAAAAATTCAATTTAGAAAAAATAGATGAAAAATTTTACTTCTATTCTTTCCTTTTATCTTATGATTCGTATCATTACATAAATTGTTTTTGTTTCTTTGTATTTTTGTTCTTATTACAATTGTCCAAGTTGTTTTGGGTATTCTGACAATGTACCGTTGGTTTTTTTTGGTCAATAGCAACCTACAAATGAAGATCTTAATTTATTTTTTGTAATTACAGAGAATTGTTCTGAAATGTTTTTTTTAGTACTGAATGCAAGACATAGAAAACTACTAAAATATGTTTTACAAATGGAAGACGAACGGGCGAGATGAGGCGTTATGACTAACTTTAAGTTAAAGGCTTTCTTGTGATTTTGGGATGAAGAAGAGCAAGAAAAGAGCTAATACTTTGTTTCTAGAAGTATAAAAGGTTGATATGTGACTAGTCCGAAAGTCGTTTAGGACTTACAGTTTGTCCTACTGAACAACCACCAACCAAATCATTCTCATGAGAAAAGCCCGACGGAAATTTTCAAATTAACTTTCATATTGACCCAATCCCAAATAGAAGGTAAAAGTTCGAAAGGTCTGAAAGTTGCTCAGGACTTACTGTTTGTCAATCTGACCACGGTTTGCTAGTAAAGCTTGACGAAAATTCGTTTGTATGAAAGCACAGACGCACAGGGATTGACGTAAAATGCCCCCTACCTTCACGTTGTCGCTTGGCATAAAAAGAGAAAGGATAAATAACAAGAGGCTCCCAGCAGCCTGAATCGCTCACCTAGTATTAAAGCCACACGGGTCTTCTATAAGGGTCTCATCTGACAAATTTGACCTATGGGGAATTTTGTAGAGCTTAATGAACTGAAAGTTTAAGCAAGCGATAACTTTTCTCTGCCTACAATAAATTTCATTCTATATGACAAAAACTTGAAAATCGCTCGTTTTTTACCTTTAAAGGGACGTAACCCCTGTAAGGAGTCATCTGAGAGATTTGACCCAATGCAGACTATTGTAGAACACTTATATCATCAAAAAGCACTATTTTTTACCTTTAAAGGACCAAAACCCCTATAACTGACGACGACGACGTCGATTGACGCAAAGTGATGGCAATAGCTTACATGGACCTTCAGTTCAGGCGAGCTAAAAGGGGTAAAGAAAAATCCGGGAAGGGTGTGTTCAAATTTGATCAACTTCTGTAATCCTTTTGTCGTAACAGTTTCTTTTTTCTTTTAGTTCATATACATAGGTCTTTGGTTGTCTTTACGAGGACCTTCTAGCTGGTTAAATAAATCTAAATTGATTATATAGTTTAATTCATTTGTATTTTGGCAGTTTTTATTTTATATTCCCTGTATAGTTCATAATAGTTGATTAAAAATGTGTTGAACTGAAATTGCAAAAAAAAACTTTCTGCGTTCAATTTTTATCTTTTCTCATAAAGTGATGCCAACATCAACTAAGAAGCTACGCCAAGCGCAGTGATGTTTTTGTTGTAACAGTTTCTTTTTTCTTTTAGTTCATATATACATTTGTACTGAATTTAAATAGGCCTTTGGTTGTCTTTACGAGGACTTTCTAGCTGGTTAAATACTAAATTGATTATATAGTTTAATGCATTTGTATTTTGGCAGTTTTTATTTTATATTCCCTGTATAGTTCATAATAGTTGATTAATAATGTGTTTAACTGAAATTGCAAAAAAACTTATTGCGTTCAAATCTTTTTATCATTTCACATAAAATAATACCAAAATCAAATAAGAAGCTATGCCAAGCGCAGCATTATACGACCGCAACATGTCGAACTCTGTACGTTTTATGCCCAATAAGGATGGTCAGTTGCTCTGGACACATGCAGACCATGGTGGACTGATAAAGTTTTTTTGACACATGCAACCTTTGGTGGACTTTCCATCTACATTTCATACGGAATTTATTGTTTTTTCCAAAGCAGACCAAAATAAATTCAAATTACCACCCCTTTCTTCCCTTTATTAAGGGTATCTGCTTCCTTTTATTTCTGCCCCTTTTGACCCATAATGACAATAAGGGAGAGGGGAGTGTAAAAATATGTAAATTCATTACTTGACAATAATTAATTAGCGAAAAAAAAATTGAAGTCGGATAATAATTAAAAAAGGTTTCGATTAACATCCTTTTTAACCCCTAATTGCATATTAGCCGGAAAAGGGGAGGTTGCAATAATGACCTCTCTGTTGACAAAAAGAACGATGACGTTCCATCCTTGTATTGGATTCCAAAGTTACATAAAACTCCATACAGGCAACGATTTATTGCTGGATCATCCAAATGTACAACTAAGCCTCTTTCAGTTTTGTTAACATCAATATTGACGGCAATAAAATCAAGCCTTCAAAAGTATTTCGATTGTTGTTACTCTAGAAATGGCGTCAATCAAATGTGGATTCTCAAAAATTCTAAAGAACTGATGGAAAATCTCCATTCTAAGTCATTTTCATCATGTAATAGCATTAAAACGTTTGATTTCTCTACATTATATACTTCAATTCCACATTCACAATTAAAATCTCGTTTGGCACAGCTGATTAAACGTAGCTTTATCAAAAAGAATGGAAAACGCAGGTACAAGTATTTGGTAGTCGGTTATAAAAAGACTTACTTTGTCATCCAAGAGTCTAGCAAGAAAAACAAATTTACAGAAGATCAAATAATAGAAATGCTCAACTTTCTAATCGCCAACATATTTGTATAGTTTGGTGGACGTGTTTTTCAGCAAACAATAGGTATCCCAATGGGCACAAATTGTGCACCATTGCTTGCCGATTTGTTTCTTCATTCATATGAAGCAGACTTCTTTCAATCACTTCTAGACAAAAAGGACCGCAAACTTGCTTTATCCTTCAATCTCACATTTCGTTATATTGATGATGTCCTTTCACTAAACAATCCTCGATTTGGTGACTATTTACATCTCATACATCCGAAGGAACTTGAGGTAAAGGACACTACAGATTCTAGGAGGTCTGCTTCATATTTGGATCTATTTCTCGAAATTGACACACAAGGAAGGCTTTGTATAAAGCTCTATGACAAACGTGATGACTTCAACTTTCCAATAGTTAACTTTCCTTTCTGTGTAGCAACATTCCGTCCGCTCCAGCATATGGAGTTTACGTATCACAATTGATTCGTTATTCCAGAGCATGTGGGGAGTACAACGACTTCCTTGATAGAGCTACACGGCTGACAAGCAAATTGTTACAGTACTTGAACCGATCAATGCAACACTTTGACGGATCGATGACTGATCGGTGACGGATTGATGACGCGTTTGGACCGGATTGATGACTGATTGATGACGGATTGGTGAATGATTGGTGACTGGTTGTTGACTGATTGATGACGGATCGGACGGATTAGACGGATGACGGATACCATAGGTAACCGGGCTATCGATCCGTTATTTTGTCTGATACGATCGATCGGTATAATTAGAAAACTCTTCGGTGAAACGAAGTTATCGTTTTTACCTATACGTTTATAACATGTATAACATGTATAACGCAATACAAACCAGTCGCGGCGTTTATTTCATTTGTTTTGAATAAATTATGCTATTATGAAGTGTCAAATAAGACATTTTCTATTTAAATATGTATTAATGATTTAATAATTGTTTACATATAGTACTTCCTTTAAACTAAATAGGCAAAGTTCGTGTTCTTTCTATAAAAAAAATATTAATATAATTTTATTTTATTTGTTCTGATTTTAAAATACAAACACAGAAACTGTTCAGAAAAAAAATCTTTGAACTGTAAACGGGTTCTGCTTAGAACAATTATTTCAACAAATTGTAACATACAATTAACAACAAAAAATTCAGGAGATATCAATAATCTAGTAAATTTTATATATTTTTTTAATTCACTGTCTTAAATTTGTTCACATAGGAATATAGATCACATTTGCAAATTCCTTATGTTAAAATATATGAAACTTTAGTAAAATCTTATATTTTAGCATAAAATTATATGACGGTTTAATAAAATTGACAAGAAAATGTTTGCGAAACAACTTTTTTCATCAGGTTTGACACATAAATGCTATGATAAGTTGAAAAGTTGCATAACTACATATTGATGACTTAAAAAATAAGATTCATATAGTTTAAAGATACTAAAGAAAATTTGTTCGCAAAGGAATATAGATCACATTTGCAAATTTCTGATGTAAAATATATGAAACTTTAGTAAAATCTTATATTTTAGCTTTAAATTATATGACGGTTGAATAAACTTGACAAGGAATTGTCTGCGAAACAACTTTTTTCATCAGATTTGACTCATAAATGGTATGTTGAGTTGAAAAATTGCATAAATACATATTGCTGCCTTAAAGAATAAGGTTCATAAAGTTAAGAGATTATAAAGAAAATTTGTTCGCATATAAATATAGATCACATTTGCAAATTTCTTATGTTAAATATAAGAAACTTTAGTAAAATCTTATATTTGAGCATAAAATTATATGACGGTTTAATTAAATTGAAAAGAAAAAGTTTGCGAAACAACTTTTTTTCATCAGGTTTGACACATTAATGCTATGATAAGTTAAAAAGTTGCATAACTACATATTGCTGACTTAAAAAATAAGATTCATATAGTTTAAAGATAATAAAGAAAATTTGTTCGCAAAGGAATATAGATCACATTTGCAAATTTCTGATGTAAAATATATGAAACTTTAGTAAAATCTTATATTTAAGCTTTAAATTATATGACGGTTGAATAAACTTGACAAGGAATTGTCTGCGAAACAACTTTTTTCATCAGATTTGACTCATAAATGCTATGATTATAAGTTAAAAAGTTGCATAACTACATATTGCTGACTTAAAATAAGATTCATATATTTAAGAGATAATAAAGAAAATTTGTTCGCAAAGGAATATAGATCACATTTGCAAATTTCTTATGTTAAAAATATGAAACTTTAGTAAAATCTTATATTTGAGCATAAAATTATAAGACGGTTTAATACAATTGACAAGAAAATGTTTGAGAAACAACTTTTTTCATCAGGTTTGACACATTAATGCTATTATAAGTTGAAAAGTTGCATAACTACATATTGCTGACTTAAAAAATAAGATTCATATAGTTAAGAGATAATAAAGAAAATTTGTTCGCAAAGGAATATAGATCACATTTGCAAATTTCTGATGTAAAATATATGAAACTTTAGTAAAATCTTATATTTAGCTTAAAATTATAAGACGGTTGAATTAACTTGACAAGGAATTGTTTGCGAAACAACTTTTTTCATCAGATTTGACTCATAAATGGTATGTTTAGTTGAAAAGTTGCATAACTACATATAGCTGCCTTAAAAAATAAGGTTCATAAAGTTAGGAGATAATAAAGAAAATTTGTTCGCAAAGGAATAAAGATCACATTTGCAAATTTCTGATGTAAAATATATGAAACTTTAGTAAAATTTTATATTTAAGCTTAAAATTATATGACGGTTGAATAAAATTGACAAGAAATTGTTTGCGAAACAACTTTTTTCATCAAATTTGACTGATAAATGGTATGTTCAGTTGAAAAGTTGCATAAATACCTATTGCTGCCTTAAAAAATAAGGTTCATAAAGTTAAGAGATTATAAAGAAATTTTCGCATATAAATATAGATCACATTTGCAAATTTCTTATGTTAGATATATGAAACTTTAGTAAAATCTTATATTTGAGCATAAATTATATGACGGTTTAATAAAGTTGACATGAAAATGTTTGCGAAACAACTTTTTTCATCAGGTTTGACACATTAATGCTATTATAAGTTGAAATGTTGCATAACTACATATTGCTGACTTAAAAAATAAGATTCATATAGTTAAGAGATAATAAAGAAAATTTGTTTGCAAAGGAATATAGATCACATTTGCAAATTTCTGATGTAAAATATATGAAACTTTAGTAAAATCTTATATTTAGCTTAAAATTATATTAAAGACGGTTGAATTAACTTGACAAGGAATTGTTTGCGAAACAACTTTTTTCATCAGATTTGACTCATAAATGGTATGTTTAGTTGAAAAGTTGCATAACTACATATAGCTGCCTTAAAAAATAAGGTTCATAAAGTTAGGAGATAATAAAGAAAATTTGTTCGCAAAGGAATAAAGATCACATTTGCAAATTTCTGATGTAAAATATATGAAACTTTAGTAAAATTTTATATATAAGCTTAAAATTATATGACGGTTGAATAAAATTGACAAGAAATTTTTTGCGAAACAACTTTTTTCATCAAATTTGACTGATAAATGGTATGTTAAGTTGAAAAGTTGCATAAATACCTATTGCTGCCTTAAAAAATAAGGTTCATAAAGTTAAGAGATTATAAAGAAATTTTCGCATATAAATATAGATCACATTTGCAAATTTCTTATGTTAGATATATGAAACTTTAGTAAAATCTTATATTTGAGCATAAAATTATATGACGGTTTAATAAAGTTGACATGAAATTGTTTGCGAAACAACTATTTTCATCAGATTTGACACATAAATGCTATAATATTTTGAAAACTTGAATAACTTCATATCTTTAACTTGAAAAATAAGGTTCATATTTAACAATTTTTAAGAGATTATGAAGAAAATTTATTTCCATTATAGAAATGATTATACTAAACATTTCTTATGTAAGCTACAAATGTATAAGAAATTAAAAATCTGATGTTAGAGCTTAACATTATATGATGGTTTAATTTATAACAATCACAAAAAAATGTTTTCAAAACTTTCTGACAAGATTTTAAATGAGATATTTCAAAATAGAATAGATTTGACATCAAAAATCGTATGAATGTTTTTCCTTTTAAAACAGAAATGTGTTATATGCATTTACATTAAAGTTTGACTTTACTATTGATTTAAACACAATTCGGTTGTGTTTTGTAATATTCTATTTTTTATTATTAATATAAAACGCGTCAAATGCCCGATTTTACATCTATTTATATAAATTTCTATTTTATTCAAAGATTTTATTTTCATTCGATCCAGGAGTCACGTGATACAATAAGCGAAACGAACTTGAAAATTCCGTATTTTAGATTGATTTGACGCGTGACGGATTGGTAAATTGCATCATGGGATGCATTTGACGGATAGGATCGGACGGATTGGTGACTGATCGATGACGGATTGGTGACTGATTGATGACGGATCGGTGAATGATTGAAACCGGATCGATGACTGATTGGTGACTGATTGATGACGCGTGACGGATCGCAAAAACTGTTGCATTGATCGGTTCAAGTACTGTAACACAGGGGTACGTTGCTCCCAAGTTGTTGTCATCACTCAAGAAATTTTACAGACGACATCATGTGCTTGTATGCAAATACGGGATTTCTATCTCTCAGATGAGCACAGATGTTGGTTTGACATATAGTTTTGTAATGTCATCCTTTCCGGATTTGACCAACACTTAATCGATCTTTGGCAACGTGACGGGTGTGCTATAGCAAGCAGAAACTGCTTACTCTTCCGGAGCACCTGAGTTCACTCTCGTTTCGACTTGAGTTCGCGTTGCTGAATGCGGTTTTGTTGTTATGTGTGTGTGTTTTATGTTGTTATGTGGGTTGTTTTGTTGTGATGATTTTTTGTCTGCCGGTTTTGTCTTTGTCTTCACGGTTTTATGATACTGATTACCCCTTTGGTACACCTTTGTTTCTTTTTCCATTTTGTATTGATTACTTGAAAAGAATTAACAGGCAAAAAAAAATTTCAAATCGGATCAGATATAAAAAAAAGTTTCAGTTTTGGCCCCATTTTGTTGGCCCCTAATTTCTTAATGAAAAAAGGAGGGACTCAAAAAATCAATACCATATCTGTTTTAATAGTAAGGCATATAACTGTCAAATTTCATAGCAATTGGCTTACCGAATTAAAGATATTGGGGAAAAATATAATATTTAACGACAGCATCATACCATAATGCGTCCGCATAAAAATTCGACATACTTTAAAATTGAAGTTGAATAGATGCTGCATGATTTTATTATGCTATATAACATAAATATTTTTTTCGCGGTAAATATATAACGTTCAGTCGTTGTCCTCTCGCTTCTTTGTGAATTGCCTGAAAATAAAGAAAATAGAAATAATATTACAATCATTCAAAGAAAGATTGCGAGGTCTTTCCCTCTGAATATTAGTATTTGTGTAATCATATAGAAATGTATTACAAAAAAGTAACTGATTTTTAGAATCGAATTGTGATTCATGTTGCTAGGCAATCAAAACAAACTTTCTGTTGAGAAATCAAATCCAAATCCAGCACCGAGGATATCTATGGCAAGCCAAACTGGACAAAAGTCCATATTTATTGATATCAATAATTCATTTATAGATATGAATTTATTGATATCAATAAATGATTTATTGATATCAATAAATAATTATTGATATCAATAAATCGAATTATTGATATCAATAAATATGGACTTTTGTCCAGTTTGGCTTGCCATAGGTATCAGCTATGTGAAATACAAGGAAAGAAACCATTTTGAATTAACATTTAGACAATCTGAATGAAATTTCGATTGTATATGAAAATCATGAAAAAAGATTAGACAATACAACGACATACGAAAATACCTAAACAGCAACTCGCAATTAAAACTGTCACCAGTCAATCACCTTTTCACGCAGGCTTTTTGGAGAGAGCTCCCTTAGTTATTTACAAAACAGGACTTCCCACCTGCATGTAATTAGGTTTGTCAGTTACCTGCCCAAAGTCATTTGCTTCCTTCAGATATTCCATTTTCTTCCATCCTTAAAAATGTCCGCACTGGGCGGGTCGAAAATGGCATTGAACACACACACACACGTGCGCGCAATGGACACGAACAACAGCTCACTCATTCGGTCAAAGAGACAACCTAATAACAGCCCAGTTATTTGATATGAAAGACCATGGAAGTATTAACTTGAGTTAATACTTCCATGGAAAGACAAATGTACAGCAGCTCAGATTATCGATATGTTAAGCAATTCTGTTTTAACAAATTATTTGGGTATACGAACATAATGTTCTTTGAAAGACTAAATTATGCCGCCTAAAGAAATAATAAGTTAATTGTTCACAATGGCACCAGACGAACCATATTTGCATAAATAAAGATACGTTACATTGTGTTTATGGTTTCCTTTTCGTCTCCAGATTAGTAGCTTCTATAATAAGATCAATGTAAGTTTTACTTACACTATCAATAATTTAAGTAACATTCTAAATAGATTTTAAATTTTATATGACACAGATTAAAAAAAAAAAAAAAAAAAAAGTTAAAAAAGTGCATTTTAATATTTTCTCGTAATATTACAAACAAGCAACAACGAGCAAAAATGAAAATAGGATTGCAATTTTCAATAGTTTTATACATGTATTACTTACTGTTCGATTGGGTACATAGTCTTGTTAACAGGGATTTCCTTATTCCCAGAAGACCAACAGGACTGTCCACAGAAAATACGTTATGGTAGCCCGATGCAATAGCACAAAGTTCATTCTTGAAGAAAATGAATTATGACATAGGATTACCTTCATACTTTAACAGAAATATAATATTTCCATTTCAAAGAAGCGTAATATTACTAACGTCTTGCTAAACTTATACGAAGTAATCAAAAGTTTGGTTAAAATGAGATAAATTTCAATGTTGTTCTAGTGCAAAGATTAATGACGTCATCGGTAACAAACGTACGGACTCAAAACACCTGAACTTTTAGCTTTTCAGGAATTCTATGCTTTAAAAAAATTACTGCATGTATTAATTATTTTCTCTTTCTTAAGATGTGGATTAACAATTCTTATTCATTGTTTATGTGCATACGTGTACATCAGACGGAATGTAAAGAAAGGTGAAAGAAACAAAAACTGTATAAACTAAAAGTTCATTCATTATGATTTCCGGGGTTTATTCTAATTCTGACAAGAGAAATTACGTTGAAGGGCTTTTTGAGGTGAACCTTTTACATACATGTTTGGAATATTAACTGATTTTGTAAGAGACTTAAATCATTATATTCGATGGTTCGTGCCAACGCCCCCTATCTATAATTCTAAGAGCTTTTTCAACAAGTTATTAAAAATATAAATTATATGCATACCAATAGCAAATGCAATGTAGTGCTTAGCATGGATTCGTTTAAGCTCCAACTATGTGGAATCTGGTTCAGTCGATCCACCATCAGTTAAAACTACAACAATCTGTGGAACTCCTTGACTGGCCCTAGATCCATGGTCAGCTGTAAATCATTCTGTTCGTACCGTTCTTAGAGCTTTGTCGTTGAAATACCACGAAACACAAAAATACCCTAACATCAATTTTTTTTTAAAGCATAGTGTCATATTATTTTTTTCTTTGTACTGATTTTTTGTTTTGTCACATACTTGTAGAGTTTCAATGACAATAACATTTGATTTTGGTTTCGATTTTGAATATTTGAGCTATTGCATGTATTTTACGTTCACCATATATTATAGAAATCCAAAAACGAAAAACTGTTTTTTTTTTTTTAATTAAAAACAGTAAGGTTCTTGTTGGTCTATGCAAAGTTGGCCAACAGATTGGAGGAACTTATGTGTGGTGCTGATGCATTTTGCGGACAAAAAAGAAAATCAGCGTAATGTGATGACCAATCTTAAGTACTCAACAAAGGAACAAAAAAAAGACACGGAAACCATAAACGATAGGTTTTTATCTGCCACAAAACTCCATTTTTCACTACACAGTACAATAGACTGACTGATAGTTACAAAAACTACAACTTGGTTGTGAGACATGATTTGGAAAGTGCGGTGATAATCTCACTACAACATACAGATAACTTTTCTAACATTTCTTCCAATTTGAAAATTAAGAGATCATATGAAAAGTTTTTTCGTTAACCTTGGTCTTAAATCATGTCGCTAGGATCAAAATGGTCGGAATGAACATAAAATAGATATTCACTTTTTAACATCTTTGATCTTTTAGTTTATAAACGCAACTGGGCATGCTGTGTTAAGCTTAACATATTTGGGCATACTTTTTTAAGCTAAACATATTTGGGCATACTCTCTTAAGCTCAACATATCTTGGCATGGTCAGCAAACTTTCGATATAATCTTTACAAGTGTGGCAAAGTTGTTCACAAATATCGCAAAGTATTCTGGCCTCGTTTTCAATTTGCTTGCCTCGATTTTGAGTTTGCATCTTTGTGCTTTCACCAGAGTTTTTATCATACACGCTGGCAGGATTGGTTTCTCAGTCTGTCAGAATAACAACGACATCAATCACTTCCCTTTTACAGTGTCACACTATTCTATGTAACTATATATATATTATGGACTTGAAGATCGCAATGGAAGAAGGAGGTTTGGCGCCATAAAACCTGGTTTAACCCACCATTTCGTTTGAAATGCCTGTATCAAGTCAGGACCATTGCGATTCACCGATTCTCCGGGATGACTGGTTCGTTTTTGTCATTTTCTCTGGACTATGAGATTGATCATTCAAGTTCGGTAGTTTTGTTATTACCTTTAATTTCCGGTCTGTTGCCATTTCCTTGAGAAAACATTACCTCGTTTACGTACCGAAGCTATTTATACGTTCCGGTTACCTTTCCATGTCTGTGACGCATCTCAATCAAAGCATCAAGAACATTGAATTTTGTATTTAGTTGATTAAAATTGAAAAAAGGTACACAAAATCGCTGTATATTTAATTGCTGCTACTTTTGTTGATTCTGGATCAACGTCAAGTGGCCTGACAGTATCGATAACTCATTTCCTTTACAAATTCTTGAAGAGAAATCGATCAAAATGCTAGGTAAATCCTCAAAGGTCAACCTTACATTTTCTTCTAAACTACATTACAACATCTACAAGGTGGAAACTGAAAAAGAAACGTAATACATAAACAATGAGAACCAAAAACAATATAATCTGCCTCGCTGGTTAACATTACATACCAAACGTGTGCAAATTATTTTTGAAACTTAGGAACCAACCGGTGTTTGAATGATAACTTATGCTCTCTGAACTTAGTCCCATTCCAAGATAAATATGTTTATCAATGCACAAAAATATGGGTTTATTATTTTTTCCGGGGTTTGGGATCACCATTGCAAGACTTAAATTAGTATGAGTACTTTATTTTTGTACTAATAATAGCATATGATACCTTTAAATTGTATTGTGGTTTCTCATTGTTAACATAAATACAGATGTATCTCCCATAAACAAACTATTTATTGATTTTCCATTTAACATAGAACTTCCTGGTAACGTGGTTGGACATCTAGGTCAGAAATAATTAGGTTATTTGTTAAAAACTTTTTTTTTGTCACATACTTGTAAAGTTTCAATAACAAGAAAATTTGATTTTGGTTTCGATTTTAAATAATTGAGCTATCGTATGTATTTTACGATCACCATAGATTATAGAAATCTAAAGACGGAAAACTGTTTTTTTTTTAATTAAGAACATTAAGGTTCTTGTTGGTCTTTGGAAACTTGACCAACAGATTGAAGGAACTTATGTGTGTTGTTTGTATGTGCATTTTGTGGAAAATCAAGAAAATCAGCGTAATGTGATGACCAATCTTAAGTACTCAACAAAGAAACAAAAAAGACATGGAAACCATAAAGCATGATAGATTTTTATCTGCTACAAAACTCTATTTTTCACTATAGATTGGTAGTAACAAAAACTATAACTCGGTTGTGAGACATAATTTGGAAAGCGCAGTGATAATTTGAATACAACAAACAGATAACTTAATAAACTTCACTATTCTTACGTTTCTTCCAATTTTAAAATCTTTGTTTAGAGATCATATGAAATATTTTTTTTTCTTTTAACTTTGGTCTTAAATCATGCCGCTTGGATCCACCCATTAGAACTAATTGCAAACGGTCAGAATGAACATGAAAAGATATTCACTTTTTAACATCTTTGGTCTTTTAGTTTATAAACATAACTTGGCATACTCTTTTAAGCTAAACATAATTGGGCATACTCTGTTAACTTTAACATATCTGGGCATACTCTTTTAAGCTGAACATATCTGGGCATGTTAAGTAGACTTTCGATATAATCTTCACAAGAGCGCCAAGGTTGTTTACAAAAATCGCAAATTTGCATTCTGGCCTCGATTTCAATTTGCTTGCCTCAATTTGAGTTTGCCTCTTTGTGCTTTCGCCAGCTGCTTCCAGGATTCGTTTTTCAGTCTGTATAATTACAACAACGACATCTACCTTTCCGATCGGTTGCCATTTCCTTGAGAAAACATTACCTCGTTTACATGCCGAAGCCCTTTATATGTTCTGGTAACCTCTCCATGTCTGTGACGTATCTTACTCAAAGCATTATAAAGAACATTGGATTTTGTATTTAGTTATAGGGTACGCAAAATCGCTGTATATTTAATTGCTGCTACTTTCGTTGAATCTGGACCAACGTCAAGTTGACTGACAGTATCGATAACTCATTTCCTTTGCTGATTGAAGTCAGCATTAGAATTCTTGAAGAGAAATCGATCAAAATGCTAGGTCAATCCTCAAGGGTCAACCTTACATTGTTTACCAAATACGCACAACTACAACCATGACAACATGTACCAGGTAGAAACTGAAAAAAAAAACATAACGCATAAGCATTGAGAACCAAAAGCAATATAATCTTCCTCGCTTTTTAACATTACATGCCAAACTTGTGCAAATTATTTTTTGATACTTAGGAACCAGTCGATCTTTGAAATATAACTTATGACCCCCACTTATGCTCTCTGAGCTTAGTCCCCTTCCAAGATAAATATGTTTACCAATGCACAAAAATATGGGTTTATTATTTTTCCAGATTTTTGGATCACTATATTGCAAGACTTAAATTAGTATGAGTACTTTATTTTTGTACTAATACTATCATATGATGGCCTTTAAATTGTATTGTGGATTCTCATTATTAACATATATACAGATTTATCTCCCATTTACAAACTATTTATTGTTTATTCATTTAACATAGAACTTCCTGGTTGGATATCAAGGTCTATCTACTTCGTTAGAAAAAAAATAGGTGATTTGTTAAAAGTTGCACCTTTATGTAGCAATGCTTTTTTGTTAACATGTTATTTGTGTATTTTTTACTGGATAATCTCACTAATGGCAACAATGTTGAAATTGTAACATTAAAATTTACCATAAACTATCAATATATACAACTTGACCTCTATAAAGATTTGTTTACCTAAACTAAACGAGTGAACAAGCTAAATATTAGTAAGCCAAAATGAATGTAAGAAGAAGAAAGTTCAACAATTCAATCCTTTTAGATTTCGACCAGTCAGGTTTGATATGATAAGTGAAAATTCGAATAATAATTGTAGTTTCAAATCGAATTGGAAAACTCCACGATATTAAACATTATGAAAAAAATCTATATTGAAAGGTATGAAAAATTAAATTGCATGTGAACACGGTGAATAAAATTCTATCATTTTTTATTTCCATTTACAAAACTATGGTGCGCTTTGCCTCCGGAGGGGCGGTAACTTGATAATTTTTAGGGAGGGGATGTGCCAATTTTCATGTGAATTCAATACCCATATTTATATAAGATTTCAAATTTTCATGACCCATATAAGATCTACATCTCGAAATTGACTCTCAAAGAAGACTTTCAACAAGGCTCTATGAAAAACGTGATGACTTAAACTTTCCAATCGTCAACTTTCCCTTTTTGTGTAGCAACATTCCGTCCGCTCCTGATGATGGAGTCTTCATATCACAGTTGATTCGTTACTCCAGAGCTTGTGGTAATTACATCGATTTCCTTGGCAGAGCGTCACGTTTAAATTAGATATTGCTGACAACGGATGATGTTGGTCCTAGGTTACTGCTTTCACTTAAGAAATTTTACGGAGGACACCGTGCGCTCGTAGACAAATATGGGATTTCTATCTATCAAATTAGTGCAGATGTTGGCGGTTTGTCGTAGCAATTCCTTTTGTCTACCTTTACCGGATTTGACACAACGGAGTGGGAAATAAGCAACACGACATGTGTGCTATAGCAGGCAGGAATCGCTTACTCTTCTGGAGCCCCCGAGTTCTCTCATGTTACGACTTGTTGTTGTATCTGTTCGGTTGATTTTGTGTTTTGTGTTTCTTCGTGCTATTCTTGTTCGTGTTAACCGGTTTCGTCGTTGCCCTTTTGGACTTTTGACGCTCGAGTGCCTAATTGGTACCTCTTTGCTTCTTGTATACATGTACATGTGTACGATTTACTGTATATCAGCTTGCTTTAAGTAACTTAATGTACATAAAATATTTAGTTTTGATCAAATTGTAACTCATTACAAGCATGCTATGATCCAGCCTATCAATTTATTTTTTCAAGGTACACCAAAGGTTTTTCTATAAAGTTTTTAAACTGTTTTAGTAATGAAACTAGATTTTGAACATCTATTAAATCGTGGATAATTGGCTGTTCACAATTTGCAGGACTGTTTTAATGTGGGCCGCAACATGTTTCAGAAGCAGCATTTAGGGGTCTTTAAGCATTATCCGTCGTCTTGCGTTCTTTATCATGCGACATGCTTGACGAAAAACTTTCAGGCAAATACATGCAGCAGGCTCTTGAAATTTTACATGCAGTTTCATCTCATAGTATTATACAATGTTAAGTGAATTTATGCCTAAAATTAACTGCCTTATATTTGACACTTACTTAAGATTTAATATATATATATAAAGGACTTTAATACAAATTTCCTTCGCATTTTTCGAAGCAACTACATGTAGTACACTCTTAATACTCTAAATGCATCCTATAGTAGCACTTATATGCCCCCAAAAGTAATTACTTCCTGTTTGATAAAAATGGACTTGTATAATAATTTCCCTCACATTTTTTGTGGCCACATGCACTAGGCTCTTGATTCTTTGTGTGCAGCTTCTATTGTGTAAAGCTATTTTACGCCCATAAATCATCTAATTCCTGTTTTACGAAAAAAGATACACAGGCGACATTTCATTTCCGGGTAAGGCTCTATCTAGTTTTTAAGTCTTGAAGATATTGTACTAGCTTTTAGTACAGTTCTGGTTGATGTTAATTTTTGTTTAAATCATTTGAATCCGATGTATACAGGTTGCCCATTATCATTTCCTTTCCTGGTCAAATAGACGGGCTTAATATTGAATTTATTGAATGTGCAACATTCATGTATCTCTCATTTACTGTATTATGGTTTGTTATTTGGTCATATTTTTTGGATTACTTACAAATCCTGAAAAGACTTATAACTTACAGTAATTAGATACATTTTTTCGCATCCATTAGATTATTGTCAAAATAAACTTCGCAAATGCTCTTTTTATTATTTTGCAAATATCAATCTTGATGTAATACTAATCTGTATCTCATCGCTCTGTGTATCATTCCTTTGTACTGTGCAAATTATTTTTGTTTATTTTGACAGAATAAGTTCCAATTAGGATGGCAACATTCCTTGCATGTGGGCCGTGTGACGTTCGAGCCAAATCATCCCCTGCCGAATACTGGTGCCATGAGTGCGACGATTTGTTGTGTGAAGAGTGTAATAGTCACCACAGCGCGGCCAAAACGTCCCGAGGGCATACCGTTATACGCGTAAATGAATATAAAAAGTTACCAGAATCAGTTCGAAAGATCTCCTCACTGTGCCCGGATCATGGTTTGAAATACTACCATTTTTGCACGGGTCATAATGCACTATGCTGCCCTGTTTGTGCTCAAAGTACTCATAAATCTTGTCCCGACTTAAAACTACTTGATGAAGTAACCAAAACGGCTAAAACATCAAGTTTTATAGAAGAGGTAGAAACAAGCATGAACAACATTAAATTCAACGTAGAGAAAATACTGTCAGAACGTGGTCAGAATATTTTAAGTTTACGAAAACAGAAACAGGAAATCAAAGAAAAGATTGGCACAGTACGCAAACAAGTCCACCAGCATATTGATGCGCTTGAAGAAAAGATACAAAACGAACTATCGAGATTAGAGGAAAGCGAGATAAAAAAAGTGGAACTATCGATATCCAAACTTACAACCTCACTAGAAATGATCAAAAATAAGTTAGAAGAAACGACCATGTTAAAGACATATGCATCAGATCTACAGACCTTTCTTGGAACTCGGGAATTAGAAAATGTCATAGAGAAGGAGAAAGTTTGTCTGGAAAATCTCTTCCAGGATGGGTCACTTAACTTTTGTGAACTCCACTGCAGCATCCATGATAAAATACAGGCCATTATGCCAGATATCACAACATTTGGTTCAATATCTGTCACATCAAAACCTTCCGCCGCCCGTCTGACAACAGACAAAGACAAACAGGCACAGATCTTCCTGTCTACACCCAAGCCGAACAGAATTAAATTTGAAGACGCTACTGTTCAATTAAAATGTAGGTTCAGCATCCAAGGATCGAGGATTTTACGTCTCAGAGGTTGTTATGTCCTCCCCGACGACAAAGTGTTCGTTGCTGATGAAGGTAACAATCGTGTTATCATTCTAACCACATCTGGTGCAGTAGAAAAAGAAATCCGCATCAAAGAAATAGAATATGGTGTGTACGACGTGAAAGTCATAAATGACAGATTAATCGCTGTATCTACAAACGATGGAGTGCAGATAATAGACGTGAAAACTGGCACTTTGGACAAGACGTTTGATGTTGGAACATTTTATGGATTGTCCTACTATGATGGAATGTTGTACTGCTGTAAAGTTAACACAGGCGTCGTTTCTTTTGAGATTTCTACAGGGATAAGTAAAACAATTATACCGGATAGACATGACCAAAGGTCGTACTGTGCCGTTGCTGGTGGCAATTTATATTATACAAGGGCAGACAAGGGCAGTTTACAGTGTTATTCCATCACTGGAGAGAAGAAGTGGGAACACAAGGATACAACTCTGATCAATTATCCTCTCGGCATTACTACTGATGACAGTGGTAATATCTACCTTGCATCAAAAAATAACAATGAGATTGTAATGATATCCCCTGACGGACAAAGGTGTAAACCGATACTGTCTTGTAATGACGGGATCGAACTTCCGTGGGGACTTTGCTACAACAAGAACAAAAATGAACTTTTTGTCGCCTGTTTTCGTGGTCAGTGCTTGCTATATAAGATCAACTAGAATGTAAAAAAAAGATATATACGAACAAATAAAGAAAGACACGAGGTTAATGTGCGTCTGATGATATTTTTTAGAAATTATATACCAAATCTTTGAATATTTAAAATAAAATGTAAATCAGTTCATGTTATTTAAGAACATATACTCTCTCAAAAAAGTTATGCAACAGTGGAAAATTTCACTATATGTTTTAAGTAAACCTACCTTATTATAAATTGATATTGCCAAGCCGTTTTTCAATCATTTTTTATTAAATAAAAACCAAGAAAAAGACAAACAAGTGAAGTTTACTTTTTATGAATTGAGCAAAATCCTAGCTGTTACGGTTTTTGATAGAACGCGAGTAGAACATAACCAATGTTTTTCCACGGAAAATGTTGGTTGATTTAAACGGGTTGTTGACGCATAAAATTAACAGTTGATTTCTACTTTTGATATCTTAAAAACCGGTGAAGTGACGGTGAAAATTTTTCCATGCCAAAAATGTAGCTAGATTGAATAATACTAGACAATAAAGAGATGTGGTACAAATGAACGCGACACAACCATAATAAAGAAACGGCAATTTAACATATGAGACAATGGAAAGCAGCCAGCAGTCTTCAACATGATCAGACGTCCCTGCTGCTCCCCTTTTTGCATTGGTCAAAGGCTAACAATACAATACATAAGATTCAAACAAATCCCTAAATTATCAACGAAAGACTAATTTGTAGACACAGAACAAAAAAAGATAGTAACATGTACAAACAAAAGCTTTGACAAGGATTTCTGACTAAGGACAGGCACATATATAATGTTTCGGGGTTACAAGTACTAGTTTTTGGGCCCAACCTAGTCTAAATCGAAGTTTCAACGTTTCGACGTTTTAATTACACAATTTAGTGTAGAATTATATAGATTATAAGGAAACTTTTTATATTTATTGATTATATTGAATCCAACAGTTTTGTTCAATATAAATAAACAATTCAAAACTAAAAATTACTGTACAAACATGTATTTAAAATAAAATAATGAACGTCAATTCATTTCGTATTTTGAAAAAAATCATCTAGAAGATAACGAGAGAAGCAGAGGTACCAATAGGGCATCAGAATGAAGTTCGAAAGGACAGAGGCAAAACCAGTAAAAAACAACGAGAACAGGACGAAAAAAAACCAGACAACATAAAACAAAGAAATACAAAACAAAAACAACTGAATAACAATCAACAACTCGAACTCAAGTCGTAACTAGAGTGAACTAAGGTGCTCCCGAAGAGTAAGCAGTTCCTGCTTGCTATAGCAGGTCTTTGAGCGCATGATGTCTTCTGTAAAAAAAATTTAGTTACGACAGCAACAGAGGAGTAACATATAGACCCTGTGTAAACAAAATTGTTGTGTCAGATGCGACGCTCTGTCAAGGATTTCTATGTTAGTCCCACAAGCTCTGTTATGATGAATGAATTGTGATACGTAAACTCATAAAGCTGGAGCGGACAGAATGTAGCTACACAAGAAGAAAACAATGACGATTGGAAGTTAAAGTCAGCACATATGTCATAGAGGTTTGTTGAGAGTATTCATTGAGAGTCCATTTTGAGATGTAGATCTAAACATGATCAGACTTCCTAATTTCCGATTTGTTCTTTATCTCAAGTTCCTCAGGATAATTATTTAAGTCACCAAATCAACAGTTGTTCAAAGAAGATGTGGAATAATTACATAAATTGGCGATAATCTAAAATTCATGAAAGGAAAACTTTCAGCAAGAAAGTTCAATGTGGTCAGTGCTTGCCGTTTTGCAATTGGTCCTACATCAAATATATAATGCATATGATTCAATACCAATTCTAAAATTTTCAAAGAAAGGTCCCTTTCTGGATATAGATCAACTAACATGGAGAAGACATGTACAAACATAAGATTTGATGATAACTTCTGGCTCAGGGCATGCACATATGAACGGTGACAGGATAAAATAGTTATGGTCCAAACTTTAGCTCAATTGATAATCTATAACAAAGCACAAAAACATCAGACAAGAGGAGCATACGAGGCGTAGAGGAACTCTCCAGAGAACACTCTCTTAATGAAATTTAGATCAGAAGCAACTATCAACTGGAGTAGAAAATTCACTTTGTTGACTCTAAATCCGAAATAACTTTTAAAATAAAAAATAATTTAGTGATTCAAAATCAGGAGCACAAAAACGACACACTTGATCGTTGTAATGTCTAAAATGGCGCAAGGGGAAAAGGGCAATTTACATTTAAAAGTTGATGTCAATTTATCAATGTTTCTACATAAAAATGTACATTCGAAGATTGATTTCCGTGATAGAGCATCTGACACAAATATTCATAACACAGGGTTATTTCTCGACTTGTCTTCCATTAAAAAGGTTTAACAGAAAACACCGTGTGCTCGAAGACAAATATGAGATTTCTATCTCTCAAGTGAATGCAGATGTTCAATTTTGTTAGGTCATAGTGTTTTGTTTTGTCCTTTACCGGATTTGACATGGCGAATTGCACCTGTGTGGAGCCCATGTGGCGAATAGTCCCCTAGCATAGCCTAGTTTGTCATAAGACGAGACTAAGGGTCTTGAGATTCTGACATCGGTCAAGTCTTGACCATGGCATGTACTCTAGGTGGCTGAAAAGGGCTGCCCTCGTCGCGGGAATTGTCAGGTATATAATAAGGATATTCTAACCGCTGACCAAAGTGGGCAAACGTGTGATGGGAGTGCCACGGTAAATACAGGTAAAATTTCCCTTTGAGGACCGCTAATAAGTGCACCAGATAGACGAAATTTTCCGCCTTTTCCCTTCCTCCCCCTTTTCTTTTGGTTTTTCAAAATTAGCTGTTCCTTTATTTGCCACCTGAACCCATATTTCTCATCATGATTTCATGTTCATTGTATCATCCTTGTCATGTTCATCGCCTTTTATTTAAGTCGGAGTGTGCCTGATTTTTCCTTGCCAATTGGTAAATATTTTGCAAAATTTCTTTACTAACAAACAAGTGTGGACTCAGACGCATATTGCATAGAGGGCCGCTATGGACACATTACGCGTGCAACAAATGTCTTTTGTATGAATTAAGCACAAAATGAAGACATTTCATGTCTCAAACTATTGAAATTCTTTGAGTGAGTGAGTGAGTGAGTGAGTGAGTGATTTGATGTGTTACGCCCTTGCAACGCTATACAGGTTATTTACAGGCGAAGAACATGAAAATGATGATTATAAATGAAATATGGGGTGGGGTGGTAAACAAAGGAACGGTAAATTTAGAAGAACCACATGAAAAGGGGGAGAGGTGGGTAGGGGCGAAAAATTTAGCCTATGTGGTGCACTACTTGGCGGTCCGCAAAGGGGGGGTCTTTTACGTGCATGAAGCGTGGCACTCTCCACACACGTTGGCCCACTATGGTCGGCGGTCAGGGTTTCCGTATTATAGACCTGACAACCCAAGCGGACGAGGGCTACCCTATTCAGCCACCTAGGTACACACTTGGTCGCTCTGTGGGCTGAGCACTGACAAGATCAGATCCTAAACTCGAAACGAACGACTTCATACCAAATGTCCCAGTCGTGATGAATGAGTATGTGAGAGAAGAACCCCTGGGTTTCCGATGATGCAGGATCCCCGGCAGCAGGCTAAATTGCCCGTACTCTACCCATCAGTCCCTTTTTCCAGTGGTAGTCTAATCTCCCAACGCCGATTGGCCTTGTGTCCTAATTTTCTCCACTTCATCCTCATTTCATGTTCATTGTATCATCCCTTTCATGTTCATAGACAAATCTGTCAGATGCGTTAAACTTTGTTTTTTCTTTCCTCCTTCACCGGGTTTGATACGCTGAATTGGCAATTTATAGTAGAGTAACAGGTGTGCTGTTGGTTAGACCGCTTACTTTTTTAGTGCCCTGGAGTTCACTCTTTCTGCATTAGTTCGCGTTGCTGATTGTTGTTCACTTGTGACTTGGCATTATTGTACTGTTGTTGTTCGAGTTAACTGTATTTTCTAGTTTATATTTAGCCCCTGTTGTACCTCATTACTTCTTTCACTTGAGAGTTTCATTAGCGACAATTTGATTTTTATGGGGGGAGGGGGCTATGGTGAAATTTGAAATAAAATGGCAGGATGGCAAGAATCCAAAAATAAAAAGGCAGGACAGTGCTTTAAGTTAAAAAAAAGGCAGGATGGTATTGTTGGTTTAAAAATTATAGTAGCTTTAAAAAAATTGCGCGCGCTAGCGCTTAAAAAAATCCAGGCTCGGTTTCGTCCGAAAATAGAAAAGCAGGATGGAGAAATATCCATAGCCCCCCATAAAAAACAAATGGTTGCTCCCTTAGTCATACAAACTTTTTTTCCATCTTTTTTTGTCTGGAAATTCATCACAATTATTTACGACTTAAAAACAATATCTTGTAAGCACCCTCACTTATCTCACTCGTTCACATTTGGACCTATGGAAGGGAAATCAGCCTATGTATTGAAACAGGAAGTAGATGTCAAACAGACAGAAAATTGATTCTCGTGGAACTATTACCTGAGGCTACATACAAATTTTCAGATCACTAACAATAAAATTGTGACGAAAACTCAGGTAGAGCACCTTTGATGAGTCTTGAATAGACGAAATGCACGCAAGGCGTAGCAAAATTTATTTTCTGTAACTTTATAATTTTTGTTTCTAACATCCGTGACGGTTAGTTCTACTGGGGGAGTTTTAATTCCCCGTGTAAGCCCGCTCAGGCATCACATTATTGTTTTGACGAACGCATCAAAGCTTTGAAATTTAACTGTTGTAGATTTCAAAATTGTCAAAAGTCCCTAAAGCTTCTTTCTTCCCCAGACATAGGTTTATCTTAGTCATAATTTTGTTTTCTAGTTCGGCAATTTTTGGTTTTATTGGTCTATGCTATTCATAATCATATAAAATTTAGTTTATTCTGCATGAATATAGACAAAAATGCACATTTGACGGGGCGAGCTGGGTTAGTTTTATACAGTTGTGGATCAAGAAATCCCAAGAGGGGCACCCTCGTCCTCACTCGTCTAATATTTTTAAACAAAATATTGCGCTAGTTAGTCACCTCTCTAATTTTAACAAAAAAGAGTAAGGGCTGATCCGGATCTCTTTGAAAGAAAGAGGGGTTATGCTTAAGTGTAATATTGTGCGGAAATTAAATGCAGAAACATTTATCTCTCAATTCAACGGGGCAAACGCTCCTCTTGACCCCTCTGCAAATAACCCAAATTGCACATTGTTATTAGAAGATCAATTTCGTGATTTTTTGCATTTTTTATATCAGGTTCATAGTCGCTTGAAGATTGTTCCCCTTTTCCGTTTAGAAATTAGGAACCAAAAGGAGCAAAACATGCCACTTTAATGTTAGCTGCCACGAGAACTTGAATGTGGTGCGCAACTGAACTTTGAATTAACGGCTTCAACACAAATCCACTTTTTTAATCCGTCGACTGCAGATTTTAACAGATTGAATATTTGTGCATTATTCTAACAATTGCAGGTTAACAGGCTATTTCGTCATTTTCAGAAATTTTGCAGGTCATGGATTGACCTACTTTTTTGCAACTAACTGTCATGTAATGGCAGAAAATCAATACATTGTGATTTTCGACGGCATGTCCTGGATTGACTTAATTTTTAACACCACGTCTAGCTTAGATGTCAACAAAGCTTCTTGAATTTTAACCAAATGTTGAACAAAATAATGTTTGAAAAAGCTTTTTTTTTCAAATAAGAGTAATGCAGTCCAACATGCTAAGCGTGTGATCGATCGGCTACAGAACGTTAAAATACAGTTTTGCTGATATAAATTTTATGTATATTATTTTAACAAACGCCAAGGGCAGATCCAGAATTTTAGAACCGAAAAATACAGTTACAGTTTAGCGACAAAATAGCTGTAAAACGATTCTTACTTTGAATCGAGAAGAACAGTGGAATCTGCCTGATTATTTGGGCGATTCCAGAAATAATCTTTTCCCCCTCTTGAAGATATTTAAATTTCTAAAAAGATTTTTGGCCTTAAACCCTGTGAAAGATAATGGATTTCCAGACTTTTATCGAATTATTTGGTAACCAATAAAGGTGGAATTCCAAGGATATTTTTAATCCATTATTTCCTGGACCTCTTTCACCGTGGATGGGGGGATACATGTAAAAGCCAATCAAGGTCACTGTTCTCGAAGTTTGTCGGAAACTTGGAATTAACCTTACTTTTTAACACATCATACTTTATAACGCACGATCTGCTTTTTCAGTCTTTTAAAAAGAAAATATGATTTTAAAAAAACATGTCTTATTGATTTAAAACCTGGACATTATTCGACAATTTCTTAAAACTCTTTGACGATCATTGGCGGAATAAATTCTTTTCAACAATTTATGCAAATATTCTACACATGACGGAATATTTACGCTCAACGATCATACACGACATATATTACACCGATCTCTATTTATTTTATTATAAGTATGTAACAATATAAAAATATATTACTGGGAGCACCTCGGTATATTCAATATCTACACATTAGCATAAAACTTGGCACAAAATAAGTTTATATGAAAGCTGTAGAATTCCCTTACAATCTGCAATTTCAAGAAGCAAACTTTAATTAAAATCTTTTTTTTTTCATATTCATTTGGTCAAAAATAAGAAGTTCACAATAAACAAAATATTGCAAGACAAAAATGTGCCAAATTCTAATTTATATATCCATAACATAAGGCAGATATTGGCATTTGAAATTGATATTTCTCTAACTGTTGTGCATTATTATCTAGTTCTCGCAAGATGAGACTATTTTGCGTTTCACACTCCGCACGATGTGATATGCAATTTCAAGAGATTTGATTGGCTGTCCGCGCGAGACACCACAGTTAGATATACATCTCGTGGAAAGCGTGCTTACTTTTGTTTGAACACCTGTTGATCTCGCTTGAATAAAAAGACAAATAAAATGTATCAAAAAATGCACTTAAACGTTTGTTTTATTATAAAGTCTACTTTTAATTAAAAATAATTTAAAAAGGTGGTACTTTTTTATTTGATTTTTTTTTCGCATGTTGGCTAAATAATATATACATATAGCATGTAAAGGATTATTTTCGTATTATTAGTTAAAATTGAATAAGTGATTTTGGCCTATACTTTCACGTTACACAGTTAGAGAAAAAGGTTTCACAACTACAAGCGATGAGATACGGATTTTTATCACACTCGCAAAGGCTCGTTTCCTAATTTGACAAATATCTAGCTCGATGTGATAAAAATCCGTATCTCATCACTCATAGTTGTGAAACCTGTATTTGTATGCTCTGATACTTGACTTTTATGGTACCTTAAAATGCACATGGACGAAACCACTAAAGTCGTTAATATCTGTAAAACGCATAATTTGTAACAGACCATTTTTTTTTTGTTTATTTTAAAAAGAGATCTACTGTTATGTGTTAATATGTGAAATGCTTTCTATTTCTTAAGTATAACTGTCTTCACTCCAATCTTCACTCCTTGTTTCAACGATCTGATTTTTTTGGCCTTTGATCTTGTCCATTTTATGATTAAAATAATTTCTCAATGATTTATCTGCTCGACCACTTTGAAGGTTTTTTCTTTGAATTTCTGCGATATCTATATATTATTAGAACGGGATATTTCTTAATTAAATAGGGACTGAAATCTGATATTTTCTCCATTTGATACATTATAGAACATGATGGTAGCAACTCTTCTTTTTCTTTTTTGGTTTTATGGAAAACGCTTCAAAAGTCTTGGTGCTTATCGCAGGAAGCTTCAGGAAAAGCTACCATTTGGAAAGATACATTTTAAAAAAATCACAAAGACTCCATTTATTTTGTCAAAACTGTGTTGTTGTTTTTTACAAAATTTAGACAAACTAACTCTTAGATGTGCGGTTTAAGGACCGAATTATTGTAATTTTTTTAACATGCAGAAATTTAATGTATATGACCCTTTTGAAATATTTCAATTTTGAATGTTATTGATAGCAAGAAGCAAATGTACCAATGGGGCATCCGAATGTCAAAAGTCCGAATGGGCAGAGACAAAACCAGTCAAAACCAACAAGAACGGGACAAAAACAGACAACATGTAAAACATGGAAACACAAAATAACCAAGCATTCTGTGAGATCGCCACCAGTTACCAGTGGTTTATGTAAAAGAAACTGATCTACATATTCAATTTTTAATTTTCTTTAGTATTCATGTACATATCAAGCTTCTACGCTTTTAATTTCTGAGAATCTAATATTTTATCATTTCTTATCAGATATAATTACAGATAATTTGGTTTTCAATGAGACCATAATTACTATATATGACAGGAACACAATTCTTTTTTGTATTAATTTAATGTTCTGTGATCATTTTTCTTAATAAAAAAGATACCCGAGATAAACATAATAAATGCATACGATTAGATAAAGGGAGTAGTCAGTGACTTACAATATATTATTTAAGCATATGACGTCTTTAGGAAGCATCTAATGATAGGTATAGGTTGGTAATCATAAAATCTCTTCGGTCAACAAGCCAAGATCGTGATTGAATGTAGAGTAAAACAGGTCAGAGTTCGCCCACCTTTAAAAATGTTTCTTGGTTAAATTTTTTTTAAAAAATCGATTAAAAAAATAGATGAACAAGTTTACTTTATTATTTCCTTTTATCTAATGAATCGTATAATTACATAACTTTGTTTTTGTTTCTTTGTATTTTTGTTCTAATTACAATTGTCCAAGTTGTTTTGGGTATTTTGACAATGTACAGTTTTTTTTTAAATGAAGATCTTAATTTTGTGTTGTAATTACAGAGAATTGCTCTTAAGTGTTCTTTTTTTAGTACTGAATGCAAGACATAGCAAACTACTAAAATATGTGTTACAAATGGAAGACGAATGGGCGAGATGAGGCGTTATGACTATCTTTAAGTTAAAGGCTTTCTTGTGATTTTGGAATGAAGAAGAGCAAAAAAGAGCTAATACTTTGTTTGTAGAAGTCTAAAAGGTTGATATGTGACTAGTCTGAAAGTCGTTTAGGACTTACAGTTTGTCCTACTGAACGACCCCTAAACAAATCATTCTCATGAGAAAGCCCGACGAAAATTTTCACATTACCTTTCATATTGGCCCAATCCCAAATAGAAGGTAAAATTTCGAAAGCTTTGAAAGTTGCTTAGGAAGTACTGTTTGTCATATTAGCCACGGTTTGAGAGTAAAGCTTGACGAAAATTTGTTTGGATAGAAGTACAGACGTACATATATTGAAGTTAAATGCCCCCTTCCCACACGTTGTCGGTTGACATAAGAAGAGAGAAAAAAAAGAAAAAAATATCCAGGAAGGGTGTGTTCAAATTTGATCCACTTCTGTGATCCTTTTGTTGTAACAGTTTCTCTTTTCTTTTAGTTCATAGTCATTTGTACTGCATGATCAATTGGCCTTTGGTTGTCAATTTCACGTGGTTAATTTGTACCAGATTATTCTCCTACAAATAGGCGGGCTGTCTTAAGGAAGACCTTCTAGCTGGTTAAATAAATTTAATTGTTTAAATAGTTTAATGCATTTATTTGTATTTTGGCAGTTTTTATTTTTTTATTCCCTTTATATTTCATAACAGTGGATTAAAAATGTGTTTAACTGTAATTGCACAAAAAAACTTATTACGTTCAAATCTTTTTATCTTTTCTGATAAAATAATACCAATATCAAATAAGAAGATACACCAAGCGCAGCATTATACGACCGCAACATGTCGAACCCTGTAAGTTTTATGCCCAATAAGGATGGTCAGTTGCTCTGGACACATGCAGACCATGGTGGACTGACAAAGTTTTTTGACACATGCAGCCTTTGGTGGACTTTCCATCTACACTTAACACGGAATTTATTATTTTTTTTTTAAAAAGCAGACCAAAATAAACTAGAATTGCAATTGCGAGCAATAGCAGATGTCACACCAGTTGCCATTTTTTGCAAATAACGCAAAAACGGTAAATATCGCTTCAAATTTTTTTGGGTCACTTCCGCGATAATATATTTGTCTATCTACATGCAAAATTTTAGCCGCCCTAGCACATAGGTTACCGCGATATAAGGCGTCAAACAATCGAATCTTCCGGCGGCCATTTTGAAAATGGCGGTCATCTTGGAAAAAAATAAATGTCCACGGCACAACTTCAGATGACTTCCTTGGAGAATAATAATAATAAAATGGAGGCCAATAGAATAACAATATGTCACCCGACTTTCGTCTGGGGTGACATAGTTACAATTGCCACCCCCTTTTTCCCCTAATTAAGGGTATCTGCTTCCTTTTATTTTTGCCCCTTTTGGCCTATAATGGCAATAAGGGAGCGGGGAGTGTCACAAAATTAATCCTCAAATATGTAAATTCATTACTTGACAAGAATGAAATAGCGAAAAAATTGAAATCGGACAATAACTAAAAAAGGTTTCGATTTACGCCCTTATTGGCTCCTACTTGCATATTAGACGGAAAAGAGGAGGTTGCAATAATGAACTTTCCATTTTGTATTGATTACTTGAAAAGTCTTAACATGCAAAACAAATTTCAAATCGGACCAGAAATAAAAAAAAAAATTTTGGCCCCATTTTTTTGCCCCTAATTTCTAAATGAAAAAAGGAGGGACCCAAGAAATCAATACGATATCTGTTTTAATAGTAAGGCATATAACTGTCAAATTTCATAGCAATTGGCTCACCAGAATTAAAGTTATTGTGGAAACAAATAAAATATTTGACGACAGTATCATACCAAAATACGTCTGCATAAAAATTTTACATACTTTAAAATAAAAGTTGAATACATGCTGCATGCTTTTATTATACTATATAACATAAATATTTTTTTCGTGGTACATATATAACGTTCAATCGTTGTCCTCGCTTCTTTGTGAAGTGCCTGAGAATAAAGAAAATAAAAATTGTATTACAATCATTGAAAGAAGGATATCGAGGTATTTCCCTCTGAATACTAGTATTTGTGTAATCATATAAAAATAAATTACAAAAAATAACTGTTATTTAGAATCGAATTGTAATTCATGTTGCTAGGCAATCAAAACAAACTTCCTGTTGAAAAATCAAATCCAAATCCAGCACCGAGGAAATCGGTTATGTGCACTGCAATGCAACGAAAGAAACCTGGTGTCTTAAACTGTTTTGAATTAACATTTAGACAATATGAAATTTCGATTGTATTAAAAAATCATGAAATACGATAAGACAATACAACGACATTACAAACTAGAGGCTCCCAGGAGCCTGAATCGCTCACCTTGTATTCGATGATACTTATATGCTGGATATTTAACAAAGGACTGCTAATCTGTGGAATTATCAATTTTAATGTTCTAAGGGAAAAAATTCCTATCAAGAAAGGTCTTAAAACTTTGACCCTATTACATAATTTTTAGATCTTTATGTGTTTAACCATATGCAATTTAAATTTTTCATATATCTTGTATTGTTTTCAAGATATGAGTCTTAAAAGAGCAAAATTTGAAAAAAAAACAAGAAAAAGGGCAATAACTCCTACAACCATTGTAAGATCTTCTTCAAAACTTCAGGGCAGGTATATCTTTATGTGCTGATCATTATTATCCAAATAGAATTTTATAATCTGTTACCATTTTTGAGTAATTTGCAAAAAACTGCAATTTACCCTTATGTTTTATTTTTAGCCATAGCAGCCATGTTTTTGTCGAATCGAAATTTCGTACGATAATTTTGTAGACCACATACTACTGAACCATCCTGCAAAGTTTCATTTCATTTGACTCAGCAGTTTCAGAGAAGAAGATTTTTGAAAAGTTGAACAAAAAACTGTGAAAATGGTCAATTTTTACAATCCAAGGGGTATAACTCCTAAAGGAACGATCCTACAACTTCGACTCTGTTACGCATTTACAGATCTTGATGTGCTTAGTCATATGCAATTTAAATTTTTGAAATATCTTGTATAGTTTTCAAGATATAGGGCTAAATAAGTATTTTTTTTGAAACAAATCCAGAAAAAGGGCAATAACTCCTACATCTGTTGTTGGATCTTCTTAAAAATTTCTGGGCAGGTAGATTTTGAGGGGCTGATCACTTTTACTCTGCCAGAATTTTGATATCTGTTACGGTTTTTGAGTTATTTGCAAAAAACTGCAATTTACCCCTATGTTCTATTTTTAGCCATGGCGGCCATGTTTTTTGTCGAATCAAAATTTCTCACGATAGTTTTGTAGAAGACATACTACATAACAACCCTACCAAATTTCATTACATTTGGCCAAGCGGTTTCAGAGGAGAAGATTTTTGAAAAGTTGAATGACGGACGACAGACGACGGACGACGGACGCCAAGTGATGGCAAAAGCTCACATTGCCTTCGGCAAGGTGAGCTAAAAAGGTGTTCCAGAACTACATTTGTGTAATTAAAACTGTCACCAGTCAATCACCTTTTCACGCAGGCGTTGTTGGAGAGAGTCCCGCTAAGTTATTAATAAAAAATAACAGGACTTCCCACCTGCATGTAATTAGGTTTGTCAGTTACCTGCCCAAAGTCGTTTGCTTCCTTCGATTATTCCGTTTTCTTCCACCCTTAAAAATGTCCACACTGGGCGCGTCGAAAATGGCATTGAACACACACACACATACACACACACGTGTGCGCACAAAGGACACGAACAAAAGCTCACTCATTCGGTCAAAGAGACAACCTAACAACAGCCCAGTTATTTGATATGAAAGACAAATGTACAGCAGCTCAGATTATCGATATGTTAAGCAATTCTGTTGTTAACAAGTTATTTGAGTATACGAACATAATGTTCTTTGAAAGACTAAATTATGCCTCCTAGAAAAATAATTCTTTAACCATATTTTTATAAAACATAAACGTAACATGGTGTTTATGGTTTCATTTGCTTCCCCAGATCGAAAGCTCCTATAATAAGATGTGTGTACAGTTATACTAATACTAACAATAATCTAAGTAACAATCTAAAAAAGTTAAAAAATATATGACACAGATTAAAACAAAAACTTGAACTGATATTAACAATACCACAGCATTTCCGTAGCAAAAATGAAAATAGGATTACAATTTTCAATAGTCTTATACATGTATTACTTTCTGTTCGATTTTGTACATAGTCTTGTTAACAGGGATTTCCTTATTTCCAGAAGACCATCAGGACTGTCCACAAAAAATACGTAGTGGTAGTCCGATGCAATAGCATAAAGCTCATTTATGTCCAAATCTTTGGTTTAAACGCCTGAAGAAAATGAATTTTGACATGGGATTACCTTCATATTTTATAAAACAGAAATATAATATTTTAATTTCAAAAGAGCAGAAAAGTATCAATGGAGCATTCGAATGACAATAGTCTGAGAGGCAACGACAAAATCAGTAAACACAGACGAGAACAGCACGAAGAAACAGACATCATATAACACACATAATAACAACTGAATGGCAGTCACAAACGTGATCTCAAGTAGTAACGAGAGTGATGTCAGGCCCTTCGGAAGAGTTGGCAACTCCTGTATGTTACAACACACTCGTAATATTACTATCGCCTTCCTAAACTAATACGGAGTAATCGAAAGTTAGGTTAAAATGAGATAAATTTCAATGTTGTTCTAGTGCAAAGATAAATGACGTTATCGGTAACAAACGTGCGGACTCCAAACATCTGAATTTTTAGCTTTTCAGGGATTCTATGCTCAGAAAGATATTCTGCATGTATTAATAATTTTCTCTTTCTTAAGATGTGGATTAACAATTCTTATTCATTTTTGATGCGCATACGTGTACACAAGACGGAATGTAAAGATGAAAGGTGAAAGAAACAAAAACTGTATAAACTAAATGTTCATTCATTATGATTTCCGGTGTTTATTCTAATTCTGACAAGAGAAATTACGTTGAAGGCATTTTTGAGATGAACCTTTTACATACATGTTTGGAATATTAACTGATTTTGTAAGAGACTAAAATCATTATATTCGATGGTTCGTGCCAACGCCCCCAATCCTTATTTCTAAGAGCTTTTTCAACAAGTTATTAAAAATATAAATTATATGCATACCAATAGCAAATGCAATGTACATGTAGTGCTTAGCATGGATCCGTTTAAGCTCCAACTTTGTGGAAAACTCCAATTTTCACTACACAGTACAATAGACTGATAGTTACAAAAACTACAACTTGGTTGTGAGACATAATTTAGAAAGTGCGGTGATAATCTCACTACAACATACAGATAACTTTTCTAACATTTCTTCCAATTTGAAAATTAAGAGATCCTATGAAAAGTTTTTTCGTTAACCTTGGTCTTAAATCATGTCGCTAGGATCAAAACGGTCGGAATGAACATAAAATAGATATTCACTTTTTAACATCGTTGATCTTTTAGTTTATAAACCTAACTGGGCATGCTCTGTTAAGCTAAACATATTTGGGCATACTTTTTTTAAGCTAAACATATTTGGGCATACTCTCTTCAGCTCAACATATCTTGGCATGTTCAGCAGACTTTCGATATAATCTTCACTAGTGTGCCAAAGTTGTTCACAAATATCGCAAAGTATTCTGGCCTCGTTTTCAATTTGCTTGCCTCGATTTCGAGTTTGCATCTTTGTGCTTTCGCCAGAGTTTTTATCATACCCGCTGGCAGGATTGGTTTCTCAGTCTGTCAGAACAACAACGACATCAATCACTTCACTTTTACAGTGTCACACTATTCTATGTAACTATATATATATTATGGACTTGAAGATCGCAATGGAAGAAGGTTTGGCGCCATAAAACCTGGTTTTACCAACCATTTCGTTTGAAATGCCTGTATCAAGTCAGGACCATTGCGATTCACCAATTTTCCGGGATGAGTGGTTCGTTTTTGTCATTTTCTCTGGACTATGAGATTGATCATTCAAGTTCGGTAGTTTTGTTATTACCTTTAATTTCCGGTCGGTTGCCATTTCCTTGAGAAAACATTACCTCGTTTACGTACCGAAGCTTTTTATAAGTTCCGGTTACCTCTCCATGTCTGTGACGCATCTCAATCAAAGCATCAAGAACATTGGATTTTGTATTTAGTTGATTAAAATTGAAAAAAGGTACACAAAATCGCTGTATATTTAATTGCTGATACTTTTGTTGATTCTGGACCAACGTCAAGTTGCCTGACAGTATCGATAACTCATTTCCTTTAGAAATTCTTGAAGAGAAATCGATCAAAATGCTAGGTAAATCTTCAAAGTCAACCTTACATTTTCTTCTAAACTACATACCCACAACTACAACATCTACAAGGTGGAAACTGAAAAAAAAAACATAATACATAAACAATGAGAACCAAAAACAATATAATCTGCCTCGCTGGTTAACATTACATACCAAACGTGTGCAAATTATTTTTGAAACTTAGGAACCAACCGGTGTTTGAATGATAACTTATGCTCTCTGAACTTAGTCCCATTCCAAGATAAATATGTTTATCAATGCACAAAAATATGGGTTTATTATTTTTTCCGGGTTTTGGGATCACCATTCTCTCTTTTCGTAATTTTTGCCATGTAAGAGTTATCGTTCGTCTTGGACGGTATGTAAACTTCCGGTCAAAGTTTAGATGCAGGGAAAATATGAAATTAACAATGTAAAGTCTTCGTTTTAACACCATGGATGTTGCAACAACCGATGAAATAACAGTTACGACAAGAACAACAATTGAAGACTTGTTGAATTTTAAAAAAGTTGAACTATCAAGCTTTTTAAGAAGGAGAAATTTCAAAGTTAGTGGCTCAAAAAGACAGTTGGCAGAGCGTATTGTCGCCGAGATTGTCGCACAAATTAGAGAAAATACAGATGCATCAGATGGGACACAAGAAGAAGGTACTAACAATCTACAAGATGAAACAGACATTCCAAATATAAATAATCTTAAAGCCGGATGGTGTGGCACCAAGGACGCAATTTTCCCTAAGATCACATGATCAAGGATGTTGAACGGTACCTCCTGCACAGTAGTCACCGCACTATGGACAAAAGAAAAATGGAGTGCTATAGACAGTATATAAGAGGTCTAAACTTTTTTAAAGAAGGATACATTCATAAATTAATGGTCAACAATATTTCAAGCGATAGTAAACTATGCTATGTCCGCTCTAAGTGTTTCCCTTCTATGAAAAAAGGCACATATGAACAATGGATTTTGGTATCAAAAGAAGCACCCTTCCGAATTCAGAAAGCTCACTGTTCTTGTCCCGCTGGGTATGTGTTATCTTAAATTGAATAAGTCTGGAGAAAATATATTCTATAAATACTCAGTCATATGAATAAAAAAATAATAATTACAAGCAACCATTTGATTTATAGGCGGGGGTGGCTATGGATATTATCTTCTGCTTTTTTTTTTTAGAAAAAACGGGCCTGGATTTTCTCAAAATAAAATTTTTAACCAAAAATTCCATCCAGTCTTTTTTTTTTAAATTCAAAGCATGCATGTATTAACTTTTTATTTCGAGACTTTGGACATCCTGCCTTAGTCTTTATTTCAAATTTCAACATGAAGCCCCCCCCCCCCACCACTAGATATTACATCTGAGTTAATTAAACTAATTAGTTTTAATTTTTTTCCGATTAAAGTTAAACTTGTAACAAACGTGACATAACAAATGTGTCGAAGATTGCATTTTATCACCTCGTAGTTATTTTTATTGTGTGTTCTTAAATAATAAAAAATCAAAGACAAAATCCGCTATAATAGAAAAAAGAAAATACGGTTTATAGATGAAACAAGCCATAAACGACAGTTATTTGATCAATGTTTGAATTTTAGATGTATAAAATAGAGTTAATGGTTCAGTCCGAATCTGTTTACTTCTTAGTCAAATTTATATTTATTTCGATCTGAATTACTTTTTGTCTCTCGTCGCAAGGCGGAGAGGGGAGTCATGGAAATGCCGGACGTCCGTTACACTTTTTTCGTAACAGATTTCTCAGCTACTACTTATCATATGCTTTCGATATTTGGTATGCAGCTTCAGGTGGGGGTCTCATACGGTGGGATGTTCCTGTTTAACGAGCCGACTTAGAATTGTTTAAGGGTCCAAAATGAAAAAAAAATCGTAACACATTTCTTAGCAACTATTATTCGTAGGCTTTCGTCTTTTTTTTTAATTTTTATTCGTTAAAATTACTTATTTTAGGTTAGGTGTAGGATGCACACATATAGCAGGTTTGCTGTTTGCACTTGAAGGAAAAGAAACTATCGAAGAGAATGTACCATGCACATCACAACCTTGCCAATGGAATAAACCAAGCAAAAGGGTGAAAGAGACAAGACCGGTTGAACAAATAAGTTTTAAAAGAATAAAATATGGTGAAAAGGTAACCGCCGAGAAGGTAGAAAAGGAAAGGAATAAGTTCAAAATCGATAAAACTAAATTTAGAGCTTCTTTGACAACAAACTTAGGAAATGATTCGAAGGCAGCCCTCTTCTGTCTGCTACCAAATGTTGAACAAGAAGTAAAGGTAGAATCTGATTTAAATTTGTCTAATTTCGAGGAAGTTGAAACAAGCGAACATGTGAGCAATATATCGGACCCTTATATCAACTTAATTTCTACTATTGAACAAAAGCAAATGACCAGGGAAGATTTCCAGGGGTTTCTGACCCAATGTACGCAAGAGGTAGCAAATGAAATAGAATTCAGAACACGGGGTCAACATTCAAATCCGCTATGGGTTTCTGCAAGAAAGTGTCGTGTTACGGCTTCAATTTTTTACGACATAAAAACCAGAAAAGATTCTACCTGTCCTGATAAATTAGTAGAGAAAATATTTGGTGAAACTAAGTCTTTTGACAATGAAGCCTTAGCGTGGGGTCGAAAACAAGAAATGGTTGCCAAAAAGAGATATAAAGCCCATATGAAGCTTAAACAGAAAAAGAATGTCAAAGTTTTAGAGAAGGGATTAGTTGTATGCACATCTTGGTCTTACGTTGGTGCAAGTCCTGACGGCGTTGTCTCTTCGGAGGAAAGAACAGTCTTATTAGAAATTAAATGTCCGTACAAATGGAGAAAGTCAAAGATATTGGATGCTTGTAAAGATGATGATTTTTATTGTACAAGTGATGAGAATGGTAACATTTCATTAAAATCAAACCATAGATACTTTACTCAGGTTCAAGGGCAAATGGGTGTGTGCAATATAGATTTGTGTCATTTTGTTGTACACACTTTAGAAGACTTCGTTGTTATACCAGTGAAATGTGACCAGATCTTTTGGCAGGAATTGCTTGAAAAGATTAAACTATTTTATACAACATATGTTGTAAGCAAACTACCGTTAAAATGAGATTGGTGCCATTGTGTTATGTTATTTAGCATTATCAATGTTCCCTTTAATTGGTGTTTTAATCAATTTTGAAAACTATTTAAAATGATCATCTCAGTACAATATACAAAATTGAGCAAAGCAATCATGAACCAAGGTGTCAAAAGACACACAGAATGTATTCCTTTAAATACTAATTAGAGGTTAAATATATTAATACCAGCAATCCTTCAACAATTGATTGTTTTATAACACTTAAATTATGTCTGTGTGTTAGGCAAAAAACATAAATATTGGTTCATAATTGTTTTGCTTTATTTATCTTTTTGAATTTGTTATTTTCTTCTTAATGACAAGAGAATTTTTAATGCAGATGTGATAACTTTTTTTATTCACTATCTCATTGTCTACTTAAATATGTGTTATTTAAGCTGTTAAAAACTGTTTTCATAGTTTTATTGCAATTAAATGTTTTAATTTGTATAAAACTACTTCATTTATGAACACCAGAGAACTTAAGAAATAAGTCAACTATTGGATGCATGGTTACATTTTTTGTACATTTTTATGTCCCAAATAAAGGACCTCAATTGTCTGTTACTTGGTCAGGTGATCCTCCTAAATTCTGATACAAATACCATTTATCCATTATCTTTATTGTAAAGGGTGGCAACTTAATTACCTAACTGGCATTTTCTGCATCAAAAGTACATACATGTAAATATTCAACAAAACAGGTGCATAATCTGTTGTAGTATTTGTACTTACTGACTTGGTACAGTACTAGTCATTTCAATAAAGAAATAGTTGATTAAAACATGTTTTACAGGACAAAACCTCTCACTTCAATGGCTGGAGTACCAACATTACACCTTTTCTTGTCTTTTTTGTTTATTACTTGTATTAGAAATGCTAAAGTCATAGACTTAACCGTACCATAACTAATCTGAATGTGAAAACTGTTACATTACAACAAAAAAAGAAAAATTTCACACCCAATTACATGTACTGTGATGCACTGTATGTGATGAGTTAAATATGCACGACACAAAACCATATTATAAATTTAAGTGTACAACGTACAACAAACCCTGTTCCTTGACTGGGTCTAGAAAAACAATGAATATTATTCGAATAAAAATAAATGTACATGAATCCCATGTTGAAGATACAAATATACCAAGTTTTATAAAGTTGAGGTTTCAAAGCAGCTACATGCAATAACAAGATGAACCAGAATATCCCAAAAGATATAATGTCACATCTCACAATATTTACCCGGTATTTACCAAAACCATGAAGATTAGATGATTTATAAAGTTTCATGAAAGCAGCAGAGGAACCAATGCATGAATGGGGCATCCGAATGTCAAAAGTCATAAAGGGCAGAGACAAAACCAGTAAACACCAATGAGAACAGGACAGAAAAACAGACAGTCAACATAAAACCCTAAGGGTTGTTCCAGGAACTTCTATTACATATATGGTGGGTGGTGGGTGTTTTAGAAATATTTGGTGAAGAAACTGATAAAAATAATTATTTTTTGAAGGGTGGTGGGGTAAAGAAACAAGAGGCTCCCAGGAGCCTGAATCGCTCACCTGACATATGTGCCTGAAGTAAAGGTTATAAGGCAAAATCTATTTAACGTTGAAAGGGTCAAAAGATTAATAAGGGGGTCATCTGACAATATGGTGGATCTAAAGGTGCTGATCACTTTTGTTCTCAATCAAAATCTAAAAATCTGTCACCCTTTTTGAGTTATTTGCAAAAAAAATGCAGTTTAACCTAATGTTCTATTTTTAGCCACAGCCGCCATGTTTTACAACCAATCAAAAATCCTCACAACAGTTCTATACACCTAATAATAATAAACAATAATACCAAGTTTGGTTCCATTTGGACTTAAAGTGTCAGAGGAGTTAACATTTTCAATATAAGGAAATGCAGTTAAAATGCTCAATTTTGACGTTCCAAGGGCAATAACTCCTCAAAGGAAAGGTCCTACAACGTTGACCCAGTTTCAAATTTTGTAGATCTTGATGCGCTTAACAATATGCAATTTAAATTTCTCAAATATCTTGTATAGTTTTCAAGATATTGAGCTTAACAGGTGCAAAATTTGCAAAAAATCCACAAAAAGGGCAATAACTCCTACATGGGTTGTTGGATTTTCTTCAAAATTTCAGAGCTGGTAGATCTTGAGGTGCTGATCACTTTTGTTTCCAATCAAAATTTTGAAATCTGTCACCGTTTTAGAGTTATTTGCAAAAAAACTGCCATTTACCCCTACGTTCTATTTTTAGCCACAGTGGCCATGTTTTACGACCAATCAAAAATCCCCACATCAGTTCTATACACCTAATGCTAATAAACAACTATACCAAGTTTGGTTCCATTTGGACTTAAAGTGTCAGAGGAGTTAACGTTTTCAATGTAATGAGGAAATGCTGTTAAAATGCTAAATTTTGACGTTCTAAGGGCAATAACTCCTAAAAGGAAAGGTCCTACAACGTTGACCCTGTTACATATTTTGTAGATCTTGATGTGCTTAACAATATGCAATTTAAATGTCTCAAATATCTAGTATAGTTTTCAAGATATTGAGCTAAACAGGTGCAAAATTTGCAAAAAATCCACAAAAAGGGCAATAACTCCTACATGGGTCGTTGGATTTTCTTCAAAATTTCAGGGTAGGTAGATCTTGAGGTGCTGATCACTTTTACCCTATGCCAGAATTTTGATATCTGTAGCCGTTTTTGAGTTATTTGCAAAAAACTGCATTTTACCCCTATGTTCTATTTTTAGCCATGGCGGCCATGTTTTACGACAAATCAAAAATCCCCACATCAGTTTTAAGCACCGAATGCTAATGAACAACCATACCAAGTTTGGTTGCAATTGCACTTATGGTGTCAGAGGAGTTAACGTTTTAAAAAGTTTACGGACGACGGACGCCAAGTGATGACAATAGCTCACATGACCCTTCGGGTCAGGTGAGCTAAAAAGTGCCTACCGCCCCCCCCCCCAACACACACATTTAATTCTGGAACAGCCCTAAAATACAAAATCAACTGAAACGCAATCAACAACGCAGACTCAAGTCGTAACGAGAGTGAACTCAGGTGCTCCGGAAGAATAATAAGCAGTTCCGGCTTGCTATAGCAAACCCACCACATTGCCAACTGTTAATTCAGCACATTTGTATGTAAGGAAGACAAAACAAATACTTGTGACAGACAAACATCTACACTCGTCTGAGAAATTGAAATCCCATATTGGTCTATGAGTGCATGATGTCTTCCGTAAAAATTTTTTGAATGAAGACAGCAACCGAAGAGCAAGTTGACATAACCCTGTGTAAGCAATTGGGGGAGACATACAAATATACATTGTAACAAAGCAAAAGAAACAATCCTCTGATTTTTTAAAATATTCTTTTACAATATATGTAGAGCATTACAAAATGAGTGGTGGCAATAAATTTGTCATTGCAGAACAGACAAAGAAAATTTCATCAGCTATGTCACTCAGTGCAAGAGGTAAAATACCTTGTAATATTCTAAAGTTTTTAATTTGCTCCATTTTCCGCTCAACATGAATGCGTGCAGAGGCAATTCTTCTGGTCATTTCAACTTCACTCTTAGTAAATTGTTCATTAGTTTTGAATGGAGGACAGTACAACTTGATCTTTTTTGGTCTGAAATCAGTGCGTAGATGAACAAATCCCTTATCAACCATAACGGCATCACTCTCATTAAGCATGTCAATTAAACCACTGTTTCTTGTTATATCAACATCCGATGCTGATCCTGGCCATAATTTGGACACAAAAGTGACAGCTCCCGTCATGCTTATCCCAATTAAGGCCTTAAATGTTTCATGGGATTTATAGTTTGAATAAAGTAATGATTTGTTTTCCAACTTTGAGGGTGTTTGTACAAACACTTCAGTACAATCAAGTATGATTCTGGTGTCATCAAAATCTTTGAAGCACAATGGTATATTCATCTTCAAAACCTCTAACTCTGGCAAAAAAACAATTGATTGCATGCATTCGAACATAAATGATATCCAGGAGTTGAAAATTTTTGAAACCGTACTAGTTGAAATTTTAAAACGATACTCAAGATCTTTTAACAAAAGATCAAGTCTTAGTCTCATCAACACCAACAAGAACTCATCCACCCTTCGAAGTTTTCTTTTTCGACCAAGATTATTGGTGTTTATTTTCTCCTCATCGTCAGTTGATAATCTATTTGCACCTGCATCTATTAAGGAATTGAAAAGGGCAATACAAGTTTTATAATTTGGCAACCCAGTATAAAACATTATTTTGTCATCAGAATCCATTATATCTTCAATAACAATTTCTGGTGTTGATACATATGTTGATGAATCACATGTCTGCACTGTACTTTGTGTCCCAATTTCATGGCCTCTCTCTATGTTTGACACACTGTCATCTTTATCTTCAGAGTTAATCAAAAATTCATCTGTTTTTGTGTACCTACAACATGTACAAAACATAATACAATATATGATTTGACATTATATTTATATAAAAAATGTAATTATACATGTATGGGCCAAGAAAAAATATTTGTCTGTTTAAGGTTTCATTGATCGAAAAATTAGGGTAAGTACATACATTGTTCAATGTAGGTAAGTTCTAATCTGGATAACCCAGTCGTTATATTACATACATGTACACTCACTATCGATGGCTTCATTAACCTCATCCAGATGGCTTGCCACTAGAAGGTGCAGAATTATTCGAGTATGGTAGATTCATTTTATTTTTAAAAATCATTTTAAACAGACCATGAAAATGGGGTCTTTAAGCAATGTTTTTTTGAAAAAATATCAATAAGATGGTCTATGGTAGAGAGAAAAAATAGGGTAGGTAGCTAGGGAAACCCTAAACAGACATACAATTTTGTTTGGCCTAAGCCCTAACTAAGGAAGAGAAATCAATCAGCTGAATACAATCATCAGTGATCGCTACAATCAATTGTATAAAAACTTCATAACATTTTATGTCGACTATTTTTTTCTGTCTTTGACCCATTGTAACACCTTTGCTTCTTCTTTTATATACTAACTGTACAAATGTGCACGTACATAATACATTGTGTATGCCAAGGCATGTAATCATGTGTGATAAACTAAGTATACATGTACATGTAAAAATGATTTTGTACATGTATGTCATGTATGTATTTAGTTATAAATCATGTAAATTCTTCGAATAAATTCCATAAAAAAAAGTAAAATAGTTTTTAAAATGGTCTCTTTTCACAAACATGACAATGTACATCATTGCATGTGAAATTGTTTTCATCATTTTAAATATAAATGTTAAATTTTAAACATGACGTACATACATTTGTACATGTACATGTACATGTATAAATAGATAAAGCCAAACAAAATTTCGATTCAGTGTTTTTACTACCGAGAATTAAATCAGAAGGTACAATATGTACAATGCAATCTTCTTTATCTTAAAGTTTCATTAATTTTAGTCTATAGATCAAACATTTTTGACAGAAAGGCATTAAAAAACACATTCTTACACATGATCATCTGAACACACAATTTGTTCTTGGACTTGGTCATCACTATTCCTATGCTTTGGACTTTTCCTCTTTGGAGTTGAATGACAAGTCTTTTTTTGGGCCAGGTTCTCCGTTGGAACTTTAAGTCTATTGTCATAATTTGGTCCAATGCCATCTTTGAAGTGATCTGAACACACTCGGGTGTAACTTGTCAGTCGCCAATCCTTCCGACTAATGGCACGAATCCACGCTCTACTGGTATTAAAATCATTTGGGACTTTGTGTAATGTTACTTTTTTCCCACATCTTCCTACTTTTCCGACATAATTAAAAAAAATATGTGAGTTTCGGGTAACCCGACCCTACCTGCTGAAATGCCCCCGATCCTACTTTTTTTTTTGTAAAAATTAAAAAAAAAATTAAAATCGCGGTAAAAACGTGGTTTCTGGAGGTGCTCCGATTAAGGAGAAATAAAGATAAAATAGTACAGAGATTATCAAAGTCTTCATTGCGCTTTACTGACAAAAAATCAATAATTCGTTTTAAACGTGAAGGTAGAAAAGCATGTCAATGTTTATTGGGCATGGCTTCCGTTGTAAATATTTGGAAGCTAAAATGCAAACATGCACCGGAGGAGAGAATTTTCAGTGTAGTGAAACATGATCAGACCTTTGAAAAATTTGAAGGAATGTACGTTTGTCCTAGTCAAATGCTTGAGATATCATTATCAACAAAAGAAGGGGGACCATGGACAAACCTAGATGTAGACTTTGTAGATCTTTACAAAGCAGAGATGGGGATTATTTTTAAATCCTTCCCTGACACTAAATATATGAGACTTAAATGTATAGAACCTGAACAACCTGGACAAGATGAAGGTGCACCAACCATTGCACAGCCTCCAGTTCGGAATGCTTTTGAATTGATGATGACCCAAAGTGCAAAAGCAAACAAAAAATCTTTACCAATTAAAAAAACTAGCAGGTAGGTATATCTATCATCTTTCAAGATTCATGGTGCATGACTCATTTCCAATAAAATGAGTTTGGCCAACACCATAATCTTTCTCTTCCACCCCCCCCTTTTTTTGGTCTTTTTTTCCAGGCCCATAGTATTGCCCAACACAAACTTCAGTTTTAAATTCTTGCAAACCAATGCTTCAATTTCAAGCATTAGGCACGGACCATTTGATTTTGTGGAAGGGGCTGGGGTTATTTTGACAAAAATTTCCCGGCCCTGAATTTTGTAAAAAAAAAAATCTGGCCAATTTCAAAAATGTGTTTCAATGTTTCTGAAATAAATGGTTGCTTTTAAAAACATGAACATAGTTTTACACAGTTTAGGGTATTCTTTAGGAACAGGAGTGTCTGTGTATAAATACAAAAGTCTGACATTTGTCTATCTTTTTCAGTATGTCTTTTTCGATGCATAGATTTTGATGAAACTTGACAAATACTTATAGGATAGTACACTTTATAATAGCAGTATAAAGGTTATAATAGATGTTGAAGGCTGCTGGCTGTGTTTCATTGTGGTTTCTAAATTTCCGCTTTAATATTGTGGGGTTGTGTCGCCTACACTTATTCCACATCTCATTATTTTCTATTAAATTTACTTATAAAATGGAGATATAAAGTCATCAATATATCCTTGTATAGTTTTATGTGCAAAAGAAAGAACATGCAGCACTAGTTAGAACCCCCAGTTTCCATTGTGCTTGGAAGAGTCTGGTTAATGATCCATACGTGTTGTGCACTACAACGCCCAACATGCAGTTATGTTATAAACTAACTAGCATACTACAGAGATTGGTTAAGAATCAAAAGGTGCATATACTACAAAAAGCAAGTGTCATTAAAATATTCACCTTAATATCCTAATACAAAACCATGTGTAAATTACATGTCTATACATTCTTTAATATTGACATATTCCAGCATTTATTTATTTTAATATATAAAGTGGTTAAAATAGAACACCATTGAATGTACATTTTTACACCATGGTATTGTATCAGGATAAGTTTTATATAGAACATGCAACATATGCAAATGTATACAGAAGCTATTCCTAAAATGAAGCAGTGACTGTACAATGACTAAAAGCAGATTATAGAAGCATTTTATTGGAAATACAAGAAATACATGAAGCAATACCAGAACAGTAGAATTTTAATATACATGGTTTATACAAAAGTCCACATAGATACACCAATTTGTCAGACATTTAATTCGAAAATTAAATCAACACCGACCTGAAAAATATATCATTTAATAAAAAAAAAAAAAAATAAAAAAAAAACCTACCTACCCTACCTAGAATTTTTTTACATGTTACCCCAAACTCACATATTTTTTTTTTTTGGCCTCATGCAGCAGTAATATTTTCCCATTGAAAGTTGAACCGGAAGTTTACTATACCGTCCCGAACGAACGATAACTCGTCCTGACAAACATTACGAAAATCCGGAATTGCAAGACTTAAATTAGTATGAGTACTTTATTTTTGTACTAATAATAGCATATGATACCTTTAAATTGTATTGTGGTTTCTCATTGTTAACATATATACAGATTTATCTCCCATAAACAAACTATTAATTGATTTCCCATTTAACATAGAACTTCCTGGTAACGTGATTGGACATCTAGGTAAGAAATAATTAGGTTATTTGTTAAAAACTTAATTTTTCTTGTTTTGTCACATACTTGTAAAGTTCCAATGACAAGAAAATTTGATTTTGGTTTCGATTTTAAATAATTGAGCTATCGTATGAATTTTACGATCACCATAGATTATAAAAATCTAAAGACGGAAAACTGTTTTTTTTTTAAATTAAGAACGTTAAGGTTCTTGTTGGTCTTTGGAAAGTTGACCAACAGATTGAAGGTACTTATGTGTGTTGTTGGTACGTGCATTTTGTGGAAAATCAAGAAAATCAGCGTAATGTGATGACCAATCTTAAGTACTCAAAAAAGACATGGAAACCATAAAGCATGATAGATTTTTATCTGCTACAAAACTCTATTTTTCACTATATAGTACAATAGATTGGTAGTAACAAAAACTACAACTCGGTTGTGAGACATAATTTGGAAAGCGCGGTGATAATTTCAATACAACAAACAGATAACTTATCAAACTTCACTATTCTTACGTTAATTTCTTCCAATTTGCAAATCTTTGTTTAGAGATCATATGAATTTTTTTTTCTTTTAACTTTGGTCTTAAATCATGTCGCTTGGATCCACCCATTAGAACTAATTGCAAACGGTCAGAATGAACATAAAAAGATATTCACTTTTTAACATCTTTGGTCTTTAAGTTTATAAACGTAACTGGGCATACTCTTTTAAGCTAAACATATTTGGGCATACTCTGTTAAGCTAAACATATCTGGGCATACTCTTTTAAGCTGAACATGTCTGGGCATGTTAAGCAGACTTTCGATATAATCTTCACAAGAGCGCCAAGGTTGTTTACAAAAATCGCAAAGTATTCTGGCCTCGTTTTCAATTTGCTTGCCTCGATTTCGAGTTTGCATCTTTGTGCTTTCGCCAGAGTTTTTATCATACCCGCTGGCAGGATTGGTTTCTCAGTCTGTCAGAACAACAACGACATCAATCACTTCACTTTTACAGTGTCACACTATTCTATGTAACTATATATATATTATGGACTTGAAGATCGCAATGGAAGAAGGAGGTTTGGCGCCATAAAACTTGGTTTAACCCACCATTTCGTTTGAAATGCCTGTATCAAGTCAGGACCATTGCGATTCACCAATTTTCCGGGATAAGTGGTTCGTTTTTGTCATTTTCTCTGGACTATGAGATTGATCATTCAAGTTCGGTAGTTTTGTTATTACCTTTAATTTCCGGTCGGTTGCCATTTCCTTGAGAAAACATTACCTCGTTTACGTACCGAAGCTCTTTATAAGTTCCGGTTACCTCTCCATGTCTGTGACATATCTCAATCAAAGCATCAAGAACATTTGATTTTGTATTTAGTTGATTAAAATTGGAAAAAAGGTACACAAAATCGCTGTATATTTAATTGCTGCTACTTTTGTTGATTCTGGACCAACGTCAAGTTGCCTGACAGTATCGATAACCCATTTCCTTTAGAAATTCTCGAAGAGAAATCGATCAAAATGCTAGGTAAATCCTCAAAGGTCAACCTTACATTTTCCTCTAAACTTCATACCCACAACTACAACATCTACAAGGTGGAAACTGAAAAAAAAAACATAATACATAAACAAAACAATATAATCTGCCTCGCTGGTTAACATTACATACCAAACGTGTGCAAATTATTTTTGAATCTTAAGAACCAACCGGTGTTTGAATGATAATTTATGCTCTCTGAACTTAGTCCCATTCCAAGATAAATATGTTTATCAATGCACAAAAATATGGGTTTATTATTTTTTCCGGGTTTTGGGATCACCATTGCAAGACTTAAATTAGTATGAGTACTTTATTTTTGTACTAATAATAGCATATGATACCTTTTAATTGTATTGTGGTTTCTCATTGTTAACATATATACAGATTTATCTCCCATAAGCAAACTATTTATTGATTTTCCATTTAACATAGAACTTCCTGGTAACGTGGTTGGACATCTAGGTCAGAAATAATTAGGTAATTTGTTAAAAACTTTTTTTTGTTTTGTCACATACTTGTAAAGTTTCAATGACAAGAACATTTGATTTTGGTTTCGATTTTAAATAATTGAGCTATCGTATGTATTTTACGATCACCATAGATTATAGAAATCCAAAGACGGAAAACTGTTTTTTTTTAATTAAGAACGTTAAGGTTCTTGTTGGTCTTTGGAAAGTTGACCAACAGATTGAAGGAACTTATGTGTGTTGTTTGTACGTGCGTTTTGTAGAAAATCAAGAAAATCAGCGTAATGTGATGACCAATCTAAAGTACTCAACAAAGAAACAAAAAAGACATGGAAACCATAAAGCATGATATATTTTTATCTGCTACAAAACTCTATTTTGCACTATATTGTACAATAGATTGGTAGTAACAAAAACTACAACTCTGTTGTGAGACATAATTTGGAAAGCGCGGTGATAATTTCAATACAACAAACAGATAACTTAATAAACTTCACTATTCTTACGTTAATTTCTTCCAATTTGCAAATCTTTGTTTAGAGATCATATGAAATATTTTTTTTCTTTTAACTTTGGTCTTAAATCATGCCGCTTGGATCCACCCATCATAACTAATTGCAAACGGTCAGAATGAACATAAAAAGATATTCACTTTTTAACATCTTTGGTCTTTAAGTTTATAAACGTAACTGGGCATACTCTTTTAAGCTAAACATAATTGGGCATACTCTGTTAAGCTAAACATATCTGGGCATATTCTTTTAAGCTGAACATATCTGGGCATGTTAAGCAGATTTGCATTCTGGCCTCGATTTCAATTTGCTTGCCTCAATTTGAGTTTGCCTCTTTGTGCTTTTGCCAGCTGCTTCCAGGATTGGTTTCTCAGTCTGTATAATTACAACAACGACATCTACCTTTCCGGTCGGTTGCCATTTCCTTGAGAAAACGTTAGCTCGTTTACATGCCGAAGCCCTTTATATGTTCTGGTAACCTCTCCATGTCTATGACGTATCTTACTCAAAGCATTAAGAACATTGGATTTTGTATTTAGTTATAGGGTACACAAAATCACTGTATATTTAATTGCTGCTACTTTCGTTGAATCTGGACCAACGTCAAGTTGACTGACAGTATCGATAACTCATTTCCTTTGCTGATTGAAGTCAGCATTAGAATTCTAGAAGAGAAATCGATCAAAATGCTAGGTCAATCCTCAAGGGTCAACCTTACATTTTTTACCAAAATACGCACAACTACAACATGTAAAAGGTAGAAACTAAAAAAAAACATAACGCATAAGCAATGAGAGCCAAAAGCAATATAATCTTCCTCGCTTTTTAACATTACATGCCAAACTTGTGCAAATTGTTTTTTGATACTTAGGAACCAACCGATCTTTGAAATATAGCTTATGACCCCCACTTATGCTCTCTGAGCTTAGTCTCCTTCCAAGATAAATATGTTTATCAATGCAAAAATATGGGTTTATTATTTTTCCGGATTTTTGGATCACCATCTTGCAAGACTTAAATTAGTATGAGTACTTTTTTTTGTACTAATACTATCATATGATGGCCTTTAAATTGTATTGTGGATTCTCATTATTAACATATATACAGATTTATCTCCCATTTACAAACTATTTTAACATAGAACTTCCTGGTTGGACATCAAGGTCTATCTACTTCGTTTGAAAAAAAAATAGGTAATTTGTAAAAAATTGCACCTTTATGTAGCAATGTTTTTACGTTTACATGTTATTTGTGTATTTTTTACTGGATAATCTCACTAATGGCAACAATGTTGAAATTGTAACATTAAAATTTACCAAAAACTATCAATATATACGATTTGACCTTTATAAAGATATGTGTAACTAAACTAAACGAGTGAACAAGCTAAATATTAGTAAGCCAAAATAAATGTTAGAAGAAGAAAGTTGAACAATTCAATCCTTTTAGATTTCGACCAATCAGGTTTGATATGATGAGTGAAAATTCGAACAATAATTGTAGTTTCAAATCGAATTGGAAAACTCCACGATATAAAACATTATGAAAAAAAATCTATATTGAAAGGTATGAAAAATTAAATTGCATGTGAACACGGTGAATGAAATTCTATCTTTTTTTATTTCCATTTACAAAACTATGGTGCGCTTTGCCTCCGGAGGGGCGGTAACTTGATAATTTTTAGGGAGGGGATGTGCCAATTTTCACGTGAATTCAATATACCCATATTTATATAAGATTTCAAATTTTCATGACCCATATTAGATCTACATCTCGAAATTGACTCTCAAGGAAGACTTTCAACAAGGCTCTATGAAAAACGTGATGACTTAAACTTTCCAATCGTCAACTTTCCCTTTTTGTGTAGCAACATTCCGTCCGCTCCTGATGATGGAGTCTTCATATCACAGTTGATTCGTTACTCCAGAGCTTGCGGTAATTACATCGATTTCCTTGGCAGAGCGTCACGTTAAATTAGATATTGCTGACAACGGATGATGTTGGTCCTAGGTTACTGCTTTCACTTAAGAAATTTTACGGAGGACACCGTGCGCTCGTAGACAAATATGGGATTTCTATCTATCAAATTAGTGCAGATGTTGGCGGTTTGTCGTAGCAATTTCTTTTGTCTTCCTTTACCGGATTTGACACAACGGAGTGGGAAATTAGCAACACGACATGTGTGTTATAGCAGGCAGGAATCGCTTACTCTTCTGGAGCCCCCGAGTTCTCTCATGTTACGACTTGTTGTTGTATCTGTTCGGTTGATTTTGTGTTTTGTGTTTCTTCGTGCTATTTTTGTTCGTGTTAACCGGTTTTGTCGTTGCCCTTTCGGACTTTTGACACTCGAATGCCTAATTGGTACCTCTTTGCTTCTTGTATACATGTACATGTGTACGATTTACTGTATATCAGCTTGCTTTAAGTAACCTAATGTACATAAAATATTTAGTTTTGATCAAATTGTAACTCATTACAAGCATGTTATGATCCAGCCTATCAATTTATTTTTTCAAGGTACACCAAAGGTTTTGCTATAAAGTTTTTAAACTGTATTAGTTTTAGTAATGAAACTAGATTTTGTACTGTCTATTAAATCGTGGATAATTGGTTGTTCACAATTTGCAGGACTGTTTTAATGTGGGCCGCAACATGTTTCAGAAGCAGCATTTAGGGGTCTTTAAGCATTATCCGTCGTCTTGCGTTCTTTATCATGCGACATGCTTGACAAAAAACTTTCAGGCAAATACATGCAGCAGGCTCTTCAAATTTTACATGCAGTTTCATCCCATAGTATTATACGCTCCCGAAGGGAGCGATAATGGTAGAAATGTCAATATTCTAGTTGTACTATGGGCTCAATTTTCCTTCAACGTCCGGTAAATCACGCGCGGTTTCCCGGACTTTCTGCGTCTTTTTAACGCTTATTTCTTTGAAAATTCCTGACGTCATTAAGCGCACAAAGGACCCACAAGAAAAGCTACTTTGTTTTTATTTTCGAATAAGAATTTGTTTAAATTAATTACCCAATAAACATTTGAAAACTTATTTTAGCTTGTAAAATATTTAAGGATACGTTCAAACTTCGGGAGCGTCACAGGTTTAACCTGCATCATATTACAGTGTTAAGTGAATTTATGCCTAAAATTAACTGCCTCATATTTGACGCTTACTTAAGATTTTATATATATAAAGGACTTTAATATGGGACGCAGTCCCACATATGTAGAAACTTCCAAAAGTTAATGGTTTGGTTTTTCTTCCAAACCGGATGTGCCGAGTGCGCGCAAGCACACTAGGCACGAATTTCTATGGGGCCAGAATTTCGATGCTTTTCTTTTAATAAATTTTAAAACTGACAGATTTAATAACTACAGTAAAATTTCTTTTAAAAATATACAGGAGAATACGGATGGAAAGTCAAAACTAAACTCTCTCTATATATTTTCAAGGAAACTCTCGTTGTCAAAGAGATGAAATGATCTCGCCAAGTTCTCGCGAGAATGGTCATTGTAAACAGGTGCGTTAGGAACAATCGTGATTAGTGATTGTTTACTAGTTCATTCAACCAATTTATGGAAAACAATAAAAGATAAAGCTTTACAACACTAAATAGTAAAATAGTAAAAAAGATGGTCTTACCTTAGCTAATCATGGAGATTTTTAAATCAATCCTGTGCATGTGCATGTTCCAGTGTTTTTTTTCCAAAATCCTGATTGAAACAAGTCGTCATTTTCTGCCAGGTTTTTTAAATCAATCCTCTCCACCCAATACTTCTAAATAGATATATTGGTGTACAGAAAATCACCCAAAACCTGGCAGAAAAAAAGGTTGCTTTGTTTACTTCTGCTGGAGCGCTAAATACTCTGACCAGGAAATGACGTCATGGATCACATAACACCAAAAAGAAGGTTATTTCGTCCCGTCAACGTCATTCTATTATTTTTTGACACTATTTAAGAATGTTAAAAATTGATAATTGTTATATGCAAAAAAATTCGATATTTGTAATTATTAGTTATTGATCGATGACTTTTTTTGACAACTTTATTCTAAAGCTGCGTCCCATTTTAGGTTGCACCTATTATCATATTACAAATATCCGTCGCATTTTTCGAAGCAACTACATGTAGTACACTCTTAATACTCTGAATGCATCCTATAGTACAGTATGTAAAAAAGCACTTATATGCCCCAAAAAGTAATTAATTCCTGTTTGATAAAAGTGGACTTGTATAATAATTTCCCTCACATTTGTCGGGGCCACATGCACTAGGCTCTTGATTCTTTGTGTGCAGCTTCTATTGTGTAAAGCTATTTTACGCCCATAAATCATCTAATTCCTGTTTTACGAAAAAAGATACATAGGCGACATTTCATTTCCGGGTAAGGCTCAATCTAGTTTTTAAGTTTTGAAGATGTTTTACTAATTTTTAGTACAGTTCTAGTTAATGTTATTTTTGTTTAAATCATTTGAATCCGAGGTATACCGGTTGTCCATTATCATTTCATTTCTTGGTCAAACAGACAGGCTTAATATTGAATTTATTTATTGTACCACATTCATGTATCTCTCGGTTACTGTATTATGGTTTGTTATTTGGTCATATTTTTGGATTACTTCCAAATCCTGAAAAGACTTATAACTTACAGTAATTAGATACATTTTTTGGCATCCATTAGATTATTGTCAAAATAAACTTCGCAAATGCTCTTTTCATTATTTTGCAAATATCAACCTTGATGTAATACTAATCTGTATCTCATCGCTCTGTGTATCATTCTTTTGTACTGTGCAAATTATTTTTGCTTATTTTTACAGAATTAGTTCCATTAGGATGGCAGCATTGCTTGCATGTGGACCGTGTAACGTCCGAATCAAATCATCCCCTGCCGAATACTGGTGCCATGAATGCGATGACTTGTTGTGTGAAGAGTGTAATAGTCACCACAGCTCGGCCAAAACGTCCCGAGGGCATACAGTTATACGCGTAGATGAATATAAAAAGTTACCAGAATCAGTTCGAAAGATCTCCTCACTGTGCTCGGATCATGATTTGAAATACTACCATTTTTGCACGGGTCATAATGCACTATGCTGCCCTGTTTGTGCTCAAAGTACTCATAAATCTTGTCGCGACTTAAAACTACTCGATGAAGTTACCAAAACGGCTAAAACATCAAGTTTTATAGAAGAGGTAGAAACAAGCATGAAAGACATTAAATTCAACTTAGAGAAAATACTGTCAGATCGTGGTCAGAATATTTCAAGTTTACGAAAACAGAAACAGGAAATCAAAGAAAGGATTGGCACAGTACGCAAACAAGTCTACCAGCATATTGATGCGCTTGAAGAAAAGATACAAAACGAACTATCGAGATTAGAGGAAAGCGAGATAAAGAAACTGGAACTATCGATATTCAAACTTACAACCTCACTAGACATGATCAAACGTAAGTTAGAGGAAACGACCATGTTAAAGACGTATGCATCAGATCTACAAACCTTCCTTGGAACTCGGGAATTAGAAAATGTCATAGAGAAGGAGAAAGTTTGTCTGGAAAATCTATTCCAGGATGGGTCACTAAACATTTGTGAACTCCAATGCAGCATCCATGATAAAATACAGGCTATCATGTCCGATGTCACAACCTTTGGGACAATATCTGTCATTTCAAAACCTCCCGCGGCCCGTCAGACAACGGACAAAGACAAACAGGCACAGATTTTCCTGTCTACACCCAAGCCGAACAGAATCAAATTTGAAGACGCCACTGCTCAATTAAAATCTAGGTTAAGCATCCAAAGATCACAGACAACAAATTCATGATTTAGAGGACGTTCTGTACTTCCAGATGGCAAAGTTGCTGTTACTGATGATAATTACAGATGTGTTATCATTTTAAAGGAATCAGGTACAATAGAGAAAGAAATACCAATTTATGGAGAAGGTCCATATGACGTAACAGTCATAGATGACAGATTAATCGCTGTATCTACAAACAAAGGAGTGCAGATAATAGACGTGGACACTGGTACTGCAGACAAGACGTTTGATGTGGGAAAATGTTATGGATTGTCCTACTATGAAAGAATGTTGTACTGCTGTGTAGTTAGGAAAGGCGTGATTTCTATTGAGATGTCTACAGGGAGAAGTAAAACAATTATACATGATAGACATTATGCATGGTCGTACTGTGCCGTTGCTGGTGGTAATTTATATTATACAAGGGCAGACAAGAATTGTTTGTATTGTCATTCAATCAATGGAGAGAAGAGGACATAACACTGATAAATTTTCCTGTCGGTGTTACTGTTGACGGCAGTGGTAACGTCTACCTGGCATCTTATAAGAACAATCAAATTCTGATGATATCTCCTGACGGGCAAAGATGTAGACAGATACTGTCTGGTAATGATGGGATTAAACTTCCGTGGGGACTTTGCTACAACAAGAACAAAAATGAACTTTGTGTTGCATGTGTACGTGGTCAGTGCTTTCTTTATAAGATCAGCTAGAATTTAAAAAAGATACATACGAACAAGAAAAGAAAAGCATGTGCGTCTGATGATATTTGTTTAGGTGAATGATATTTTCATGATAGAAATTATAAATCAAATCTTGGAACATTTAAAATAAAATGTAAATCAGTTCATGTAAATCATGAACATACAATTTAAATATATTGAAATTATCATTTTACACCAAGTTAAACTATGATATAGCTTATGAAATAAATGATGAATTGTGAAAATTTTCCCTGTCAAAAATGTAGCTAGATTGAATAATACTAGACGATAAAGAGATGTGCCATTGTGGTACAAATGAAAGCGACACAACCAACATAAAGAAACGGCAATTAAACATATGGGACAATGGAAAGCAGCCAGAAGTCTTCAACATGACCAGACGTCCCTGCTCGTCTTTTTGCATTGGTCAAAGGCTAACAATACAATACATAAGATTCAAACAAATTCTTAAATTATAAACAAAAGACCCATTTCTGGACATAAAACAAAACAGATAGTAACAGGTACAAACAAAAGCTTTGACAAGGATTTCTGGCGAAGAGCAGGCCCATATATAACATGTATAATGTGGCGGGGGTAATACTAGTTTTTTGGGCCCAACCTAGTCTCAATCGAAGTTTGGACGTTTTATTTACACAATTTAGTGTAGAATTATATATATATAGATTATAAGGATAATTTTTAAATTTATTGATTATATTGAATCTAACAATTTAGTTCAATGTAAACAAACAATTCAAAACTAAAAAATACTGTATAAACATGTATTTGAAATAAAAAATGAACGTCAATTCATTTCGTATTTTGAAAAAAAAAACATCCTAGAAGATAACGAGAGAAGCAAGGGTACCAATAGGGCATCAGAATGAAGTCCTAAAGAACAGAGGCAAAACTAGTAAAAAAACAACGCGAACAGGACGAAAAAAAACAGACAACAAAAAACACAGAAATACAAAAAAAACTGAGTAACAATCAACAACTCGTAACTATAGTGAACTCAGGTGCTCCGTAAGAGTAAGCAGTTCCTGCTGGCTCTAGTACGTCTATGAGCGCATGATGTCTTCTGTAAAAAAATTGGTTACGACAGCAACAGGGGAGTAACATATAGACCCTGTGTAAGCAAAATTGTTGTGTCAGATGCGACGCTCTGTCAAGGATTTTTATGTAAGTCCCACAAGCTCTGTTATGACAAATCAATTGTGATACGTAAACTCATCAAGCTGGAGTGGACGGAATGTTGCTACACAAGAAGAAAACAACGACGAATGAAAAGTTAAAGTCATCACATGTGTCAAAGAGGTTTGTTGAGACTATTCCTTGAGAGTCTATTTCGAGATGTAGATCTTTACATGAACAGACTTACTAATTTCCGCTATGTCCTTTATTTCAAGTTCCTGCTGATAATACTATAAGACGGATAAAGTCATAGAATCAACAATTGTTCAGTGAAGATGTGGCCAATTACATAAATTGGCGGTAATTTAAAATTCATGAAAGGAAAACTTTCAGCAAGAAAGTTCAATGTGGTCAGTGCTCGCCGTTTTGCAATTGGTCCTACATCAAATATATAATGCATATGATTCAGGACATATTCTAGAATTATCAAAGAAAGGTCACCTTTTGGATATTGATCAACTAACATGGAGAAGACAGGTACAAACATAAGATTTGATGATAACTTTTGGCTCAGGGCATGCACATATGAACGGTGACAGGGTAAAACACTTCTGGTCCAAACCTTTGCTCAATTGATAATCTATATCAAAGCACAAAAACATCAGACAATAGGAGAATACGAGACGTAGAGAAACTCTCCAGAGAACACTCTGTTAATGAAATTTAGATCAGAAGCAGCTATCGACTGGAGTAGAAAATTTACTTTGTGGACTCTAAATCCGAAATAACTTTTAAAATAAAAAATAATTTAGTGATGCAAAATTAGGAACACAATCGTTGTGATGTCTAAAATGACGCGAGGGGAAAAGGGCAATTTACATTTAAAAGTTGATGTCAATTTATTAATGTTCTACATAAAAATGTACATCCGTGATAGAGCATCTGACACAAATATTTATAACACAGGGTTATTTCTCGGCTTGTCTTCCATTCAAAAAGTTTTACGGAAAACACCGTGTGCTCGAAGAAAAAATTAGATTTCTATCTCTCAAAGGAGTGCAGACGTTCAATTTTTTTAAGGTCATAGTGTTTTGTTTTGTCCTTTACGCGATTTGACACGGTGAATTGCACCTGTGTGGAGCCCATGTGGCGAATAGTCCCATAGCAGAGCCTAGCTTGTCATAAGACGCGACTAAGGGTCTTGGGATTCTGACATCGGTTAAGTCTTCAGCCCATACAGCGACCATGGAATGTACTCTAGGTGACTGAATAGGGCTGCCCTCGTCGCGGAAATTGTCAGGTATATAATAAGGATACTCTAACCGCTGCTGACCAAAGTGGGCAAACGTGTGATGGGAGTGCCACGTTAAATACAGGTAAAATTTCCCTTTAAGGACCGCCAATTAGTGCACCGTAAAGGCGAAATTATCCGCCTTTACCCTACCTCCCCCTTTTCTTTTGGTTTTTCAAAATTTGCTTTTTTTCAAATTTTCCTTTATTTGCCACCCGAACCCATATTTCTCATCAAGTTTCATGTTCATTGTATCCATCGTCTTCACTTAAGGGGGTACACTTTGGCTAAAATAAAATTGTGTTGTTTAATTTTCATGAAAATTTGCAAAAATATGTAAATTAGTCTTAAACATTTACTTGTCAAATCTTAAGAAAATCGAACCATAGGTTTCTTGGGAAATTTTTCATTGAACATAATGGAGTTTCAACATTTCATATTTTGATCACTAAGAAGCTTGATTTCTTTGTATAAATGTGACTGACTAAAACATTTAATTGATATTTAGGTGTTCTGTACCCCCCTTACGTCGGGGTGTGCCTGATTTTGCTCGCCAATTGGTAAAAATTTTGCAAACTTTCTTTGATAACAAACAATCTAAAAATTCTATTACTGTGAGCACCTCGATCGGTATAATCAATATCGACACATTAGCATAAAATTTGGCACAAAATAAGTTTTTATGAAAGCTGTAGAATTCCCATACAATCTGCAATTTCAAAAATATGTTTGTAGTGTAGAAAGATGTATCATTATTTCTATAGACATATATTATATCTGCTTTGATTAACTCAAGTGATTAATTCATTGGTTTAATTAAAGATTATTGTCAAGAGATAGATATAAAATGAATTCCAAGTAAAAAGTCCACAAAATAATAAATTCATAACAATCTAACGTGAATTTAATTTTGTACAAGGTACATCAAGGCCCCCCTTTCGATTTAAAGTTACATTCATTCATTCATTCATTCATATCTTTATTTCCTCTTTATAGAGATTATGAACAATACATTTATAAGACAGTACAATACATTATATAACAAAAGATAAACTCAATGCATGATAAGTAACATATTTACAGGGTACATAAATATAAAAATAGACAAAGGGATATATTGTAAATAAGTAAATATAAATAATAATAATCATCGATCATAACATACATCAGCATATCTGCATGCTCGACTGTACTCGGCAACACATTGTATAATGTGGGTGTGACAGAGGTTTTGAAATTCTTGGTATTCTGACACGAATGTCGACGGTTCTTTTCCGAGCAGAATTCGAAATAATGTTTCTTCATCATAACAATTTAGTTCGACAAATAAGTCTAGTGAATAGTTTTCAATTACAATGTCCCACCAAGTGTCCTGTATGCTCCTAGTAGCTGGACAGTTGCAACACGCATGTACATAGACATCTTCAAATTGTCTCTGACAAATAAGGCATAGTGCAGTACTTGAATTCGGAATCGTGGACCATAGTTTGCATATGAAGAAAGAGTTCTGAATTTCACCAAAGGTTTTTGCATTTCTAATAAATGGAGCTATTTTAATGGAGTCATGGAGCTGTTTGAATCTTGAAAAGTCATTGTTACTTTGAACCCTTTGACGCCAGTCTTGTGTTTGCTTTTTATCTATAGCGCAGTTCACTATGGTTTTCCAGGTCGGTTTGTTTGGAAATAGTCCTTCAGAAATGTAGTCCATTAAAAAGTCCAATAGTTCGTATTTTGTAAGGATGTTTACGATGTCTGATATAAATCCAAAATGCTTTTGTTTGTAGTTTAATAAGTATGAGAACAGCCTAGAAAGAAATATCTTCTTTGACAGGAAGGTATAGTCCATACAACAGAGTTTCTGAAAGAACAATAATTTTCTCTTATCAATGTAAGCGGTAATTGGGTAAATCCCAACAATACTCTGGCAAATGTCCGAACGTGTAGATGTGGGTAGTCTTAAAATACGTTTGATAATAAAATGTTGAAATCGTTGCAAAGCTTTCTCGTCTGAGGCCCTCATTGATGTCCACATCTCGCAACCATAAAGAAGAGTTGGTAAAACGACTGTTTTATATAATCTAATCAACACAGTTGGATTAGTATTATTTGAAGTAATTCCATTAAGAGCAAAATAAGAGTTTTTGGCTTTCCGACATGCATTTGATATACGGTCGACAGCTTTAAATTGTTCATGAATTTCAATACCAAGATGCGTGTATCTATCGGCAGTTGGGATAAGTTCATTTCCAATACACCATGGAAAATTAATGTTACAATTTTTCGAACTGGACGAAAACTTTAAGATGCAGGATTTATCGGCATTGAACTGAAATCTCCATTTCTTTGCATAGTCTGAACAGATATCTAGAATATTTTGTAAGTGAGCGGGAGATGTGCTGATGCATGCTATGTCGTCTGCAAGAGATGGGATGTTACTCGGAATATTTAATATACCAATATTCTTACTTGCATTTTCAATAAGACATATCAATTCATTAATGAATACAAGATACAAAAGACCTGACAAAACTCCACCTTGGCGAACACCTTCATAAACTTTAAAATAATTTGAACTACATTGATTTACAATAATAGCACTTTTTGTATCATAATAACAATCATGAATAAGCCTTAAAATTTGGTCTCTAACACCAAGGTCATACAATTTTACAATCAACCCTTTTCTCCAGACCGTATCAAAAGCCTTGCGGCTGTCTAAAAACGCTACAAATACATTACTGTTTGATTCTAGTAATGTATACACAGGGTTATTTCTCGGCTTGTCTTCCATTCAAAAAGTTTTACGGAAAACACCGTGTGCTCGAAGAAAAAATTAGATTTCTATCTCTCAAAGGAGTGCAGACGTTCAATTTTTTTAAGGTCATAGTGTTTTGTTTTGTCCTTTACGCGATTTGACACGGTGAATTGCACCTGTGTGGAGCCCATGTGGCGAATAGTCCCATAGCAGAGCCTAGCTTGTCATAAGACGCGACTAAGGGTCTTGGGATTCTGACATCGGTTAAGTCTTCAGCCCATACAGCGACCATGGAATGTACTCTAGGTGACTGAATAGGGCTGCCCTCGTCGCGGAAATTGTCAGGTATATAATAAGGATACTCTAACCGCTGCTGACCAAAGTGGGCAAACGTGTGATGGGAGTGCCACGTTAAATACAGGTAAAATTTCCCTTTAAGGACCGCCAATTAGTGCACCGTAAAGGCGAAATTATCCGCCTTTACCCTACCTCCCCCTTTTCTTTTGGTTTTTCAAAATTTGCTTTTTTTCAAATTTTCCTTTATTTGCCACCCGAACCCATATTTCTCATCAAGTTTCATGTTCATTGTATCCATCGTCTTCACTTAAGGGGGTACACTTTGGCTAAAATAAAATTGTGTTGTTTAATTTTCATGAAAATTTGCAAAAATATGTAAATTAGTCTTAAACATTTACTTGTCAAATCTTAAGAAAATCGAACCATAGGTTTCTTGGGAAATTTTTCATTGAACATAATGGAGTTTCAACATTTCATATTTTGATCACTAAGAAGCTTGATTTCTTTGTATAAATGTGACTGACTAAAACATTTAATTGATATTTAGGTGTTCTGTACCCCCCTTACGTCGGGGTGTGCCTGATTTTGCTCGCCAATTGGTAAAAATTTTGCAAACTTTCTTTGATAACAAACAATCTAAAAATTCTATTACTGTGAGCACCTCGATCGGTATAATCAATATCGACACATTAGCATAAAATTTGGCACAAAATAAGTTTTTATGAAAGCTGTAGAATTCCCATACAATCTGCAATTTCAAAAATATGTTTGTAGTGTAGAAAGATGTATCATTATTTCTATAGACATATATTATATCTGCTTTGATTAACTCAAGTGATTAATTCATTGGTTTAATTAAAGATTATTGTCAAGAGATAGATATAAAATGAATTCCAAGTAAAAAGTCCACAAAATAATAAATTCATAACAATCTAACGTGAATTTAATTTTGTACAAGGTACATCAAGGCCCCCCTTTCGATTTAAAGTTACAGAATTGATTAATCTGTAGATTACAAAGAGTGCCTCGTTACGATAATAGATTTTTTTAATATTTCAACAATTTATTATTTGTCATCGATGCAATAAAAGAAGGTAACAGTCATCATTTGAAGCATACATTTTGTTATAATATTTAAGTAGTCCCTATACTTGTTTTTAAAGTAAAACTGTGCATGTAGCCTATTATTTTGACTCAACATCATGCGTTGATCTTATACAATCATAAACTAATCGAACGGGATATTCGTTTATCAAAAAAGGACTGAAATCTGATATTTTCTCCATTTGATACATAATAAAACATGATGGTAGCAACTCTTTTTTTAGGTTTTATGTAAAACTCTTCAAAAGTCTTGCTGCAAGTGGCTTCAGGAAAAGCTACCATTTGGAAGGCTACATTTAAAAAAAAACACAAAGACTCCATTTATTTTGTCAAAACTGTGTTGTTGTCTTTTTACAAAATTTAGACGGATTTACTCTTAACGCGCCTCCTCACTGGACGTTAGATGTGCGGTTTAAGGACCAAATTATGGTATTACTGTATTTTATTCACAAGGTTGGGCGAAGCTAAACTTTCTCAGTCTTTTAGGTAAGATTTAAACGTAGAATCCCGAAATAATTGACCCGTGACCAACCCGGTCAATAAAATAAAGTAATAATGTTTTTTTAACATGCGGAAATTATGTATAGGACCCTTTGGAAATATTTCAATTTGAATGTTATTGATAGCAACCAGGCATTCTCTGATTGTCCGGTTCCCAGATGTTTAGGTGAAAGAAACTGATGTACATATTCATTTTTTTATTTTCTCTAGCATACATGTACATATAAAGCTTCTACGCTTTTAATTTGTAAGAATGCATGCATAGAATCTTATATTTCATCCTTTTTTATATTAAAGATATAATTACAGATAATTTGGTTTTCAATGAGACCATAATTACTATATATGGCAGGAACACAATACTTTTTTGTATTAATTCAATGTTCTGTAATCATTTTTCTTAATAAAAACTATACCCTCGAAATAAACATAACAAATACCTGCGATTAGATTCAAGAAGTAGTCAGTGACTTAAAAGATATCATCTAAACATATGACGTCTTTATAGGAAGCATCTAATGATAGGAATAGGTTGGTAACAATACCATTTTTTGGTCAACAAGGCAAGATCGTGATTAAATGTAGAGTAAAATAGGTTAAGGGTTTGTCAATCTATAAATGTTTCTTGTCAATAATTGAAAAAAAACCAAAGAAATCGGTTTAGAAAAAATGGATGAACATGTTCACTTACTAGTATTTCTTGTTATTTTATGAATCGTATTATAACATTTCTTTATTTTTGTTTCTTTGTATTTTTCTAATTACATTTGTCCAAGTTGTATTTGGCATTTTTACCATGTAAATAAACGTTAAACAAATGCAAAGAAATTGTTTTTGTCTGTCAAGGTTTCCTGAGTTCTACATTTGTAAAAGCAAGAGGCTCCCAGAAACCTGAATTGCTCACCTGAACTTAAGCCATAAGGATCTCTTCTTTTAGCTTTAATCCCAATACAAAGACATTTGTACAGCTTTAAAACTGAAGGTTTAAGCAAGCATGAGGTCGAACCACAGGAGCCCATAAAGGTAAGACAATGGCTTTCCCATTATGTACTTTGTGTTGGTCAGTGGTCATCCGGGGCTTGACCACAAAGTGACTAAAACTTAAACTGAGCCCAATAGTTAGATAGCTTAATACAAATACTTGGGTTATTAGAATGATTATGGTCAGTGGTCAGTCATGACTTGACCACAAAGTGACAAATAATGAAGCGAGGATAGTGGTGTTTCATATCGTTGAAGAGCTAAGAGCTGTACATAACGTATGTAAGGTTAAGAAAGTGAAAAAGGTTGAGTGGAAGGAAAAAAAGATATCAGGAGTGACAGGTGGATATTAAGTCAGTCTTACGATAGACGCCGAAAGGACCATGTGAAGAGACACATCGATGTAGTTCACAACAAAGTGACAAGAAAGTGTCATTGCAGGACCTACTGGAAGTGGAAAGTCAACATATGATGTTCCCAAAACACATAGAATAAGGTGGTCATACGTATTGAGACCCTGAACCCCGACAAGAGACATCTCATAATTATTGACGACCAGATGGACAAAGTTACTCAAGTCTTTGCGGACCTGTTTACCAAATACTGTCACCACAGGTCTATCAGTATTATGTTGATCGTACAAAATCTGTTTAATAAAAACAAACATCAAAGAACCATCAGTCTGAATACCCACTGCATGGTTGTTTTCAATAAGCCTTGAGATACATCCAAACTCATGACCTTATGACAACAGATGTTTCACAGACGTACAAAGTACTTTCTTGAAGCTTAACAGTCTGATGTGATATGCATGGTGATCGATATGAAACAGGATACTCCGGAAGGTTTACCTCTACAAACCGACTATACACCTACCTTGATAAGTTGGAACAAAGAGCATTGTAATGTGACACAGATTCGATTGTATTTACATCGAGGCCTGGAGAATGGAAACCAGAAATAGGTCACTACTTTTGAGATTCCTGGAAACACGATCACAGAGGACCTTAAAAAAGTTTGCATATAAAATAGCCATTCCCGAGAAAGGAGGTAACTGATGTGTTAAGTTTGTGGAATAACATTGAACTGTAAGAACTCTTTAGACATCAACTACGACACCATCAAGAAAATGGTCCCCCGTTTACAGAAACGACATCAGAAGCGTGAGAGACGAATATAAGATCCAAAGAAACAATCAGAAATTGTTAGCCTTTACACAGAAGAAAGGCTTTAAACTTGTATTTGACAAAAGAGTGATCACGAGTGATTTAACTACAAGATCCTATGGTTTTGTAAATAGATTTGTATTGTAACAAAGAATGTCAATAAAAGTTGTTCCCTTTTTCGAATTTAACTTAGTATTCAACAAAGGTTTAAAGAAAAAAGGAATCAATGCACTTACAATGACAAAAAATAGCCCATGAGGGGCGAACCATACAAAACAAGTTATACTGTGAGCGAGCTGACAAAAGGATAACCCCCCCGCTTCATATTGGACTTAAATTTCAAGTCCGGTTATCTACCATCAATGATAACGAAGAACAATACAAATTCTTCATGCACATCTACATATGATGTACTTCCTTCATGTAAAGTTTCACCATAATCCTTCATACAGTTTAGAAGGAGTTGCGCTTACAAGGTCTCCTATTGAATAATGTATTTAAAAAGTTTAAGTCCAATTATCTCCCCTGAATGATATCCAAGAGCAATGACAATTCTTCATGCACATTTACATACGAGGTACTTCTTTCATATTAAGTTTAAGCAAAATCCTTCAAGCGGTTTAGGAGGAGAAGCACTTACAAGTTATGTGGACAGACGGACAGACAGACGGACAGACAGACGGACAGACAGACATACAGGGTGTTTCCTATATACCCCCCCCCAAACTTTGTTTGCGGGGATGGGTATAAAAACGAGCCCATAGAGGTGAAACAAGAAAAAAAACAAGGAGAAGGAGGAAGAGGGGGAGGAGGAGTAAAGCCATTCATAAAACACAAAGTAACGAACAACAACAAAAAAGCCCAAGAAAGGCTATAAAATTTGATTAGATTAGACAAAAAAAATGATAATGAACGATTTAACCACAAGACCTTATGAATTTGTAAATATATTTGTATTGTAATATTAAATGCAAATACTAGTAAAATTGTACCTAGACCGAGTTTAACTTGATAGCCAACAAAGACAGAGCAATTCATACACAATGACAAAGACAAAAGGTACTCATAATAAACAGACCAGACAAATCGAAAACCACAAATAAGGGATAGGCCGTAAAATAACAAAATACCAAAAAGGGCAAACAAAGACAAAATCGAGGAGGAGGAAGAGGGAGAGGGGAGGAGGAGGGGTAAAGCTACACAACAACATTAAGATACGACTACATCACAATAGCCCGTAAAAGGCGAAACTAACCCCCCAAAAAGCAAAGAAAGGTAAGCTATATGATTAGGATTAGTGTTAGGGTAAGGGTAAAAGGAGGAAGTTGAGCTATAAGTCAATTAGGGATGTGCCACACATGAGATCGAACCACAACACAGGAGCTTATAAAGGGAAACACTAACAAAACAGAAAGAGGATTGGGGTAAATAGGGCTTATGGTTATTGTTATGGATTAGGGTTAGAGTTTAGGCTTCAGGGTTAGAGGTTAGGGCTAGGGATTAGGGTTAGGGTTCGAAATACATAACAGAAACTGGTGACAAACTAAAAGGGTGCGAAAGAAAGGGACGAGTCGACGTTCCGCATGAATGCACACGACGTTACTGCAGTAGATCAAGGGTGGGTCTCTCAGTACTAAAATTAGCAACGATTTATCATTGAGCCTACGTGAAAAAAACTTGGTGTCATCAAGTGCAAATTGTTCTATAGTGGCATCCATCACTACTAATGTCAGTTTAAAAGTTTTTAAAAGTCTAAAAAAGTTTTGATGTGTGAAAGCTTCGTAATATTTTTGAAATCTATATAAGACAGAATGATGGAATGACTGATCTTATAATTCCCTCTCGTATGATATGTGACGCCTGAATCACACACGGAAACCAGGCGTACCAACGTCTTATTGAGTAAGGAGTTGACGGGCGTAAATCTCACGGAAACCAGGCGTATTATGCAAATAATTTCGACAGAAAAATATGACTTCGCGTCAGGTAAATTGACGTTTGGTAGAAAATCCAGGCGTCAAAGTGGAGTAAACCGGAGTACGTAGAGGTCGACCTAGTTTATAAGAATTAGACAAGATGTGTGTGTTATATAAATTTCACGAAATATAAAATAATGGAGATAAATAATTTAGGTTTGAGAAACATTATCTATATTAAAAGGAAGATCTACTTTTATCGTTGTTACTCAGTCAGAAACTTGTGCACAAGCAAGTTCACGAACATTTTACAAGATATTAAAAAAAAGTTATTTTCTGATATATTGATATCTGTTCAATAGGCAAGCTTATATTAACTTTATATGAAAATACTAAACTCAAAATCATACCTTTAGATCTATATTTTATGAACAAAATTACAAATACCAAAAAGCGGGTATAAACGGTTAATTTGGATATGCTATATATCGATATTTCAAGGAGTAACCTCTCATCAGTAGCATTTAAACCAAAACATTGGAAGGTCAAAATCCAAAACAGTTGAAAACGAAAAGTACTCAAAACCAAAACGTTCGAACAAGGAAGCCAAATCCAGCACCGAGGATATCGACCATGTGCATTACAAGGAAAGAAACCTGGTGTTTTCATCAATTTTGAATTTAACAATCGGAAATTTCAGCGACAAAATATTAGACATTTTATGGTAATTCGTGTCAGACAAGTCTGACTACCAGGCTTGTGATTACCCTCGGGGACCTCTGGTCCACCAGCAGCGGTTATCGCCCAGTGGTTTCAAAATTACAAATACCAAAAAGCGGGTATAAACGGTTAATTTGGATATGCTATATATCGATATTTCAAGGAGTAACCTCTCATCAGTAGCATTTAAACCAAAACATTGGAAGGTCAAAATCCAAAACAGTTGAAAACGAAAAGTACTCAAAACCAAAACGTTCGAACAAGGAAGCCAAATCCAGCACCGAGGATATCGACCATGTGCATTACAAGGAAAGAAACCTGGTGTTTTCATAATTTGTAACAGTAGATGATGTCAGACAATTCCATTACAATTTTGCATATATTGCATATAATTAATAATAACAAAAATAAAGCTATAATCTAATAGTAAACAAAAAAATATGAATACTAACCCTAACTATAGCTTCTCTCATAACAAAATTGAAATCATGAATTTCCAACAGTTAGAGTTGATTCAACATTCAAAATTGCTCTATGGCAAGCTTACAATGTTTTAAATGTACAAAATGTATAACAAATTATTTCATTGGCTGAGACAATGTTGCCTTCTTGATGCTTTATGTTTAAAAACAACTTCTAAAAGTCCAGCTTTAGGCTACTTCAAAAAAGGTTAACGCCAGCTTTGCTTGTCCCAAAAGTTTTTTGACTCCAGTCTGTAAAACTGTTTAACGTTTATTGCGGCTGTGAAATCCTGAAATAATGTTGGGATGGCGTTGTTTGTGAAAAGTCAGAAATAAAAGTAAAAAGTGTTAAGGTCCAGTGGAGGTAGTTGTTACGCATTTTACTTTACAATGATACTGACAACGATTTATTTAGAATAAATAAGCAAATATAAAAAAAGGTAAATTTTCAAAAATTTCTCTGATGGATGCCTTGAATGGTTTCACCAGAAATCCACTGATTTAAAAAAAAAACCTCAAAATTACTATATTGGTTGTGTCGAATGGATGGCTGGATATTGAATGCGATTCTCAATTGCAAATGACTTCATATAACTTTCAGTCGAAGCGTAGAGGGTTTATGTACTACATACATGACATATATATTAATAAATCAACTCCAAGGCCGTAGCTTAAAGTTACATCTTGAACCCTTTTTACTTTCAACATTTTGATTTGAAAGAAATATTTCTTTTTGTGGATAACGTGCTAGGTTCGGGTGACGTTATGAACCTGAATTGCGATGAAACGGAGGGACAAACAATCATATCCACATTGGAAAAAAGTTTGAAGTAACGAAAAAATGGACGAGAGAATATGCACAACTACATATGGTATCCTTCCTATTAACCAAATTTCGTTGAATTCGGTTCAGTAGTTTAAAAGGAGTTGCGCTGACAAGATGATGAGTGAGGAGTTTCATCAAATTTCAAAGTTCAAAGGGCTACAATACCACAAAATTTTCTGGTAACATGCACAAGATTGTTGTTATTCTAGAAATGGTGTCAATCAAATGTGGATCCTAAAGAATTCGAAAGTACTGATGGAGATTCTTAACTCTAAATCAGTTTCATCTTGTAACAGCATCAAAACATTCAATTTCTCCACACTTTACACTTCTTTTCCACATGAACAACTGAAATCGCAATGTGCACAGCTGATTAAACGCAGCTTTTTCAAAAAGAGTGGAAAACGCAGGTACAAATATCTAGTAGTCGATTATACCAAGACTTACATTGTCATCAATGAGTATAAGAAAAAGAACAAATTTACAGAAGACCAAATAATCGATCTGCTCAACTTTCTTATTGACAACATATTTGTTCAGTTTGGTGGACGTGTTTTTCAGCAAACAATAGGGATTCCAATAGGCACTAATTGTGCACCTTTGCTTCCTGATTTGTTTCTTCTTTCATATGAAGCAGACTTTTTACAATCTCTTCTAGACAAAAAAGACCGTGGGCTGGCTCTCTTTCAACCTTGCGTTCCGTTTGTTGATGATGTCCTTTCACTAAACAATTCTCGATTTGGTGACTTTCTCCATCTCATATATCCCCAGGAGCTTGAGATAAAGGACACAAGGGATTTTAGGACGTCTGCTTCATATCTAGATCTACATCTCGAAATTGACTCTCAAAGAAGACTTTTAACAAAGCTCTATGACAAACGTGATGACTTCAACTTTCCAATCGTCAAATTTCCCTTCTTGTGTAGCAACATTCCGTCCACTCCAGCTTATGGATTTAACGTATCTCAATTGATTCGTTACTCCAGAGCGTGCGGGACTTTCATCGATTTTCTTGGCAGAGCGACACGTCTGACGCAAAAATTGCTCACACAGGGTTATGTTGCTCCTCGGTTGCTGTCTTCACTCAAGAAATTTAACGGAAGACATCATGCACTTATAGACAAATATGGGATTTCGATCTCTCAGATGAGTGCAGATGTTGGTTTGTCATAGGGTTTTGTTTTGTCTTTCTTTAACGGATTTGACACGCTGAGGTGACTATTGGCAACGCGAAGGGTGTGCTATAGCAAGCAGGAAGTGCTTACTCTTCTGGAGCACCTGAGTTCACTCTTGTTTCGACTGGAGTTTGCGTTGTTGAATGATATTCAGTTATTTTGTGTTTCCGTATATTACATGTTATCTGTTTTTGCCCTGTTCTTGTTGGTGTTTACTGGTTTTGTCTCTGCCCTTTCGGACTTTTGACATTCGGATACCCCATTAGTACCTCTGCTTCTTACAACTACATATGGTGTCCTTCCTATATACCAAGTTTCATTGCATTCCGTTCTGTAATTGCAGAGGAGTTGCACCGACAAGATGACAATGAAGATTTTTAGCAAATTTCTAACTTCAAAGGGTCATAACTTCCTAAAAAAATTGAGGATCAAAATTTCTTGCTTATATGCACATCTACATATAATATTTCCTTCCCTTATACTAAGTGCTATTGAATTCGGTTCAGTAGTTTTAGAGGAGTTGCGCTGAAAAAAATTGTGACTGACAGACGGACGGACGGACACCACAAAAACAATATGTATCTCCTCAAAAGTTGGGGGAGACATAAATATTTGGTGACAATAAACACAAAACGATCGTTTCATATCTCGTATTGTAACAAACCTATCTTGTCACGTTTACGACTGGTACAATGGTCAATATTGTGTTTGTAAACTAGTAAACTATGTATGAATAAAGGACATGGTACGGTAAGGGCCATATTTTGGCCCCCTATTTTGTCCTATTTTATGGAAAAAGAGATCTGAAGTAATCCATGAAACTGCGCATTATATTTTGAGTTAAATGGTTCAAATTTATGACTATGTTTTCATTTTTTTATAATCCTCTTTCTATATTTTGAGTTAAATGGTTCAAATTTATGACTATGTTTTCATTTTTTTTATTTAATAAACCCCAGCAAAATTGAGAAAAATGCTAGTTTTGAATGCATATGGTTAAGTTGTTATTTTCAAAGACCTTCTCCAACATATCCAGGAATTTTCTAACTTTGCTGATCTAGACTTTTAATGAAGAGTATTTTAGAATTCAGGAACCAAATTATTGAATCAAGCAGACAGAGGCACCTAAAAATTAAGAAAATGACAAAAATTGTGTACAATTTCGGCCAATTTGACAGAAATTTTCAACATTTTGTTTGTTTTTTTTTACATTTAGATTTTATGAATACCTAACAAATTTGCTAAACCAGTTTGTTCACCTATTTGACCTTCCAAATAGTATAGGAAATCTTTATACCGATTTTGTATCTTTCATTCACAGAGGGGGGAATATTGGCCATAATGTACCTTGTCCTTTGTATGAAAAAAATGATAAACTTATGACTTATTATTTTTTATTATTATTCGGCCAAATACCATTATCTCGTCAGTCACTTCTTGGTTTGGTTTTGAATAGAAAAGTTGCATCATTGGTCAGTGATGGGATCATGAATCTTTATTGAAGATTGTATGTGAATGTATGTGTGAGTGTGAATGTGTGCATATCTCTCGTGAAAAATCCTGGTCTTTTTCCTTTTTTTTAAAGATTCAAATTATTCTACTTTTTTAAATAAAAAAAGCAAACTTTTTTTCACTTTTGAAAAATAAAAACGTATTATTTTTCGCTTATGTAAAATGTCACTTTCATGACTTTTTTAAGACAAAAAATGCAGATTTTTCTACTTTTGCAAATTAAAAACCTAATATTTTTCACTTTTTTAAATTATGAAGGCATCTCTTTCTACTATTTTAAAATAAAAAAAGGATTTTTTTTTACTTTTTGTAAAATATAAACGTATTTTTTTAAACTTTTTAAGATAATTTTATTTTACTCACTTTATTTAAATAAAATCGCATTTTTGTCTACTTAGTTAAAATAAAAACGCAATTTCTTTTTACTTTTGTAAGTATAATAAAAGCAAGTTTTGTTTTCACTTATGTAAAATGAAAACATAATCAGATTTTTTTCTAGTTTGGTAATATAAAAACGTCTTTTTTAAAAATATAAAGGCACATTATCACTTTTGTAAAATACATGTATAAAACCAAGTTGTTTTACTTTTTAAAAAAAAAAGTAAATGTTCATACTTTTTCATCTTTCTATTACAGTTTGAAAGAGATAGAAGAAGTTCGAGTGGTCCCATCCTGTCATGTAGTATGCATGCCGGTTCATATGTTGATTCTGTCTTTGATGACGTTTACATGCCACCCCACCACCCGGAGCAAAATGAAAAGGGCACACACTAGTACTGTTGACATCGGAGACAGCGAAGAAGCTATAAAAGGACATAACAGACAATAAAATGCAAGAAGAAGAAAAGTGATCTAGAACTTTTTGTCTTCAACTTTAAAAGATATAGAGACATAGAAAACATTTTAACATTACTTTTGACGTAAAACTTTAATTGTATTGTAATAAAAACGGGAGGGTGGAAAATGATAAAAACGGGCGAGAGAAGACACAAACTGATAAAAGCTTGGTTGGGAAGTCAAAATAATTAGAAGTCTGTCATTCATTCTTTTTTTTATCTTATAATGAACACATGAAAAACTGTATACATTTGTAATCTAATACCGTTTATTGTCAAATGCACACAATCGAAGTCTGAAAAAAAAGTTTCATATGTTTTAAAATCACTGCCCGTTGGTGTAGGTTGTGTCGCATTATACATCTTATTATCGTCTATTATTAATGTAGCTTTCAATTATCTATTTTTCTGCTTTTATAAAGCTATGCTATTTTCATGAAGTTTAATTCATAGTAAATTATACATACCACTGTAATTCGTCTTTTATTATTCCTAGCACTTTTTTGTGTTGTGTGGAATAAAGTACATGAGTTTCGTGATAACTCAAAATGTTCTTTTTAATCCACGTCATCCTTGTAGACATCATTCGTTTTAATTTCAAAGCAAAAATAGTCTGCAGCAGTAAATAATAATTTGATATTCTCTCAATACTTTAGTTTCATCAATTCATAAAAATATCATACGTTCCAAACTTTTTCAGTATATACTGAAAAATAAAAAAAAATGTTAAGCTAAAGGTAACAAGAGTTAACACTAAAGTATGTCTCGCCTGCCGGCACCATCAGAAATAATAGTTCTTTCTTATTTGCACTTAAATTTGCAATTATAAGGATTTTCAGTTTCTCAGATCAAAAGGTTTTTATAGAACTTAAACATTGCTATGGTGGCATATATCTGCCATCACATATCACATAATTAAGTCGATATAATATCCGAAATATGTCGACATGCTACTTTATCAAGTCAACATAATACAATTGTTAAGTCGTCATAATTAGTAATGAAAATTGAGGGAAATGGGTTCTTTGAACAGAAACTGCCATCTACTTATCCATTTAATCTTCGTGGAAGTCGACATATTCTTTCTATTAAGTCGACATCATTATCCCATCATGTCGATATATTTTTTGATAAGACGACATAATTATCTCCTCAAGTCTACATATTTTTGTCAATTAAGTCGACATAAATGTATTATGTCGACATTTTTAAAATTTAAGTAATAATTATTTCATCGAGTCTACATAATTTTAGGCCTAGTTCGATCACCAACCATAGTAGAACTTTTGTCGCCTCTCTGCGCATGTCTGGTTAACAGAATGATCTCGAACACATTTTAGCACAGGCGCTTGGGTACAATTTGTGTTTTCTCGGCTTTTATCTTAAAACCCCATTATATCCTCATATTTTACCCCTCTACGCATGTCTGACCTGTTTTTAGCTTATTTTCATAACTTTGATATTTCCCCTCTATATAGATATTATATATAGAGGGGAAATATCAAAGTTATGAAAATAAGCTAAAAACAGGTCAGACATGCGTAGAGGGGTAAAATATGAGGATATAATGGGGTTTTAAGATAAAAGCCGAGAAAACACAAATTGTACCCAAGCGCCTGTGCATTTTAGTAGAAGTCTGGTCGATTTTAAAGGCCTAATATCGTTCTTAAATTCTTAAATAAAATTTTATTTCTGTCTACTTACACTTACTATAAAATAGTTATGTATAAACTTTACCCGATGGTAACTTCCTATATAATGGTGAACATGGATTTGCCAAAAATATGGGTAGGTTTTCTAAAAAAATATATTAAAATGGGTATAATTTTAAGACAATTTTAAATAAAAATGGGTATGCTATTTAATTTTCTTTGAAAGAAATCTGGCCTCATATGAATATGGGTCATGTTCTGTCCAATTTTATATAGATATGCCCCATGAAATTCTGCATCAGCAATAAATCTTCATCCCTAATTATATTTGGCAACAGTTAAGTGCTAAAATATATGTTAATTTGATGAAACTATAACATTCCAGTTTACTGAATTTAAATATGGGTCATGAAAATGTCGATTTTATATAAATATGGGTCCTGAAAATTTGAAATTTTATATAAATATGGGTATTGAATTCAAATCGAAAATGGCACATCCCCGCCCAAAAAGTCACCAAGTTACCCCCCCCCCCCCCCGGAAAACTTTATTCCTACAATAGACACGAAAATCGCTATTTGTCGATAGTCAGTTGAAAAAAGTCCTTCTAATATTTAAAAAACACAATATTTTTAAAAGAAGCGTCTAGTTTTCATTAAATTGTAAAACTGATCCTATTCAAGTCCATTCCGATTTAAATTTCACAAAAAAATATATAACAAATGTCAACATCGAATACAAATTCGAGAATTTTTGTTTGTATTCGATCCTTCCCTTCTACGCCTCTATGTTGTCTACCAGAGGAACCACTGCTTTAGAATGGTGGAACCATGGTAGATAAATGACGTCACTCTGGTTCAACTAATATAAAGACCGTTCGATACAACTTTGGTCGAACTTTAGTAACCACTGTAGCTGATCGAACTAAGCCTTAATTAAGTCGACTTAACTTTTAAAAATGTCGATATAAAAATACATTTATGTCGACTTAATTGAAAAATTATGTAGACTTGGGGACATTACTATGTCGTCTTATTAAAAAAATATGTCGACATAATGGGATAATTATGTCGACTTAATAAAAAAAAATATGTCGACTTCCACGAAGATTAAATGGATAAGTAGATGGCAGTTTCTGTTCAAAGAACCCACTTTCCCTCATTTGTCATTACTAATTATGACGACTTAACAATTGTATTATGTTGACTTAATAAAGTAGCATGTCGACATATTTCGGATATTATGTCGACTGAATTATGTGATATGTGATGGCAGATATATGCCACCATACATTGCTAATATATGCAATGAAAATAATCAAAGTCTAGTAACCAGAAAATCAAGGTCAAAGTCAAAAGATGTGGATTCAAATGTGCTAAGCTACTACTGGGACTTATGCATACCAAGTTTCATCAACCTAAGAATTATAGTTCTTGGGATATTAAGGTGCTCATAAAACCTTAACATTGCTACTATATGTATTGAAAACTGTCAAAGTCACTCAACCGGAAAATCAGAGTCAAGGTCAAAAGATGGGGATGCAACTGCGCTAAGCTACTACTGGGGCATATGCATACCACGTTTCATCAACCTAGGACTTATAGTTCTTGAATGAAATATGGAGGTGCTCGTAAAACCTTACCATAGCTTTTAAATGTATTGAAAATTGTCAAAGTCACTCAACCGGAAAATCAAGGTCGAGGTCAAAAACTGGGGATGCAAGCATGTAAGGCTATTCCTGGGGCAAATGCATACCAAGTTATGTAGGACTTATAGTTCTTGGGATATGGAGGTGCTCGCAAAACCTTACCCTTGCTATTATATGTATTGAAAATTATGCTAGTAGCATAACATTTTTTGGTGGTATAGACTCTATTGACCTGTTGGAAATCTGTTCGGCCTATATACGCGCGTACGGCATAATTAACTTCAACTGTTGCATTTTCATTTTCAAAAAGAATACATTCGATACCAATCATTTAAGTTTACATGTGTTGCATCCAAAACTGATGTCAACGTCAGAGGTCATATAACACCTTGTTATTACTTGCGCACAGTAATCTCATTAAATCTTGTACATCAAAAATTAAATATCTTTAAACTTCATATAAAGGACACCTAAGGAAAAAATGATATGCATCTTCATATGCAACCCCACAAATGCACATGGAGTTTTCAATTACATGTATTCTATATGAATCATAATTCAAACTGCATGACCATGGTGACGTATTCTAGAATGGATAATATCTATCTTTCTTGGCCCAACGGTGAAGTATATACATGTATTTGTATGGCTTAAGAAGAGGTTTTTTAAAGTTTAATTTGAAACTTTTAAATGTTGAGGTATTCCTAACAAAGATTGCAAGGTTGTTCCAGAGGGATACTGTAGACGGAATAAATGAGTTTGCATAAACATATACTAGAATGAACTGGAACATAATCTTCATTGTTTCGTAGATTATATCCAGTAAAATTCGGGGCCAAAGGTGGCACTGAAAAAAACCAGTCACTTAGATCTTTAGGGCAAGTACTATTGTGCATTTTATAAAAAAGTACACATTTTTTATTACGTCTGTCTGTGAAAGTATCCCAACAAGTTGCAAAGTAAAGAGCTTCTTTACTAGCAAATTTAGTCAGATCAGTTACAATTTTGGCAGCTTCAAGTTGGACTTTTTCCAGTTTTTCAATTTCATGTTTGAGGCAGTCATCTCAACCCTCACTCGGTATATACTAGCAAAGGTCGAATAAATGTCAAATAAATAATCAATAAACTCTATACGTCGAAAGAACTTATTTTCATTTTTCTTAGAACATTAAGCTGCTTCAAGGAAAATTTCACAATATTGCTGATATGAGTTGTCCAATTTCATCAGACATAAATGTTACAGTTAATTTTTTGTGATGGTCTACAATTTCTACCATCTCATCATTGAATAGAATGTTTGTTTAAGATAAGAACTATTGAAATAATAAAATTCAATGCTTTTTCTTATGATTTAAGTCAACAAGACAATCTTGCAACCAGTCGTGTAATATCTTCAAATCATTATCATCATGTTTTCTAATTGAGAAATCTTTTCCAATAAATAAAATAAATAAATTGTTTTGGTGAGTCTGGGCTACACAGCGTAAACAAAATTGTGAATAAAAAAAATGTTTTTGGTGTCGTTCAAAAAAAAAATCTCTTCTTCGAAAATTTTTGAAAAAAAATAAATTGTCGAGGGGCTAAGATCCATACCCCCAGAATTTCAAATGGTTGCTGCCTTATATCTGAGAAAATCATGATATAGAATTCTTGTCTCAGCTTATATATATAATCTTTTATCCAGTCTAGCACAGGACCAGATATTCCATATGCTTTTAGTTTTGCTATTAAAACCCGATGCCATACTCTACAAAAGCCTTAGAAAAGTCACAGAAAATTAAAATATTGGATAGTCAGTTGTTATCTAAGCTATAGCATACTTTGTCATATATAACTTTCATTAAATTGAAAGACGATTGGTAGAGTAACACTGGAGATATCCCGAATAGTAAGAGTTATTTATAATATGATTATATTTTAATATATGTATGTATAATAAAGTTAACAACAAAATTACCGAACTGGGATTATCGATCTCATATATCCAAGAAGAAAAGGAAAAGACATTCCAGAGAAATTGAAGAGGCAATAGTCCCGACTTGGTTCAGGCATTTCAAAAGAAATGGTGGGTTAAACAAAGATTTATGACACCAACCCCCCCCCCCCCTCTTCCATTGCGATCTAAGGGTCTGGCAACAAAACACAATTTAGTTGTGAGACACAATAGGGATATAATAAAGAGGTTTCCATATTAAAACCTTTCCACACAGCTTAGGCAGTGTTCCAGCTAGGTTTTTTATTTTCATAGGGCGCAGCGCCCGCCCTTTTTCTTGTGGCGCCCTGTGCCCTTTTCTGATTGTACCTGACGCCCGATGCCTTTTTTTAGCTCACCTGGACCGAAGCTTTTATCATCACTTGGCGTCCGTCGTCGTCGTCGTCTGTAAACAATTTTTCAAACGTTAACTTGTCCAACACCATAAGTCCAATTGCAACCAAACTTGGTACAGTTGTTTAGTGGCATTAAGTGTACAAAACTATCGTTCGGATTTTTAATTCGTAATAAAACATGGCCGCCATGGCTAAAAATAGAACATAGGGGTCAAATTACAGTTTTATGCAAATAACTCAAAAACGGTAACAAATATCAAAATTCTGGCATAGGGTAAAAGTGATCAGCACCTCAAAATCTACCTGGCCAGAAATTTTCAAAAAGATCCAACAACGGATGTAGGAGTTATGGCCCTTTTTTCTGGATTTTTTCAAAATTTTGCACTTATTTAGCCCTATATCTTAAAAAATATAAAAGATATTTCAAAAATTCAAATTGCCTATGATTAAGCACATCAAGATCTATATTTCATGTAATTAGATCAAAGCTGTAGGACCATTCCTTTTTAGGAGTTATTGCCCTTAAAACGTCAAAATTTACCATTTTTCATTACTTTTCCCCTGAATTTCAAAGATAAACTTGTCTGACACCATAAGACCAACTGCATTTAAACTTGGCACACTTGTATAATAGCATATATGCTACAATTTTATCGTTCGGATTTTAGATTCGTAAAAAAACATGGCCGCCATGGCTAAAAAATAAAATATAGGGGTAACTTGTACGTTTTTTGCTAATAACTCAATAAAAAGCTACGCCGAGCGCAGCATGATACGACCGCAACAAGTTTAACCCTGTACGTTGGAAGCCTAATATGGATAGTCCATTGTTTTGGTCACATGAAGCCAATGGTGGACGTACAAAGCTTTTTGACACATGCACTCTGTGGTGGACTAAAAAATGCATTTTTGACACATATATATTTACATCAACACCTAATACAAAAAGTCTTATTTATATACATGTACATGTAATAATTAACAATTTTGGCCCTTTGACCCCTAATTTCTCAAAAACGATAAAAGATATTGCAAATCCCGTTTAGAAAAAAGGCAGGGATCAGTTTCACAAGGAATCTAATGAAAAAAAGATTTTGAAAATCGGACCAAAAATAAAAAAGTTCATTTTATGGGCGTGGCTTGTCTTTAGCCCCCTGTATGCAATGTAATGGTGAAATACATATCAAAATCATTGACATATTTAGTAGACAGAATTTTATGAGCACTTCAACAAAAAAAGAATTTTCAAAATTGAATGAATAATAAACATTCTACAACAGTTTTGTCAATAAACCCGTTTAAGCCCCTTTGGCCTTTTTTTCTAAAACAGTAGGGGCCACAAACCCCAAATACAAAACCAACATTTCTTTAGTTGATATAATCATCACATCTAAACTTAATAACAATTAGCTGGCCAACTACAACTTAATTTTAAGTATAAAACTATTTGCCTTGACAAACTTTTAAAATTGGTGTTTTTGGCCCCTTTGACCCTTAATTTCTCGAAAACGGTAAGAGATATTGCAAATCTGATCGAAAAACGCAAGCAGGGATTTTTACAAGGATTCCAATGAAAAAAAAATTTTGAAAATCAGACCACAAATAAAAAAGTCGATTTTTTGGGTGTGGCCCCTTTTTGACCCCTTATAGCAATGTAATGGTACAAGATACATCAAAGACGTTGTTACATTTTGTTGACAGAATTTATTGAGGAATACAATAAAAAAAGAATGATCAAAATCAGATGATAATTAAACATTCTACAGACATTTTGTCAATACACCCTTTTTAGCCCCTTTTGGCCCTTTTTTCTAAAACGGTCGGGGCCAGAAACCCCAAATGCAATACCAACCTTCATTTAGTGGTTATAAACATCATATCAAAATTTTATAACAATTGGTTAACTACAACTAAAGTTATCCCACGGAAACCAAAGTGTCTACAGACGACGACAACGACAACGACAACGACGACGACGACATCACCATAACATAATACGATCGCAAAAAATTTGCGGTCGTATAAAAATGATTGCAGATATCAAGATTGTGCAAGAATCAAAAGTAATCAGCATATTAGGATCTACCTGTCCTGAAATTTTGAAAAAGATATAACCGCTGATGTGGGAGTTATTGCCCTTTTTAATTTTTTTTCAAAATTTTGCACTTATTTAACCCTATAGCTTGAAAACTTTACAAGATATTTCAAAAATTTAAATAGCATATGAATGAGGACAATAATATCTACAAAATATGTATATCTGTGTAGCTCAGGTGAGCGATTCAGGCTCCTGGGAGCGTCTTGTCTGATTGCATGTGACGCCTGCTGCCTTTTTTCTTACTGCTAACAATTCATTGAGTGATTGACACATTTACGACCCCAAGCCAATGATTGTCATGTAAACCAATTAGGATTAATCAATATTTGAGCTGATTAGCAATAATTACAGGTAAAAACAGGTGATTGATCAGGTAAATTATTTCTATGAAAGACCAATCAGATTATTGGGTCAAAGAACCAAAACAAAAACATGTGGTGTAATATTAAACCACTATGGAAAGCATGACATTTTGTCATTAACCAGAGTATAGAAAATGATAGAAAGATTTTAATCCATTGAAACATCTATGTATCAATTATGATTGTTCAAACACTAAATTTGGCTATGTTTGAGCTTTTGACAAAATGTGACTTTTGGCAGGACATAATAAATGAACAAAGCTAGAAATTGGGCGGTGGCTTGTCATCCTTTTTGAAAATTGGCATTACTCTGGCTATTGTTTCTACTGAGATGGATATTTACGTTTTTCTAATGAAAAATTGAGAACGTCTCGTTTGAAAATTAGAAGTTGTTCCTTGAAATGAACCCACCTCAGTTGGTATTATATTTGAGCATTTCTTTTGATTTCACCACATTCATTCATTCACAAGTAGTTTTCACACTCATAGTGCATTTTCTCTTGCACAACCATTCTTCTCTCTCATCATATTTACGAAAAAACAAAACAGTCAATTTAGACACTTTATTTTTTTACAAACAGTTTAGGGTAACATCTAGTGTAAGTGCACCAATAACAACAACTACAAATTGATGGAAAGCATCGGAACAAGCGTGAAGTAGGTTTTGTCCAAAATTTTCAACTCCTTAGTCATGGGTAAATGAAATTAGAACGGATAGTGCCACCACTGACCTTCCGATGACTTAAAAATATTGTAAAAATCACACTTTATGACATTCCGCTTTTTTTCCATATACACTACAACTATACAATAAATCATCCCAAATGTGACACCCTCATCGTTTGACGTGGACGCCTTTCCTCTTCTCCCTCATAACCAGAAGTTTTTCTCACGGTATTGTTTCATAAGAAAATATTATGAGTGAGGAGATGACCAGCCGTGCAGCATCAGCATATATTTGTTGAAATATGGTAATTGTTGCTGCAATGAGTGGCTCTTGTTAAAACAAATAATCATATGTGTTAAAATTTCATAAGAACTGCCTTAATGAATGACAAAAAAAATTTAATATCCAGCAACTTTTGTGGCGCCCCTTAAAAACTAAGATTTTAGTCACAAGTATTTATTATAATGTCATGTACAACAATAGATATAAGACAATATCAACAATTTGTAGTTTTGTTCTGAGATTCTCTTTCAGTACTGCCACCCCTTGTACTGGATGCCATTTCCACGCTGCCACTACTCTGGCTAGAGTGTCCACTATCGAGTAGACTAGAGTGGCCACTGCTATCTTTTCTTGTCCTGTATCTCAAGTCTCCTGGTCTTTTTCCAGATTTAACTTTAACATCACCTTGGTTTTTACTATCAGAATGTATGTTTGTTTTTGTTTTCACAATACCCTTTCTTTCGGAGTCAAAAATGACCTCTGTTTCTAATTTTGAAGTTTTTTCCAGTGGCATACCTCGTTTCTTTCTCAACCCAACACGTAAACATGTAATGAGTTCCTCGAGTAATATCATGTAAGTATTATATTCATTCTCACTGAATATTTCAGGGCCATATCTTGCATGCTCATAAGCTGAGGAAAATTTATGGATAAGATCAACAGATGAAGTCCCTAAATATTCATTGTAGAGACTTAGTAAATATTTTCTGACATTCTTCGATGGATGTCTTCCAAGAGCATCAGACTCCTCTTCTTTTAAAACTTCATCTAAAAATATAACAAGAAGCCAAAAGGTTAAGTGATTATGAAAAACTGTTTTGTCAACCGAGAGTATGACAACACAAAACGAAAAATCAGTCACAGTAAAAAATGGCAGAATTTCGTTTAACAGGAAGTAGATGAGCTTTAGACCTGAAAACCAAGGTTAAAAGACCCCACCCCAATGCTGTTTACTAAATATCAAGTGGCTGTGATTAGTAGTTGCTGAGAAACTGCTAACAAAATTACTTTTCTGCCAAAACCGCTGCCTGACATTCACTTTTTTATAACCCTGATTTATTCACTCTGTGAAATCCTGCTAAAAATCTTAACCATGATATATAAGTTCACTTGGATGGTTGCCATTGATAGTTTAATTTTTTTAATGTTGAATTTTCAGAAGAATCATTGATTTTTAACTGTTTTTGAAAAGATAAATTGTAAACATGAAAATGGAAAAAATTATAACAGCTAGTTTTTTTTTGATAATTCACTAGTTTTTGGAACATTTATGCTTTGATGAAAATCAATAAAATAAATATTATTTCAGATTCTATCAAATGCACTAAACAAATACTATAAATGTAGTAGAATTTTTTGCTAAATCCACGGTCAACTTAAAATGTGAAGTGAAGCACCCTCAATTCTAACATTTTCCAATACATGTATGCAACAAACAAGTCATTGAGATTGGAAGGCTAAAAATTACAAAAGGGAACACTTATACATTTACAGTAAAACAAAACTATAGAAACACAGATGTATAAAAGAAGACATTTCATTTTCAACAGCTAAAATAATATCAGATATAAATTATACCTACCAAACTTTGCAAATGCATCAACTGCTTTCATCCTAAAGTAGTAATGATTTGGAACTGAAAAGTAAATTTAGAAGATACCAACCAAGTCTACTTTGACAAAGATTCAGACAGTAATATTGTAATAAAAACAAGGTATTAAATAAAACTGGAATTCAATATTAAAATAAGAAAACCTAAAAAAAATTGCCAATGTTTATAATAAGATATTAGCACTGTATTTTCAACTAGATGAATTAACTCAACTAGCTCAACTAACCCCATGCATGCATGGGGTTAGTGGAACTTAGTCCATGCATGCATGGGATTAGTGCAGCTTTGTCCATGCATGCATGGGGTAAGTGGAACTAAGCCTACACACATTTGAGCTAGTTTACTAAGGAGTATATATAAGGGAAGAGAATTTTGACTGACAATATCTTGCAAAATATTTTGAAAGTCAGAAACTGAATAATTCAAAAGAGACTATAGAAAATATGCACACATTTAAAATTTATGAAAATACAGTGCTAACGTCTGTTTATAAACATTGGCCAAAGTATATAGGTTTTCTTATTTTCATAATGAATTCCAGTTTTATTTAATACCTTGTTTAACATGTAATAAAAAATATTTTGTAAAGTCACACTTCTTCATGTACACTGTATTGTCTGCTCATGGGGTTTTTGATTACATGATTTCCAGGTAATTTTGAAGCTGATTACTTGATTACAAGAGCAAATTTTAAATGATTATTAGATTACCAAGGTTTGAATTATTAATTACTTGATTCCCATTGGGTAATAAAATTTGATTACATTTAATAAAAATATATGAATATTTGATTACTTTGGTAAAAAAAATGCTGATTATATGATTCCTGGCACCCCCCCCCCCCCATTTAATGAGGAGCCCCACTGTATAATATATCTTTTAAGTATTTTAGCAGCAAATTCAAGCTGTCTTCATTATTATTTTCTGTGATTTGTAAGATTTTTTATGTGCTTTATTTTGCTCACATTTTTCAATTGGTCCTCAATCAATCTAACTACATGTATTAAAATCATATAGTGTTTAACAATACATGCATTATATGAGCAAGGTTTTGCCTAAAAGATAGCTTCGATGTAAAAAAAAAGATCAACACATTTTGGACCTTTTGGAATAGAAAATTTGGGACAATGAGATGTTATTCACTAATATTTACAGCCAGAGAGTAAGTCTAGAACTACACAAGTCTGGATTTTTAAAAGAATTTGGGCTATTCCATAAATGAATAGGTGGGGGGTTGGATGGCACTTTTTTCCAGACCCTACCAACCACAAAAAAATTATAAAATTTATGATAAAGAACAATGGAAGTCGACATCGTTTACCCCACAACCCATCTGAAAAAATATAAAGTGCCTTCCATCCCCATCTACTTATTTATTGAATAGCCCTCATGAGAAATCCAAGCAAGTGATTGAAGGGTTTTTGTCCATCATCTATATGTGTCGTTATAAAACAATATCATACAACAAAAACTGGTGAGTTTTAATACTAAAAAAATTTATTACTAGATTACTTGAATGTGCTATTTTTGTACATAAACTGTAAGAACTTAAATTCGTGGGTATCAATTTTCGTGTGTTGGGAGTAAATAGCATATTCATGGATTCATGAATTTGTGGTTTTCACACATCCTTTTAAGCAATGTTGAATTCTCGTTTGTTGGGAATTTAAATTTGAGGGTTGCTTTGTCGATGAAACACACGAAAATTGGTACCCAATGAACATTAATACTTTCACATTAGTACCTGTCTTAGCTGTTTCTGAAACTTTGGGATTAAGTAGCTGTGGTTCATGTCTAATGTACGAAACTCTTTCTAGTCTTCTTAAAATCTTCTCCTTTAATTCCTGTAAAGTAAAGAAATGAACTTTGTAGAAAGTTTATGGATTACAGTCTGATGCGTGTTTTGATATTTAACTCATCAATTACATCTGGGAAACGTGAAAGTGTCAACATAATTAGAATCTTATGAGATGCATTTATTACGATTCAAATGCTTCTGGAGAGATGTTATTCCCCATAATAACTATACATTTTGTACTTAGCTTTTCGTTAAAACCCTCGTTGGTACTTTGCACAAACATTGTATCAAGACAATATGACAGACCATAACACAAATTGTATATTGGGAATTGGACATGGGTTCCTTTTCAGCCCCACCCTTCTGATCCACACTTCCCTCATTCCGTGTTATTTTACCTCCTTTTATTCATGCGGTTACCTGCTATCTGACCCTTCATTCCCCCATCCTACCCATAATACCCACTTTTTCTTAACCCTTTAACCTGTCCACCTCCTGATTATAAGGTTGAATATTAGATTGTGTTGGAAAAACTTGTGGAAAACTTATGCAATGTATATAAATCAATTGATACCAGACAAACTATACCTTTGGTGCATCAAGACCTATAGATACATGTGGTGGCCTTGTCGATTTCCATGCAAACCTCAATATCTGTCTCTTAGCAAGAACAAACAGCAATAGGAACACCTGCATAAAAAAATGAGTTAATATATAATATAATATTTACTTACATATGCATTTGCAGATAGTTGTAGACTTAGTTTTATTCAAATAAATTGTACATACTTTTACTTGCTTTAGTGTGAGAGAAAATAATTGGAGCAAATTTGGTCATTATCATAAAAGATTCATTGACATTCTTTAATTTTTTTTCTATCATAAATGTATGTGGGTGACAATCATGACAATCAGATTTACAAGTGATCAACATGCAAATTTTGTGTACATGATTATTCATGCCATTTACTGAAATATATTGCTCCCTTTCACTAAAATAATATTAAAAATTCTTATTTTAAAAGGAACAAATAATGCATGTAGTGAAAAAAATCTGCTTCTCGTATTTTTTTGTTTGTAGATTTCTTGTTTTGTTTAAAAAATCTGCAGTGTAAAAACAGTTCAAAATAAAAATAAACATACAGTACTATGTACTCTTATAAGAAAGATAATTGTACATTTTTTGTACATGTAAAAAAAAACATACTGTATACGTTTTTTTACAATTGGCATGCATATTTTATGTACTCACCAATGCACCTGCGGCAATAAATAATATGACACTGATCACAGATATGGATTTGGAAAGTTCACTCATACTGTCAGAGGCTTCTGTGCTGTTTATCTATATCTTCTTCTATTCTGTCTAAGTTACATCATTATCATGATTATGCTATTTAAAAAAAGAATAAAAGTATTTACAGTACTGTATAGACCCTTTTTGCCAATTATAAATAAATGTAAGGCTGTGCTTTTTCATATCAACATTTGTATAATGCCCTTTATCTTTGACTTTATCTTACATGTATCTTGTGTAAAAAAAAAACTAGTTTACAAATTATGTAACCCTGCCAGATTTCATACAAATATGTACATGTGCCTGAATATAATAAAGTAGGAAATTCTTTGTCAAAGCATTCATACATGCTGTACTTATGTGATGTGAATTTTACATGTATATTGTATAAGAGTGATCAGACATTTGTGTGTGTTGGTGTTAAACGCCTTTTATCGAAGCACCTGGGCCATGTAGGGTGGTCAGTTTTAACTGTGGAGGAAACCGGAGTACCCAGAAGAAACACCAACTTTGGGCAGTTAACTGACAAACCAAATCACATCCCGATGGGGAAGTGTTTCATATTGCAGACTGAATTTGAGTGGAGCTGTTCCGAGCACAGACACTTGGTCCAAAAAAAAAAATAACCAAATGAATGTGGAGAGGATTTTGAGATAAATCATTATCCAAAATAAGAGAGTAGGTCCATGCCATCTTCAGTGTTACAAACTTACAATGTATTTTTTCCAAGAGAATTCAAAACCAAACCTGCATGTTCATATGCAATAGAAGTTATTTTGTCATCTAAAGGAAGAGAAACAACCAAAATGATTTTGTTTACACCGGATGTAGGTAGATAATTCAAAACTTCTGCTGTTTATCGGATATGAAATGAAAAAAATCCGGGAATTGTATTTTTTTTTCGTTAACAACTTTTATCTTAACTTAGATTTGTGAAATGATCAGTCATAAAGATATATCACAGCTAAAATTCCCAGCTAAACATTTTTTCAATGTTCTTATAATTCTACCAAAACACACGATACTGAAAAAATTACAAATACCAAAACGCAGATATAAACGGTTAATTTGGATATGCTATATATCGATATTTCAAGGAGTAACCTCTCATCAGTAGCATTTAAACCAAAACATTGGAAGGTCAAAATCCAAAACAGTTGAAAGCGAAAAGTACTCAAAACCAAAACCAAAACGTTCGAACAAGGAAGCCAAATCCAGCACCGAGGAAACTTATAACCGTTGCAAAACGGCCCGCACCGGAAATTCATCATCATCATCATCATCATCATCATCATCATCATCATCATCATCATCCATAAGTATATCTACCATTTGGTGATTGTCGTACTGTGCGTTGCATGTGCAAGGAACATGTCCAAAAATATATGTGAGTTTAAATCAGCTATATACGTATAGAGTGAAATTAAAATCGCAGTACGTCTCTATGGCATGGTGGTAGTCAACCCTTGCTTGAATGATTCCAGAGTTTGAGCTTGTATTGTGGCCTCAGGAAGACTGTTCCATAACCTGATGGTGTCCGGAAAAGGAGTGCCGGTACATGCTGGTTCTTGTATATGGAACTTGGTATCTTTGAGAATGCCCTTTGATGTATGTTGAGTATGGTACCAGGTGGTCAGTTAGTATAGCAACAAGTTGGTGTCGAATCCGGTACATCATGACCAATTTACAGTTTTGCCTGCATACTTGAACAGTATGCCATCCCATCCTAACTGTTGTAGCATGGTGGACACGCTGCTGGTGGTTCTGAAATCTCCATTCACGAAACGTGCGGAGCGTCTTTTGAAGGGGTCCCATACTGTACACCCATATTCGAGTAAAGGTCTAACCAGGGTAAGGTAGCACTGTTCCTTGGTCTTTTGGGGAAACTGTTTGATGTTGCGGTACATGACGTTGCTGGTGTTTGTTGCCTTCCGTGCTACCTGGTCAATATGTGTATTCCAGCTCATGTCCTTGCTGATGTTGATGCCAAGGTACTTTCCTGTGTCTGTCTTTTCCAATGTATGCCCATGGATGTTGTATTGGCTAATGATAGGGTTTCTGTTGCGGGTTATGTGCATTACTTGGCATTTTTCAGGATGAAATTCCATTTGCCATTGATGTTCCCAATTCTGTAAGTTGTTAAGGTCTTCTTGAAGTTTGGCTGCATAATCAGGTAATTTGATAGTTTTATATAGGACACAGTCATCTGCGAAGAGTCTTGCACTGGAGTTGCTGGAAATAACTTCAGGCAAGTCATTTATGAAAGCCAGAAAGAGGATAGGTCCCAAAACGCTCCCTTGAGGAACACCAGACTCCACTGGAGAGGAGGATGACATCTCGCCTTCTAGGACTACTTGTTGGATTCTATTGCCAAGAAAATCTCGTATCCAACTGTTGATATGGCCTGTTATTCCGTAGAACTGGAGTTTATAAAAAATATCTGTATAGCAGCCGTTCATGTGGCACCTTGTCAAAAGGCTTACTGAAGTCTAGGAGTATAAGATCTACTTGCTCTGTGTTATCTAGGCTTTTAGCTAAGTCATTGACGGTGATGATGAGTTGCGACTCGCATGATCTTTTCTTACGAAAGCCGTGCTGAGTATTGGTAAGTATGTTGTTCTTATCCAGATGTTTCATGATGCTGGTTCTGATGATATGTTCTAAGGTCTTGCATAGTACAGAGGTCAGTGACACTGGCCTGTAGTTGGAAGCTTTGCTTTTATCAACTGTTTTGAAGATGGGGACCACATTTGCTTTCTTCCATTCCTCTGGAATCTTTCCCTGATCCAAAAAAGCCTGGAAGAAGATGGTTAAAATTGGCGATAGTTCGTTTGCCAGTTCCTTTAAGAGGCGTGTTGGTATGCCGTTTGGTCCTGTTGCTTTATGTTCATTTAATCCCTGTAGTAGAGTGTACATCAATGATTATCAATGGTTGATGTTTGGCATAAGGGGATGCGGGCTGGCTCCTTTGTCTGGTATTGATGACTTGTCTTCGTTCTTATTGAAGACAGAGGAAAACTGATCATTAAGTATGTTGGCCTTTGTTTTGCTGTCTGAGTATGTAACTTCTGTCTGTTGATGTTTAAGAGGGGCCACACCAGAGTTTTCACTACGTCTGCTTTTGATGTAATTCCATAACTTCTTTGGGTTGCTGCCTTCCTCGGGACAAATGATCTTGTCTACATACTCTTGGTAGGCTGTTTTGCATTCTTCTTTTGCCATTTTCTTAATCTTCGTGTAGCGCCTGATGTCTTTTGCATTTTTGGTTCTTTGTGCCTTTCTGTAGCTTTTTTTCTTTTGTCGTGAAATGCTCTTTATTTTGCTTGTGACCCATGGCTGGTTGAATCGTTTAGAAGACATTTTTGATGGTACAAATTTATCAAGGAAGTCTTGGAATGTATCTGTGATCTCTGTCCACATAACATCAATGGAGGACTTTATGCTGTACTTCTTGGTAAAAGATGCTTGAAATTGTAGTGAAGCTTCTCTTAATTCCTTTGTTTTAGCCTTTTTCCCATAAGTAGATTTTACGTTGTGTTGGTTTACCTCTCTTGGCCATGATGTCAGAATCAATGTGAACTATGTCATGATCTCCTGAACCGGGTTGTGGTTCACATCTGTTAACTAAAGACATACCCGTAGCCAGGGGTTTCGAGGGGTTCGTACGACCCCTCCCCCCCCCCCTGGCCGAAAAAAAAATTGACAAATATAGGTAAAAACGAGCTGAAATTTATCGTGCACTATTAAAGTAAGGAATATTTTGAAAATCGAATTCTGGCCACGGGTATGAAAGAAGGTCTGTTTGTGGCTAATATGTCCAGGGTGTTTTCATACCTTGTTGGAAAAGTAACAATTTGTTCAAGATGGTTTATGTTGAAAAGTTCCATACAGGATTCATTGATGGATTTCAAGTATTGGTTACCATGGCCAGTTACTGTGTTTTTGGCCCAAACAATATCTGACAAGTTAAAGTCACCACCTAGCCAGAACTGCTTTCTTGTTCTTTGTCATCATTTTATTGATTGCTTCTTTGAGTTGGTCCTACTCCATATATACCAGATTGGAATTTGGTGGTCTGTATATACTTATTATGATGAGGCTTTGGTTTTTGAGTAGTGATACTTTTACAAAAATGCTCTCTGTGTTGTTTTCTATATCAGATATAATGGGCTCATAAATGTAGTCCTTCTTGATTGCTATAAGAACTCCACCATGGCCGTCCTTGCGGTCTTTTCGGATGACGTCGTAGTTAAGACATACAGTGTGACTCTGGCTACAGGTTCTTGCCAATGTGCTGTCGATAAAACTGTTAACTTCGTCAGAAATGCTGTATGTACTGATCATGCACAAGGGCGTGGATGGGGGTTCAAACTTCAAGAAGAGAGGATCATGGAGAATATTTGCCCCCTAAATAGCAGATAAAGAATAATGTTATTAATGGCCTGAAAATAAAGGATATAGAAAAAAAATGACACTTAAACATGTTAAAGTATAAAGAAATATACGAAAGGTGGCCAACAGAGGATATCGAGGAGCAAAATCGAATAGAAATACAAAGAATTGAGCATCCATACCCTCAAGCATATTTTAAGTAGGACTTTCACATTTTATTAGCAGCATACGAATCGACATTATTGGGAAGCTCATTATCCAGGGATGTCCAAAACAACCATCAGTTTTGTTTAATCCCTGCATTATCCAAAAGCATCTAAACGGGCGCAATTTACCCGGCAAAAGTTAAAAAATGAAGAAAACAGCAGACATGATATTCACTTAGCATTATTAGGAAAAAAAATGTGGTCTGCTTTCCATTGAAATTACCTGTTCCAGTATATCACTGGAAAGATCAAATTCAAATAAATTAAAACATTATCTGTTACATATTCTGTGGCAATGAACTTTATATGATATCATTGAATGATTTATAGTGCTAGTGAAACCGAGATAACCGATTGAAAATGGCAACACAAAAAAGAGTGGTTGTGTTAGCGTTGGATGGGAGTAATGATGCTGAAAACGCACTGGAATGTAAGTATAGTTCACAAATATAAGGCATTGTCATTAGGTCTTCATTTATATATATTTTTTTCTATATTCAAGTCAGACATTTTTCAAGTTTAATAATGAATTAGACATGGTGTAAAAAAACAATATTAAAACAAGTTCAGAAATAAAGACAATACCCTTTTCAGAACAATATACGGTGGTCGTAAACACAATTTTACTTTAAACAACAATACAATGAAATGCTATCTAAAGGTCTCATATTTTTGTATGATAAATTAAAATTAAATTTGTCTTTTAGCATAAGGTTTATCATTGATAAAGTTAATCGACTAATGAATAGTATTTTATCTTTTCCTGATAAGTTTTACAATATTGTATGACCTTTTGGTTGAGGTGATGGACGGTGATCGTGCTTTGGAATTTGTATTAAACTTAGTTAACAATAAAAGCTGTAAATTTCTATAGAATAAATATCCGAATATTGAAAAAAACCTTCCAAGATACGCATGTACTTCTGTCCATTTGTATTGATACAATGAGATTGCAAACTGTAAACATATAGCGAGGCCTTAATCTATATGCGAAAATAGGGCATCGGCATTATGGGTCATGTATAGCTAGGATAGTCCGACACGTTTGTGCACCATCTTGACTGAAAATATTCCGCATAGAACATATTAAGTGGTTCTTCTTTTGAAAATCGAATTCAAACTTTATATGTTAGTGCTTCAAATCGAGCATACAGAAGCCCTCCGGTTATGAATTTGTCCGTCCGTCCATAATTTTTTGTAAAACATTAACCTAAAAAACCAAGAGGGGTACAGATCTGACATTTTACACAGGGATACAGTACTCTTGGGTGATTGCTAAAATTTTATGTAAATCCATGAAATATTTTTGGAAAAACTAAGGTGTTTTGCTAGCTGGCTTTAACAGTATTCTAGGTTTATCATATAAAACGGTTGTGTGAAAAAGTGAAAAAAAAAACTGTTCAAAGCCGTTAAAACGTTAACAGTCAATTTAAGTTGTCCATTAAAAGCTTAGATACGGAGACAGACAAACGGTCAGAAGGGCACTTCGCCAAATGGAAGTTATTAAAGATTCTTCGCTACTTCGTGTGGAAGCAAGGAATGTCAGGATAGACGTTGAAGTTGGATCAAAACAAATATCATGTATTATTATGGGGTTAAATATTACATGGTATAAATATAGATTATTACATACCGCCTCGACCTAATATGGGAGTCTCGGAATGATATGGGAACTGATATGGAAAACCCTGTGTCATAATCTTTTTATCATACATTTTCAGCAAACAAATAGAAATAAATAACAGACGATATAAATATTCTGTAATTATCAAATTTCAAAGTGAGGCTCTAGACCTTGATATGGCATATTAGCCCACTTTGAGCACGGGAGGTCTTGATATGGCCATATTTGCCCACTTTTTTGCACGCGAGGGCTTGATATGGCAAAAAAGTCCCTTGTCAAGATATGGCTTGTAAATTGACGGCTGTTTCACATGGACAAATTTGAAAGGTATCAAAGCTAAATGTATGATAAAAGTCTTTATTTTGTTGGAACAAAACCTTATAATGATGTTAAATATTTTCAGTTTATGTGAGTAATGTACACAAGGAGAACGATGAAGTTTTTGCCGTCCACTGTATACACCACAGAGCTGTCTATACATATGAATGTAAGTTGAATTTGCATGTATCAAAACCTATTTAATCACAGTTTAGTCTTTGAAGGACATATCCCAAGCATTAACATCAGTTTTATCAAAATTTTAGACATCTGGTCAATCATCACATTTCATTTACAAGAGCTAACCCTGAAGAAATTGGAGCTGTTGGAATTTTGTAATTAGAACTGATCTAGATATGTCATTAGAACTGATATAGATATGTCATTAGAACTTATATAGTTTTGGCATTAGAACTGATATAGATTTGGCATTAGAACTGATATAGATTTGGCATTAGAACTGATATAGATTTTGCATTAGAACTGATATCAATTTGGCATTAGAACCGAAATAGGTTAGTCCTTAGACATGTTAGAACTGATATAGATTTGGCATTAGAACCGAAATAGGTTAGTCCTTAGACATGTTAGAACTGATATAGATTTGGCATTAGAACCGAAATAGGTTAGTCCTTAGACATGTTAGAACTGATATAGATTTGGCATTAGAACTGATATAGATCTGTCATTAGAACTGATGAAGGGAGAATTTAATATGTTTTGATAATTATTTACAAAATACTTTTCATGGTAATGTTGGCATTAGACTTGAATTCAAAAATGTTGGAAAAATTATAAAGTTGACTTTTGTGTTGGTTTTTTTTTTTTGTATTTGAAAAACTGTTCAGTGAAATTTGTGTCGTTGGTTTCTTTTGTATTGTGATGTAATGACTCGTAGTTTTTAAAATTGATTTACGAGACTTTGATGCATTATATTATGAATATGTTTTTTTTTATTCTTCGAAAATATAAACATATACGTTCAGAAAAAATAAACTGTCATTTTAGTTGCTGAAGACTCGAGTATGCTTGTTCTTAAAAAGCAAGGTATAAATTCCAAAATTCAGATCACAAAATCCAGCACAAACATGCCACTATAGATATTCTGGCTTCTATATAACAATTTTCTTTTACTTGCACTCACAAAAACTCTTGGGCGTTCTTTCAATTTTCTTCAATTATACAACATATACATGATATAAAGTGGTTAAAAACATACCAATTCAGGCGTCTTGAAGTAAGTCTTCATTCCTACCGCTTAAAAATATGTTACCGTAAAATATAAGTAGTTCTCTCAAAAAAGAAACGCAACATACAAAAATTTTGAAGTTACATAGCAAACAAAAGTCGAGTTTTATATCATCAGGTGTTGCAATATCATTTTGAAATTAAACTTGGTTATTGTAGAGGTGTCACTTTTTCTTAATGATTAATTGCTAAAATTTTGATAAACTGTTGGTAAATCGAGTGCGCATGCCATAATGCTGGCGTCACACTGTCCCGATTTTGACATACGATGGATACACGAATGTAAAAATTTCAACTTCGTGCGAAGTTAGTCCCGAACTTGTTAAAAATCAAAAACAAAACCGAAGGGTATACGGTTAGAACCGATGGCTAAACGATCAGAAAAGTAGCACATACGAAAAGCTGCGAAACGATTACGAAGTTGTTACGATGTTATCAAGATTAGTCGAGAATTAGATCGAAGGAGACACGAATTGATACGACGGCTGTACGACGTCGTGTTTAGCATACGATTGGTCTACGAAGCATCACGAAGGGTATACGAAGTATGAAATATAATAACGCGATTTGCAATAAGATTATATAATTTAGTCTATATAAATTGTCCTTTGCAGCCTCTAATTAGTATTTATGGATGACAAATTAAAACGATGGCTCTCCTAGCAAACCCCTGCTGTCCCTGATGTCGATCAGTAAGAGTAGATACATTTGATCTAAAGCTAATATGTAGAGCCTGTTAAGATAGAACAAAAAAGATGATGCTACTTTATCTTGTTTTGTTCGTGTGAGTTGACCGAAGCACACATAATCTGAAAACAAGAAGAATATGTTGTAACTATGTAGAAAGTTCAACAATTTTAGCTGTTGCGAACGATTCTTGAACAAAGCGTGTCCACCTTATAATACATAACTTCGTTACCGGTCCTATACCGGTATCTAAGTCATATTTGCGGACCGAAACGGAATGTAAACTTGATCTCAGTAACCCGTAATGGTGAACTGGAATACAGTACATACCAAAAAGTAATTAAGGGTTTAGAAAAAACTAAGGGAAACTGATATTTCAGTGAAATTCCAAAGTTCAAAGGGTCCTAACTCTTTAAAAAATTGCGGTCCGGAACAACGCGTTAACTTGATCTTTAACTCATCATGGTGAGACTCACATACCAAAAATCAGTTTAAAGTTTAATATTTATATATAAAGTTTAAAAAAAGTGGAAAAAAATCATTGTGACAGCGAGACGGCCGGGCCGGACAGACACACAAACGGGCAGACGGAGTGCTAACCTAAAGTCTCCTTCGGCTTTTGTCGATAGGGGACTGATAAAAACTAAAGTAAGTTTAAAATGTTTAAAACCTTTATTTCTGATATTGAAATTTAAGTATTAAAAGGTGCCACAAAAGCCTGGACGAGGACGCGAAAGAGGGAAGCGACTGACTGGAAAGAACAGAACGAAAAGAAAAGCGTCAGAAGATTCTAGGTCCAGATCTGTCTTTGCTTTGTTTTGTCTTTTCTTCTTGTACTTTTGAGACTGATCATTCTAGTTTCATTTTTTTTAAATTTCCTTTATCAATCTTGCGAAACTAAAAAAAATATGAATACAGAATTAATGAGGATACCTGTATCATAAGCTGCTGTCTTGTAAGTCTTCCTCCTGCTGCATTTTAATTATGAGGGGGAAAACATCTAGCTATATACATGCACTAACTTTTCTTTTTCTAAACGATTTATTGTAACACGCCCCTAACTGAAATGGATTAATAAATGTCCCAATAAGGCACTTTTGACACGTTTGATATGTTTTTTACTTCAGAAATCGTACTGCTTTGACCAGTGCCGTGTTTCCATCTCCATGCCATTACTCTATGCCATTACATTAGTTACGATGGATATACGAATACAAAGCGAGGTCTTTGCGACGCCGATTTTCCTTCGCACCACCTTCGGAGAGCTTCTTGTTTTATTCGTGCCGCCATCGTAAAATAAATTAAGCCGACGACACTAAGAAGGCAACACGAAATCAGAAGATGCTTTCACGAAGGCATTACGATAGAAAGGATGGATTAACGAACACAACACGAACAAGGACCTTCGCACGAACCTTCGGGAGTTTTTTAACATGTTAAAAAATTAGGAAGGCATTACGAAGTTGCTCCCGAAGTTGGAATATTTCAGCCGATGGTGCTACGATGGTAAAAGATGGCAACACGAATAGTGCGATTTGAATACGATCACTCCCGATTTTGAAAATATCCATAATCGTGTTTCCATCGGGGTCAAAATCGAGATAGTGTGACGCCAGCATAAAGAATTATGTCAAGTTTGTTTCCCAACAGTACATTTGTTATTTCCGGTTCAAAAGAACGTTGCATGCAAGCTTCCAATGTCAGATTTTAATCACCCACAAATGTGCGCCTTCTTTCCATGATGTTCGATTGTGCAATAGATGTTGGCGCATGCGCAGATCCAATTTAACCAGTAGATACTCGATTTTCCATAAGATCGGTCTTTAAAAATCAAAAATGTCCCGTGTTTTACGTTTATAATGCTATTGGTAATAGAAAATAAAGAGATGTGGAATAAGTGTACGCGACACAGCCCACAATTAAACGGCAATTTAGAAGATGTAATATAAGTACAAGGTGGTTGAAAATATTGAAAGCTATCTCGCACACAAAAATTACCATCATTAAAATATATAAGAGCATACACCTCAAGCACGGGGATGCGTTTTACAGCATCCACACGGCACAGGAGACAAACTCTTCTTGTGTACCCATTTGATTCTTGATGCACTACACCTCTCCCATTTTTTTCAAAATCTCTGATCCTTCCTTCTCATACTGTTTGCCATTTGTTGGGATTTTTTGAAGAAAATATCTTTGTAAAATTGGGTATTTTAGTTCACGACAATGTTTGGTGCCGATTTTTTTCCTGGGAAAAAAATCAAAGGATAATTCCCTTGTTCAATACTCTTTCAACCGATATGCCGTATATGGGGGGGGGGGGATTCACATCTCGTGTTAAGCCTGATATTAACCACTAAAAAAGGAGTTATCGTTGTGGTAAATATAGTATCACAAAAAGGAAGATTTACGGATGTATTATCAACCAGAAAAGTTACCGTTTCAAGTATCGGTCACCAAATTTACTGGATGTTAGTTAAAACCATCAAATTCAATGATTTTTTTTTCAAATTTGGATAAGCGCAAGCACTAGCGCCACCCGATGTTTTTAAAAACCTAAGTTATGGGATCAGAGGCTTTGCTCAATATTTGTGTAAAACGGGGGACCAGAAGATCGTATGCAGCGTTTTTTAGAAACAAAGGAGAGCACGAGTTAAGTCGTGGTGCAAGCATTTAATGGGTATAACTATAGTTGGCGCCACAACTCCGTTAGCTGGCGAATTTAAATGTTAATGTCACACGTAAGATTGATCACTGCACAATTACCATGCCAAATTTCACATTCGTACGACAATTTTTAGTTGAAATATAATAATTTTTATTTCAATGGTATTTAAAAATTCTTTTTATGTTGCGTTTCTTTTTTAAAAGAGAGAATAAATATTACCCAGAAAAACGCACGAAATGTAAGAGTACTCTTATTCCACATCTCTTTATTTTCTATCTCAAGAGATATCCTTAACGTCTCGTTTTTTTTTGTTTTTTTTTTTGGTTCTTGACACGTGGTTTCTGAGTAAAGCAAAATAATTTTTTATTGAAACTAAACGTGCAGTTTGGAATTAGATCTATATAACATGTATAATGAAAAATATTTATTACCACTTTAACATTGTTTCAGCTGTTTGGGCGCCGGTCGATCCAGGGGCAGTATCGGTGGCTTATGAAACAGAAAAAAGAACTGGAGATGAAGTTTGTAGAAAGATAGAAGATAAACTCAAGAGCTACAAGGTTTTTACAATTAAACTGTTTGAAAAATTCAGACAAGAACTCGCATTTAGCGCTACAGCTGTTGCTAAATGTCTTTTTAAAAAAAAAACATACACACAATATTGTACTGGTAAGACAAGGAACTAAAATTATTATCAACATGATCAATATGCCATTTACTTAGAACACATCTTAACCCGCGACGACAATACTTTATAGGTCATGCACAAATAAGCATTTAACATGTTTACAAATTTATATGGTCCTTGCAAATGCCCAACTAGATTGCTAATGATGGAATGCGACCGTCAGAAAAGGGCTGGGGTAGAGGAAATATTCACACCGTTACGAATCCGGTAAAAAGCATTATTGGTGACAAAGCCTTTCGGAACGTAAAACAATACATCATTTGAATTGTTATGCAATATCGAAATTTTCCGAAAAAAAGAGCCGAGATTTTGGTTTTAGATTCATTTACTTAAGAAATACAGTTGAGCCCAGTTCTAACATCTCTACTGTCAACTCTCCTGCCAGTTTTAGAACTGTTCTAACCCTGGACGCAGCTGTTGTAACCTGTTCTAGGGTAGAACTGCCATAACCTGTTCTAACCCATGACACCTTAAGAACTATTCTAGGCCCTGACAGCTTAGAACTGTTCTAGGCTTGGACAGTTCTGCACCCTGACAGTTGTAAATGACGTCACGCGGTTATAATAATACTCCTAATTCGGAAAATGCGCATATTTTCGGCATTATTATTTAATGAAACTCGATATATAAATTTATTTTAACCAGAAAATTCTTTATTCTATACTGTTCTGAAATCGTCACAATCAGAACTGTCAGGGGGGTAGAACTGTCCGAGGCTAGAACAGTTCTAAGCTGTCAGGGCACAGAACAGGTTAGAACAGTCAGGGCGTATGACAGCTTAGAACTGTCAGGGGTTAGAACAGTTTTAAATTTGGCATTGGATAGAACTGTCCAGATCTGTTCTATGACAGGACAGGGCTTATCATAAACTGCCCTAGAACTGTTAGCAGAACAGAATTAGAACAGATTCCTGACAGTTCATGACAGTTTAAAAGAGATGTTAGAACTGGACTCAACTGTATATACTAAAAATGCGTTTGTAAAATATATAGTTCAAACAAACATAATATAGAAAACCATTCAAACTACATCATGTACATATTATCAACATCTCGAGCATTTCAGTTTTATGAATTACAGATGTTTTTTTTTATTCGAATTATGTAAATCTTACTTCTTTCAGATCAAAAGCCAAGTGTTAAAAGTCGATGGCGGAGATCCGGGGCACACGATTGTTCACAAAGCCGAGGAACTTGGAGCCGACGCCATTGTGATTGGCTGTCGGGGACTAGGAAAGATCCGACGGACAATCTTAGGAAGTGTCTCAGACTACGTCATTCACCACGCTAAATGTCCAGTTTTTGTTTGTCGACATTGATATTTAAAGCAAAAACCAAGATTTGACTGAAAACAAAAAATCAATCGGATTCAGTTATGTATTCACGGTCTAGGAAAATTGTTTGTTTCATTTGTTATATTTACTTATTCTTAAATCTAAATGCACAACTTGAATGAATTCGACGACATTCTGTAGAAATTGATATTTTGCGCTTCATCCTTTATACAATTTAGACTTGCTTGTGTGTTTCAAATCCTAATTTATATATACACAGTAAAAAGATGACATTTTTAGTTTCAAATTGAAAGAGAGACGTAGCCTTATATGCTTAGCTATTTTGTAAAAAAAAATTCAGTTTAAACTACTCATATTTTGAAGTTTTTGTCAGATTTTCGAGATCTTCCAGTTGACCAATCTTTCGTCTCTAATTTTTCGCATGAAACTCACAATTTCGTTTGTTATGGAAAGCTTGATTTGATGACTTTTTCCATATCATATATCCCAGATTAAGAACTTGAGAAAAACACGCACAACGGATTCTTGGAATTCTAGCTGCATCATATGTAGATTAACATCTCGAAATAGCCACTCAATATAGTCTTTCAACAAGGCTAAAAACGTCATGAACGTACGTGATGACTTCAACTTTCCAATCGTCGACTTTCTTTCTTCTGTAGCAAAAGATTAATTCGTTATAGCTTGTAGGATTTACATCGATTTCTTTGGTAGAGCATTGTGTCTGACCTGACACAAGAATCATTTTCAAAATGGCAACGTTGCTTTTCGGAGTTAGTGTTCACTGAAGACTGATTTGACCATTCACAATGCGTGCTATAGCAAGCAGGAACTGATTACTCTTCCGGAACACCTAAGTTCACTCTCGTTACGACTTGCTATATATCTTTACTTGGTTTTTTTTGTGTGTCCTTTTTGTTGTCTGTTTTTTTTTATGTACTCTTTGGAGTTGAATTGTTTTGTCTTTGCCCTTTCGTACTTTTGACATCGGGATGCCTATTGGTGCCTCTTTTATCAGATACCTGTTTAAATTGATTCAATCGACGAAACGAAAATGTTTATTTCCAAGACTAAATCATTTAAGCTTTACATGTGTCCTATAAGTTTGCTCTTTCCAAATATATATTACTAGTATTTTAAATTCTGGTCATATGTATTAAACTGCATGATAAACCTTTAGTATAGATTCGATACGATATAAACAGTCCGCCAAAAGTTATAAAATGGCACCCTCTTTTTATATTTTATTGAAATATTCTTATCTTTTGCACACAAAAACCTTTGGGTATTTGAGCAATATGCATCCTACAAAAATTGAAAATAAAGATAGATTTTCAAAATATGGGTACATAGTATTGTTTGAATTTACCCGATCCTGAATCCAAGTTTAGGTGATTAATACTTTAAGCATAGAATTAAAGTAAAACTTTTATTCAAGGAATCTTAAACATGACACTTCCTTAAATTGTCGCGTTGTCAATCTCATCAAACGACAAAGATGAGTTTTTAATGGGTTTTGCAGGTTTTTGGGGCCTGCCTAAAATGTCTGATTTTCCCCGGCTTTCTGACCATGATTATTTCCAAATGCTATTTTTGTTTTTTTAAAACCGCATGGAAATAAAACTTTTACTTTTCGATGATGATTAAATTGGGTTGTTTAAAAACGTTTATCAAAGATTTAAGGCAAACAAATCTTTTTTTATGGTTTTTCAGAAAATGTCTGTTTTTCGTAAAACTCTAAAAATGAGCTAAAACTGTTTCCACAAAGACATTTCTTTCATTAAAATTGTGTGATCATAACACTTTTTAAGTAACAGTTTTGTGTGGAGAAGGAGAAACATGTCGGTGAATTTATATAGTGATGAAAGGACATTTTATTTAAAAAGTGGATTTATCAGAAAATGAGATTTCAAAAAAGTGATGTTTTGGACAGAGAACAAACACCATTACTCGCGCAATTTAATACGACATTAAATTTTACAGTTTCTAACGCAGAAAAAGTCCATACCAATTCCATTTTCTAAGGGCAGCATCCTTTTTTCAGTTTGTGGCCGAAAATTTGACCAGAAAAGATTTATTCCCCTTTTTAACAATTTTTGCTGGGTTTTGTTCGGTCATTTTAATGAACATGTTTTAACATTATGTTTTACTGTACGACATCAAGCCAACTTAAAGCACACACAACTTAAAATGAACAAAATTTGAATTTTTCGTCAAAGTTTTTCTAAGAAACATTTAAGACGTTAAATCATGTTCTGTTTGAAATGTCTTTTCACTTTAGATTTCTATCACTGACGAATACCCTTTGGTGTAACATTACTTCGAAATGTGTGTTTTAGGAATACTTATTTAAAATATACCATAAAGTTAACTAACGATTACATTTTAACTTTGAAATTGTACTTATAGAAATATATAGGGTGGTGCTTAACTTATGGCGGAGTGTATATACAGAACCGGCTCATTTGCACGCTAAAACAAAATTGATAAACTAAAACATAATTGCAGTTGCTTTTTTTAAAGTGCTTGTACGAATTTATCTGAACAATGTTTCTGTTTCAAAGTTATTGACACAATTTTTAAAGCTGGAATATCACCTATTGTTTTAAAGAGAAAACTAATGTTCTTACAAACATTTTGTTGCAAATGGAAAAACTTGGCAAATCCAACTAAAATCGCAGCCGCTCTTTAGTTGGTCCGTTCGTCAAGAGAAATTTGTGAAGTTTCAGCTTTCTAAATGTGTGCTGTGATGCTTGACATGCATCTCCTATTTATAAATAATATATTACAGGTACAAGTTATTTAGGTTTTGCTTTACTCTTATCCCAAAAAGGACGATTTCGGTTATATCCGGAAGATGAACATGAAAGGGGTGATTCAAAGAAGATGTGGAGGAAATTGGGAGACAATGCCAATAAGGGAGGAGAGCTTTGACTTCCGCTGAAAAAAAGAGTGATGAGCCTCCTGCACAGGGATCCTTCGGGCCCTACTCTTTCCGCTGCAACGCGTTAGAGGGATCTATTGATGGTCTTCGTCCGTTCGTTCGTTCGTGCGTCCGTCACACTTTTGTGAGCGCAACTACCCTGAAACCGCTCGATGGATTTTAATGAAATTTAATAGGATTGTTTGCCTTGATATGTAGCTGATCATATCACAAGGCTATTTTGATTTGACAACTATTATGGGAGTTATGAGACTTTGACCATTTTAGGTCATTGGAACACTTTGTGAACACAACTCCCCTGAAACTGCGAAGGATTTTTTGTCATTATACTAGTAGTTGATCATATCACAACGCCATTTTGATTCGACAAATATTATAGGAGTTATGGGACTTTATGGGCTTTTGAGCACAAATCCTCTGAGACCGTCACCGCTCAACGAATTTTGATGAAATTCTGTAGGATTGTTTGTCATGGTTTGCTGTTGATCAAATTGCAACATCTTTTTGATTTGTCAAATCCTATAGGGGCTATGGGACTTTACGGACTTTGTTCATTGAAGGTCATAGGAACACTGGATGCAACTCCTCCAAGACCCCTTGATAAAATTTTGTAGATATTAGACTTTGTCATGATATGTACTTGATCAAAGAGCAATTTCATTTTTATACATCAAATTTTAGTAAATTTTCAGCTTTAAAACAGCGGCGGGACATTGGCTTTGTGTAGCAATCTTGTTTTACGTTCGAGAAACGTGACATTTTTTTCCAAACATGGTGCACCACTAACATTATGCTTAACGGTCAGGTTTTCCGCATTATAGCCAGCTGACGACCCCGGCATTCATTATGACAGCGGGGCTGTTCCATTTAACAGCCTGGGGCACACATCCCAGTCGCTGTTTGACTTCTGCAGAGCGCTCGTTAGTGGATTTATATCGACTGACAAAGCTTAGCGCTCCTATGGGCCCATTCGCCACTCGGAGCACGCACGGGGCGGTATATTTCAAACCGGGATTGCAAGTATTATTGATGACATTAATACTGAGTTGAAGTGCTGGTTTTATACTTCTATTTTGCAAACAAATTATTATTAAACCTAAAATAAGTATTAAATCATGTATAAATAGGCTATAAAATTAAACAAACAAAAATGATACCAATTCTTTAACAAATAAGATAAAACTTCCTTTTCTATGCGAAAGATGAACATTTGCATATTTTAATTTCGAAAAGGAAACATTTATAAATACAGAGTATCTCTCTGTATATATAAAGAGAGAGAAAGATTCCCTCTAGCACCACATCAATTAACTACAACTAGTGCATATTATAATATTAAAAACTCACTAATAATTTCAAGGTTATTGTTGATGTTAATGCGCAGTTTATACTTGTTATACGACATGTTATACGAGACAACCATTCACCCATTATTTTAAATAAAAGTAAATAATTAAATAACATAATCTGTTGAAGTAAAACGAGAATTTTAATATTTAACCGAGAAAAAACCTCAAAGTCAGTCGGGAAAGGCAATATATCGACCACAGTTTCTATATTTAGATTAAGATATGTCATCTGTTATTTTGAATTGATAAAACACCAAATACTATCATCAACTATGGCGGACGAAAAGAAGAGGATAGCTGTAATAGCAATGGATGGAAGTCCAGCATCGGAGCAGGCTCTGGATTGTAAGTATTTTAAGTAACATAACGGAAGGACAGTCCACGGGTTAAAGTTACGAACTCGGGTATTTAAATTGGTTACAACGATGATGCTCTAGAGAATGCTGTTAATTTTTCGTTCCTTCTTTGCGAATGAGGATGGTATGAGTTGATTGCCCTTCCAGTTCACCCGCCGGAGACCTTGATTGTCATGCCGGAATATTTTAATCATGTTGATAGTTTTATTCCAGTTGAAACTACACTAAAACACTTAAGAAATTTTGGTATACTGCTTTAAGGGCGGAGTTTATAATTATAACATATCAATACAAAATTTTCGAACAGTCTCGTTTTTCTTCTATATGATTTATTTAATAATATAAAAGCTTTATTTTCATTGTTTTACCGGTAAACTTAAAAAAACCTTAATATTAATTGTTGTTGCTATTTTGTTTTTGCGTCTTGTTTTTCCAGCACCACTATAGTTCATCATCTCAATATCGATTGCACGTTTGCATTAAAAGTTTTAACTTAACGTGAAAAACCTCTAAACATTAAAATGGTTTATTACACATAAAGGTCCATATAGTTTAAGTATTTTAGACCAATAATCTTATTCACTTGACACTTAAAATCTTAAAGATTTGTTTATCAAATGTAATGATTAGAACGTAAAAACATTTTTAACTTTTATACTGCTAAGGACATATAATTTTTACCTGGGAGGGGGGCTGGTAATTTAGAATTGATGTTGAAAAAAGTTGAACCCCCGCTGAAATGTAAATATATTTTTAGATCCCCCTTCTTCCAGTTGTAAAAAAAAGATTGATCCTCCCTTTTACATTTAATATTCAAATAACGGTATGCATGTCAATTGCTTTAACTTTACGTAATTTAGAGTGTCAATATTAACACTGGACATATTTATCAATTGGCATATAAAATTTGGTAGCGTTTGGAGCTAGCTTTGTGCTAGAAAGAAATAAAGGAATTAATAATGTATGTAGTGCCCAAACAGGAGGTAATAGTCTGACAGACCTAAACACCACTAAGGATTGAAATACAGTTGATCATGCTGAACAACCGGACCAAATTTAAAATCATGCTCATGTGAGGTTTCCGAGAAACACTTGACAAAATTTTCATTTCGGCCCAGTCTCAAACAAGAAGTAGTGCTTGTCCCAACGGGATCGAAAGTTGCAAAGGACATACAATTTATGACACTGAAATGCTCTGCCAAATTTCAAATCATTTAATGTACAATTTCGAATTATAAGAAAAGCTTGACAAAAAGTCATAACGTTCCAGTCCCAAACAGGAAGTAGTGGCATGGCAGGTCTGAAAGTCATTGAGGACGCCTCAAATTGTAATACTGAACCACCTTGCCCTTTAAACAGTTTCCAGGAAAGCCGCGGGTACCTTACTTTCTTGGGAAAGAAGCGTCTGGGTCACATTTCAACTAGGGGGATAATTGTATAGAAAGGTATTAAAGCTTAATTTTATCGAGTGGTATTGAGCAATTCGTCCCAGTCGAGGGATGAACTTCCTATATAAAGGAGATCAAAGATCTGCCAAAAATATGGGATTGATGTTTTGGCGGAAAATTTATATTAATATAGGTAAAGTTTTAAGAAAAGTTTTATAAAAATATGTATCCTTTTTAGTATCAATGAAAAGAATAAAATTTTTAATCCAAAAACGGCACATCCCACCCCTAAAACTTTCCATGATAGCCTTCTTCTCGGGAGACAAGAATTCGTCAGCAATAAAAACTATTCTTTAGTAACATTTTTAAAAGGAAACACGGACTGTCGCTTTGATAAAGAACACATCCCACAAAAAGTCAAATATTCCGAAGCAAAGAAAGCTGTACCATGTTCTAAAGATGGGGAGGGTATACAGTGGAAATAAACACTGAGATTTAATAAATTAAATCCCCTTCTTCTTAGTTTAATCACAAAAAAATATTGCATAAATTGACCCCCCTTCTATAAAGTCATTAAAAAATTCGAACCTCCCCCCTTTCTATGAATAAGTACTTTAAATCCATCCAACAATTCCTTCCTGTTTTCTGTAAATTCCTTTTCATAACTTTATTTTCTTATTACCCGGGAACTAGTATTACTTCTAGGTTCATGATATTTTGTTATGTTCAAGCCTTAATACCTGTAGTTTTTATTCGCGCAAAAAGAAATATTTGCACAAATAAAAACAGGGTCATAAGACATTTTCTTTGCTGAGTTGTAATGTGCTCTTTCACGGGTTTTTTTATTCAACGATTTTTTAAAAACTGATCGTCGCCCACAATATGTTGTAGCAAATGATTTGGACCTATATAGTAGAAGACTTTTAAGACTCATAAGGTCACCCAATATGTTTTCTGATTTTAAGCCATTTTCCCATTTTCTCAAAGTCTGCTTTTCTACATCATCCGAGACCTCCCCTCCCCACCACCTTGAATCTGACTGAATGGTATGACTGACGACAACCAATCTTGGTTTTCAACACAGGCATTAAGTAATAAGGGAGCTAGCCTGACTTTGACTGACAAAAGGCAGGTCCGAATATCTAGAATAATTTTACATACTAGGTTCATCAGCATTAAAAAGGAAAACTGGTTCACCCTCATCCCAAATATGCCATTGGTTTAATTCTATATAATTTTCTTACTTTTTGTAGTCTACGTCAAGAACATTTACCAGGAAAAGGACGAAGTTATAGTTACATATTGTGTTCACCACAGGGCAAAACACACATACGGGTGTAAGTAGACTTTTGAAATGCCTTTTTATAATTGACCATTTCTCGACTTCGAGTCAGCTTCAATTATTTTTGGATAATATCTAAATAAGAACTACAACAAAATCCATAAAACTGTTTTAAGAGCCTACTACATGGATCATTGTATACTTTCTCTCTTGCAGTTGCCATTAGATAAAATACAATCTAATTAAATGACCACCAGTCTCAGAATGATCAACGAATGATCTTTTCCAGAACAAACATGGCATAAAACATTTGAAAAAGAAGACGAGTACAAAAATAATATTGGCCAAAGATTATGAAATGGTTATTAAATAATTTCAGCTGTTTGGATGCCCGTTGAACCACACATAATGATCGCAGCTTACCAAGAAGAAAGCAAGAAAGGAGAAGAAGTCTGCAAAAAGCTCAAAGAAAAACTAGACTCTTATAATGTAAGTTCAATTTTGTTAATTCGGATTTTACAACTTAAAAAGGGGCTAATTGATTTTGCAACCATTAATGGCTGTGTTAATTGTAGGTTTTACCAGAATTACCGAACTGGGATGATCAAATACAAATATCTCAGAAAGTATATGGCAAGGCAAAGGCATACTTGAGAAATTGAAGGTCGCAATGGTCCTGGCTTGGTTCAGCTATTTAACCAGAATATGTGTGTTAAACCAGGTTTTCTTTTTATAGACGTTGAATCTAATTCACCTTTCCTAATGAGATTCGATTATTTGTTTAGTTGGTTTCAGGATCTAAGACAAAATCATTATGATTTGATTTCATTCATTTAAAATTAGTTATACAAAGCTTGCTTTATCGGCTTTAAAAACCAGGTTAAATGACAAATGTGGTAAATTCGTAGAACATTGGCCATTTTTTGGATTACCCCCATTTAACATAGAGGACTATTTTCATTTGGAAAAAAAACCCATAAAATTAAAGTACATGAATAAAATTTCAAAAGAAACAACATATAATTGGAAGATCTATTTCATTTAGATGTGCTGTAAACTCCATTTTGGTTGTTTTGTTTATAGATTGGTGGTAAAGTACTCAAATTAGAGGGAGGAGATCCTGGTCATACTATTGTAGAAAAATGCCACGAGCTGGGAGCATCCCTGATTGTGGTCGGTTGTCGAGGACTCGGAGTCATACGTCGGACAGTTCTCGGAAGTGTCAGTGAATACATCCTTCATCATGTCAACATACCAGTATTTGTCTGTCGCCATTAAAGTCTCTGAATTATATATATCTATACGACTATACGCGCGCCTTTTCTTGTTTAAACCAATAATGCAAAGACATGTCCATCTAGCATTTGGAATTTCAGAAGTCCAAAAAAGCAAAGACAAATGAAAACAACACGAAAATATATGACATTAAACACACACAAATCAGTCAAGCTGCAATCCACAACTCGAGACAGTGAACAGAGTGATAACAGGTGCTCGGAAAGGTTTATTAGTTCCTGCTTGTTGCAACACACCTGTCGTTAGCCAACGATCAATTCATTGTTTCAAATCTAGTAAAGGAGGACAAAACAAATAAAATTCAATGACAAACCCACATCCATACTCATATGAAAGATAAATATATATAAAGCACATAAGTTCTTTTGTAAAATTTTTCGAGTGAAAGTTGAGTTGTCCTTTTTGAGATGTAGATCTAAACATGAAGCAGAACTTCTAAAATCCGCAGCGTTCTCATCACATGTATGGTGAAAGTCACAAAAAATAAGGATTGGTCAATGAAAGATCATCACCAAGAGGTCTAGAAGTAATAGTCTGCTTCACATGAAGGAAGGAACAAATAGGAAAGCAATGTACACAAAAAGAATCTAAATTTATGGCCTTAAATCACGTTCATAAAACTATACAAATGTACGAAATTTTAACATTTTGATAATATGCTCTTTTGTTTTGTTCTTTTAGTAGACCCGCTGTTGAAATTTATGTGACCATTTGTCCCTGCATGTGTTTTCGGTTTTTTTAAACAATTTTAACAGCTGCGCCTATCGAGATGCAAGTTGTTTATGACATAAAATACGGTTTACAATTTGGACCAAAAAGTTTTTGATGCCGATTCAAAATAAAAATCAAAGCATTGCTTCTAAGGATAGTCAAAGTAGTATTATTGTCAATTATCTCCACCTTAGACACTGATGCTGTTGTGTATGTTTGATCTGCGATTATGAAATTAAGAAGTTTGATATGGTATAAACATGATAACTAATCCAGTGCCAATGCAATAAGGCCAACAAACATCTGACTTGAACATTATTAATGAATTGTCAACCTCAGAGTTGGTGATAAATAGATGTTGGCTTAGTGCTCATCGAGCAAATTAGAAAAACTGATCTTTGAAAAGAATAAAGACCTTACAGATTTATCCCATTCTGAAAGTACGCCACTTTTCCCCCATTTCCATTCATATTCTTCTACTGAGTACATACTTGATATAATAATAATGGTTCTAGTTGACTGATCTTGGCTCGCGATATTTTGGACCTTTTAAAAGCCAAAGCATCTCGAAGTAAGTCATTTCCCAAGATGTTGAGGTCAGTTATGACGTTACCAGATGGGCCATATTTGAGTGGATTTGTCACAGGAACAATCCATGGATTTTGCTTAACGGTTATTTTTTTCTGATTTCATATGGTAGTTGTTTATTTTGACATGGTTGACATGTTTCATAAGGCTTTATTGAAATAAGGTTCTGACATTTTGTTTTGACATTATTGTCAAATCTTGGTTTGTAAACTGTGCTTGTATTATTCAGAAATCGTAGAAATTTTGCTCTTTACATTTTGTGTGAACCTTGAAAACGGTATGAAATACATATCAATTAAGCGTTGTTTGATTCGTCATTATATACTTGGTGGAAGCTAGTGATAGATAATAGCGAATGGTGTATGGGGGACTACTAGGACCGTTTGCTGAGTGTAGATTTTGTTAAACTATCGATTTTTAGATGCCTTTACTTCATTTGGTACTAGTAACAATGTTCCATTCACATACATTTGTGATAGATGAGTTATGTTTTGCTTGCAACATTTGAGGAGTTTACCTCTAATATTCAAGAGATAATAAACCGTAAGGTTCTGGCCAATGCAGGACGGCAATCAGCGACCTCTGGTCATGTTGAAGACTGCTGGCTTCTTTCCAGTGTGATTTTTTTTTAATTTAGCATTTATGCCATTTATTTATGTTGGTTGTGTTGCGTACACTTATTCCACATCTCTTAATCGTCTATTTTTTGGCTTATAAAGATTTCGTTTTTTTGTTGTTTTTTTTTGTTTTTTTTTTTTTGGAGGGTCGCTCTTTGAGTCTAGGACTTTTTCTAATAACTTCCAGTTCTCACATTAGCAACAATCTTTTTGTTACTTTACCAATATTTAAGAAATTCTGAGATGAATTTTAGGCTTTTTAGATTTAATTTGTTATGTATTTTGTCCATCTGTGTAGGGTATATTGTTTTAAGGTTGCAGACTGTTCCCCTTTTTGATATTGCCAATTTTGCAGCAGATTTCTTGATTTAAGCAGAGTAAACAACAACAAATTTGAACTGCAGAAGACATTTTCTGTATATAACTTGGTTGAATAGCATTTCTTTAAAACGTCAATTGAAAGCCCGACTGACCAAAGTGCATTTAGTTCTTCGCAGATGCTTCATGTTGTCATTTTGGTAAATCATTATCAAACTAAAAACTTTTCTGTCGCATAAGAATTTACATTGAATAATTATACAGATTACGATCTGAATGTTTACTATCCGATCATTCACTGTAAAAAGAACAAGGTCGAATATTTAAACCCTTTTAGATCAGATCGATTGTTAATAGTTGAATCGGTGATTACTCACAATACGCGTCAGGTTTCTTATATATCTAATAATAGAAGAAAGACAAAAAATTGTCAACAAACAAACTCTAAACCTTACAAACAACCCCAATGGAGGAAGAAAATAGTAGCAGTGGTATCGAGAAGCAAATGGAGCAGATGGCAGTCGATGAGCAGAAGACAGATGACGTCATGACAGAGGCAAGTGGAACTGAAAATAAAAGAATTGCTGTTATTGCTATGGACGATAGCAAAGATTCCGACATTGCACTTGCTAGTAAGTTTAAAAGTCTAAATTTTAGATTTTTAAAGATTTTTTCAATAGGGCATTTACTTGATGATTCTTGATAAATTGCAACTGATTCTGCAGAACAACTACACTCTTTAAGTAAAATGTAAGTAAGTTGGAGATATACACAAATAAAATCAATTCGTAAAGTAAACAAAACTTTGGTATGCAGCTGTTGCACTGCTTTTAAATTACTTAACAATGTTGACGAACACATTTATAGAAGATATAGATATTTTTACACATATGAACTATTGCTTTTTCTAATAGCCCTAATACAGAAACTTCAAATATATATAGAAAAAAATAGACGTTGGCATAAGAATTATACGTCTATCCATTACTTGGATATTCATTGCACCATTTACAGCAATTATATCAAAGTATGTAGTGTCAATTACGAAACAACCTCTTCATATCCTATGCTTGTTGATAGAGAAGAATTGTTTTTAATTATTACTTGTAGCCTATGTAAAGAATATTTACCAAGAAGGTGATGAAGTGATTGTAATGTACTGTATCCACCATAAGGCACAGCACGATTATGGATGTAGGTGATGTTATCCATTTCATTTGTTATCATTTGCATTATGAAAAAGCAGACAATTAAACTTTCAAACCGCAATTGAACGTCAAGCAAATAGAGAAGCAGAGGTACAATGTCAAAAGTCCTAAAAGGCAAAACCATAAACACCACCGAGAACGGGACAAAAACAGACAAAATGTTAAACACGGAAACATAAAAACTACTCGATATCAATTAATAACGCGAGCTCTAGTCATAACGAGAGTGAATACAGGTGCTCCGGAAGAGTAAGCAGCTCCTGCTTGCTTTAGCACACCCGTCAGGTTGCCAACAGTCAATTCATTGTGTCAAATCCGGTAAAGAAAGACTACAACCGTGGAGCAACATAGCCCTGTTTCAGCAATATTGTTTCAGACGTGTATCTCTGCTAAGGAGGAAGGCATGAAAAACAACACAGTTCAAAAAATCACTCCACGAACAACGAATATAACAAACAAGACAATTTGTGAACTCAGATGCAACAGAGGTCCAATTAGATTCTTCTTGTTTGTGCATTGTCCCGTCGATCTTTATCTTAAAATTAAAAAATTTAATGTGGTATTATTTTAAAAGCTTGTAAACATTGGGATATTACTTACATTCCAGGAACAATAAAAGTTTAACAGTCCAATTTTTTCAAAATAAAATAAATTAAGTACAAAATTAAGCTATTATCAATAAACGGTTGGTTTGGTAGTGCTAAGGGTTTTGGAGAATAAATTAGTTGAAGCAAGTGCCAAAATCAAGACTTTAAAGTAAAAACACCACTCGTATAGCTGATATCGAGTTTCAAAGCAAGTCTGTTGCATTATGATAATCCTAATTGGATGTGGGAATCTGTCTTATAATGACTGAAAAAGAACGTAGTAAAAAAAACTTTTGACTTATTTATGTTCTTGGTTTTAGATTTAAATTCCCATTTCTAACTATTTAGAAAAGCCTGCTTCTTTTGGATTCGATAATTTTGTTTTTAAGCCCGATCTACGAAAGTGTTTTCGTTCGTGTTTCCGCTAGTCCTTCCGTCACAAATGTTTCGAGATTCACGATGTCTTTTAAACATGTTAGTGTTTTCCTTTCTCTTTTTACAAACATGCTTTTCTGCTGGCGTCACACTGTCCCGATTTTGACATACGATGGACACACGAATGTGAAAATTTCAACTTCGTGCGAAGTTAGTCCCGAATTTGCTAAAAATCAAAATCAAAACCGAAGGGTATACGATTAGAACCGATGGCTAAGCGATCGGAAAAGTAGCACATACGAATAGCTGCGAACCGATTACGAAGTTGTAACGATGTTATCAAGATTAGACGAGAATTAGATCCGAAGGAGACACGAATTTATACGACGGAGGTACGACGTCGTGTTTAGCATACGATGGGTCTACGAAGCATCACGATGGGTATACGAAGTATGAAATATAATAACGCGATTTCCAATAAGATTATATAATTTAGTTAATATAAATTGTCCTTTGCAGCCTCTAATTAGTATTTATGGATAACAAGTTAAAACGATGGCTCTCCAAGCAAACCCTGCTGTCCCTGATGTCGATCAGTAAGAGTAGATAAGACATTTGATCTAAAGCTAATATGTAGAGCTTGTTAAGATAGAACAAAAAGATGTCGCTACTTTATCTTATTTTGTTCGTGTGAGTTGACCGAGGCACACATAATCTGAAAACAAGAAGAATATGTTGTAACTCTGTAGAAAGTTCAACAATTTTAGCTGTTGCGAACGATTCTTGAACAAAGCGTGTCCACCTTTTAATACATATCTTCGTTACCGGTCCTATACCGGTATCTAAGTCCAAAGGTCCCGTAAATATTTGCGGACCGAAACGGAATGTAAACTTGATTTCAGTAACCCGTACTGGTGGACTGGCATACAGTACATACCAAAAAGCAGTTTGATAACTATGATTAAGGGTTTAGAAAATTTTTCAGTGAAATTCCAAAGTTCAAAGGGTCCTAACTCTGTAAAAAATTGCGGACCGGAACAACGCGTTTACTTGATTTTTAACTCATCATGGTAAGAAAGAAGCAGAGGTACCAATGGGGTATCCGAATATCAATAAGACTCGCATACCAAAAATCAGTTTAAAGTTTAATATCTATATATAAAGTTTGAAAAAAAAAGTGAGAAAAAGTTATTGTGACACTGAGACGGCCGGGCCGGACAGACACACAAACGGGCAGACGGAGTGCAAACCTTAAGTCCCCTTCGCCTTTTGTCGGTAGCTACAGTAAGTTTAAAATGTTTAAACCTTTATTTCTGATATTGTAATTTAAGTATTAAAAGGTGCCACAAAAGCCTGGACGAGGACGCGAGAGAGGGAAGCGCCTGTCTGGAAAGAACAGGACGAAAAGAAAAGCGTCAGAAGATTCTAGATCCAGACTGTCTTCGCTTTGTTTTGTCTTTTCTTCTTGTACTTTTGAGACTGATCATTCTAGTTTCAATTTTTTTTTAATTTTCTTTATCAATTTTTCGAAACTAAAAAAAGTTTGAATGAAGAATAAATGAGGAGATTTGTATCATAAGTCTTCCTTCTGCTGCATTTTAATCATGAGGGGGGGAACAGAGCTATATGCATGTACTAACTTTTCTTTTTCTAAACGATTTGTTGTAAAACGCCCCTAGCTGAAATGGATTAATAAATGTCCCTATAAGGCACTTTTGACACGTTTGATATTTTTTTACTTCAAAAATCGTACTGCTTTGACCAGTGCCGTGTTTCCATCTCCATGCCATTACATTATGCTGGCGTCACACTATCCCGATTTTGACCCCGATGGAAACACGATTATGGATATTTTCAAAATCGGGAGTGATCGTATTCAAATCGCGCTATTCGTGTTGCCATCTTTTACCATCGTAGCACCATCGGCTGAAATATTCCAACTTCGGGAGCAACTTCGTAATGCCTTCCTAATTTTTTAACATGTTAAAAAACTCCCGAAGGTTCGTGCGAAGGTCCTTGTTCGTGCTGTGTTCGTTAATCCATCCTTTCTATCGTAATGCCTTCGTGAAAGCATCTTCTGATTTCGTGTTGCCTTCTTAGTGTCGTCGGATTAATTTATCGTACGATGGCGGCACGAATAAAACAAGAAGCTCTCCGAAGGTGGTGCGAAGGAAACACGGCGTCGCAAAGACCTCGCTTTGTATTCGTATATCCGTCGTAACTAATGTAATGGCATAGAGTAATGGCATGGAGATGGAAACACGGCACTGGTCAAAGCAGTACGATTTTTGAAGTAAAAAAAATATCAAACGTGTCAAAAGTGCCTTATAGGGACATTTATTAATCCATTTCAGTTAGAGGCGTGTTACAATAAATCGTTTAGAAAAAGAAAAGTTAGTACATGTATATAGCTCTGTTTTCCCCCTCATAATTAAAATGCAGCAGGAGGAAGACTTACAAGACAGCAGCTTATGATACAAGTATCCTCATTAATTCTTTATTCATAACTTTTTTAGTTTCGAAAAATGGATAAAGGAAATTTATAAAAAGAATTGAAACTAGAATGAACAGTCTCAAAAGTACAAGAAGAAAAGACAAAACAAAGCGAAGACAGTCTGGATCTAGAATCCTCTGACGCTTTTCTTTTCGTCCTGTTCTTTCCAGCCAGGCGCTTCCCTCTTTCGCGTCCTCGTCCAAGCTTTTGTGGCATCTTTTAATACTTGAAATTCAATATCAGAAATAAAAGTTTAAACATTTTTAACTTACTTTAGTTTTTATCAGTCCCCTACCGACAAAAGCCGAAGGGGACTTTAGGTTTGCACTCCGTCTGCCCGTTTGTGTGTCTGTCTGGCCCGGCCGTCTCGCTGTCACAATAACTTTTTCGCACTTTTTTAAAACCTTTTATATAGATATTAAACTTTAAACTGATTTTTGGTATGTGAGTCTTACCATGATGAGCTAAAGATCAAGTTAACGCGTTGTTCCGGTCAGCAATTTTTTACAGAATTAGGACCCTCAGTTGAACTTAAGAATTTCACTGAAATATCAGTTTCCCACAATTTTTTCTTAACCCTTGATTATAGTTATTAAACTGCTTTTTGGCATGCACTGTATGCCAGTCCACCATTACGGGTTACTGAGATCAAGTTTACATTCCGTTTCGGTCCGCAAATATTTACGGGACCTTTGGACTTAGACACCGGTAACGAAGTTATGTATTATAAGGTGGACACGCTTTGTTCAAGAATCGTTCGCAACAGCTAAAATTGTTGAACTTTCTACATAGTTAAAACATATTCTTCTTGTTTTCAGATTATGTGTGCTTCGGTCAACTCACACGAACAAAACAAGATAAAGTAGCGTCATCTTTTTGTTCTATCTTAACAGCTTTCTACATATTAGCTTTAGATCAAATGTCTTATCTACTCTTACTGATCGACATCAAGGACAGCAGGGGTTTGCATGGAGAGCCATCGTTTTAACTTGTCATCCATATATATACTAATTAGAGGCTGCAAAGGACAATTTATATAGACTAAATTATATAATCTTATTGCAAATCGCGTTATTATATTTCATACTTCGTATACCCATCGTGATGCTTCGTAGACCAATCGTATGCTAAACACGACGTCGTACAGCCGTCGTATAAATTCGTGTCTCCTTCGGATCTAATTCTCGACTAATCTTGATAACATCGTTACAACTTCGTAATCGGTTCGCAGCTATTCGTATGTGCTACTTTTCCGATCGCTTAGCATTCGGTTCTAATCGTATATACCCTTCGGTTTTGATTTAGATTTTTAGCAAGTTCGGGACTAACTTCGCACGAAGATGAAATTTTCACATTCGTGTGTCCATCGTATGTCAAAATCGGGACAGTGTGACGCCAGCATTAGTGACGACGGATATACGAACACAAAGCGAGGTCTTTGCGACGCCGTGTTTCCTTCGCACCACATTCGGAGAGCTTCTTGTGTTATTCGTGCCGCCATCGTAAGATAAATTAAGGCGACGGCACTTAGAAGGCAACACGAAATCAGAAGATGCACGATAGAAAGGATGGATTAACGAACACAACACGAACTAGGACCTTCGCACGAACCTTCGGGAGTTTTTTAACATGTTAAAAAATTAGGAAGGCATTACGAAGTTGCTCCCGAAGTTGGAATATTTCAGCCGATGGTGCTACGATGGAAAAAGATGGCAACACGAATAGCGAGATTTGAATACGATCATTCCCGATTTTGAAAATATCCGTAATCGTGTTTCCATCGGGGTCAAAATCGGGATAGTGTGACGCCAGCATGAATAATAGTTTACTCTTCGAAAGATACATTTACAGCATAACCGTTTCATTCAAAAATGTTTTTGTCTTTCATCATTAACCATAAGTATAGAAATGTGAAAAAAACAATTAAAGAACTTGACACAAAACTTTTGCCAATTAAATTGGTTTAATTTATGGGTCGGAATTTTTATTTTTACAGCCCTATACTAAAAAGAATTAGCTATGAAAAAAAAAAACAACCAAACATATGCATCAGTGCAAAATTAACCATGCGTGCAAGATGGTATAATAAATATGTTAATAAAAAAAAGTCATTTTTTATTTGCTGTTGAGTTTCTTCATATTTGAGCTACAATTCATAGTTTTCACTGATATGTTGGATACATATTAAGTTTTCGCGTTATATTTTACAGCAAAATGGATGCCTGTGGATCCTAATATTGTCGTTCATAAATATCATGAAGAATCTTCAAAAGCCAAAACTGTCTGTGACAAACTTAAAAATAAACTTGACTTTTGCAAGGTAGGTATCAAAGGGCTGCTATGCAGGAGATTGGTTCTGTTCAGTTTGCTTCAAAACTTTAAATAAACAAAACTGTTTGACCTTTAGCTTTTATCTAAGGCTGCAGAATAATTGATTGAATTCACTCTTATTCCTTTATTGACAAATATCTGCTTAACTTTCGAGCACAAGACGACACAGGGCGGGTAATCCCGTTTTGTCATTAAAACTATCCATTCTTTGTGCGTCGAATAGGGCGTTAGGTCCATACAATCGCTTACTCACGCATAAGACTTGTGTTTTTTCAGATTGGTGGTAAAGTTATACTTGTTGAAGGCCACGACCCCGGGCATGCAATTGTAAAGAAGGTCCATGAAATGGGAGCCCATATGATTGTCGTCGGGTCACGTGGACATGGCACCTTACACCGGAAGTTGCTTGGTAGCGTCAGTGAATATATTATGCATCATTCTCACGTGCCAGTTGTTGTGTGTAGACATCATTGAACACTTTCAGAAACAATTCAACCATGTGCAGTTACTTTGATTTTTATTTTTAATGTTTTAGACAAAGTTCTGTGAAAAGCAAAAAATTAGGAATATTGGTATAATGATAATTGAATGTAAAGGCCTTTCATGTTTTGCTCATTGCTAAACTACCAGATATGAGTTTTATTATATGTTATTTTTAAATAAAAAAATGTATTGAAAGTTTAAAAGTAAAGTAATCAACTCCATATTCAGTATAAGAATAGTTCATGACTTTTTATTAACCTTTAATTTCTTATTGTAATAGTCACACAGAAAAATAATAAGAACCAGTGCAATTATTTCCAGAACTATTCCAATAAAAGGCCAGAGTGGTGCCAGCTTACCTGAAAATAAAAATAAAAATATCATTGAAAATTCCTTTGAATAACCTGTTTTATTTCTGACTCAATATCCACAATGTTTTTTGTTTACATCTAAACTCTTGCTTAGAGGCAACATTAAACAGTACAATATGCCGCAACATATAAGCTAGTGTTGCGATAAGAGCCTCCCATTTCACGTTTGCTTTATTTGCGCAGTTGGGAACCCTCTTTTCGAAAATATTTGCCCTCCCCCGGTCCGGTGAGCTAACAACATGGGAACACTTTGATCATTTTTACTTCTGATTTACTTCTCCGGATTAGGGCATATGTGAACGACGAAAGTTTATGTATCAAAAATGGGGGTTCCAGTCCCCGAAACAATAAAGGGTCCGCCTGCTGTATACGTACCAATAACTCTTAGAAGCGTCGTGTAGGATTTGTTTCCAACACTAAGTGTAACAACACACGTGTAGTCTCCTCGATCCTCTAAGCGGACATTTGTAAATCTCAATCTCCCAGCCATGATGTTACCGATGTCTTCAGTTGTTGCCCGGGAAACGTTTACGAGTCTGCCATCCTGGTACCACCTACACGTGACATTGGCGTCGATGGCGACAGAGGATGGAATGGGACAGTCGATACTGAAGTTCTCGTCCTCGGTATATCTATAGGATTGTGGGAAGGTGGTTTCTATGATAAAAAAGGCGTGTCCAAGACAGATTATTATAGTTGAATGCATCACTTCAACCATGATCCAGATAAAATTTATATAAACATTGCAATAAATCGATTTTAAAATGTGGATAATTTAAACTGTTGAGTTTTTAGAACAAACATAAAATACAGGGGTTAAATGGTTAAATCTATTAAAACACTTAAAGCTCGAATGTGCCTAATTCAATTCAATTTGGCGGAATATGACCTTTATCTTTCTTCATATAAACATACCTTGCTTTGTGACCCTTATTGAAATATTGACAGCTGTCTGGTCAACTGAACACGAGAAAACTCCGCCATCAGTCAACAGGAAGTTTGAATTTGTGATTTTCAGTGTTGTCGTAGTTTCGTTTCCTATGGTCTCTCTAGAAACATCTTGTTCAAACGTTCCATCTAATGCCAACTGGTTCCGTCTGAAAGCAAGTTGTGGTTCTATTGAGGAGTTGTGTCTGTATTGACAGTTCAGAGAGAATGTGCTCTGTTCCACTGTCGTTGAACTCTCTTTACCATTACTCTCGATTATTCTCAGGGAACCTGCAAAACAGAGTAAATGACAGAATATTTAAGTCTTTTAGCACAAAAACTAGTTCAACCCTGCCACATTTCAAAAAATGTCTTTAGCCATGTAAACCGGGAATCTGTTTCAAAGCTAACATGCTTGTACCCGTCATCTTTATGTTATAACTTGTTCGATCCATTGATGATGTGAATGTCGTCCGTAGGTCATATGTTTTAGAATTGGGATTGAATCATATCCATACGAAAGACCGGTAGTGTCATTAGTTTTTTTTCACATTTCTCGATTGGAACTACAAATATCATAGTTCCAAGTTGGCATTTCTCACTTACAAGTTGACATTTCTTAGTTTCAAGTTGACATTTCTAAGTTCCAAGTGGACATTTCTCACTTTCAAGTTGACATTTCTTAGTCCCAAGTTTACATTTCTCACTTCCAAGTTGGCATTTCTTACTTGCAAGTTGACCTTCCTCGCGTCCAACTGTAACTGAGAAATGCCAACGTGAAAGTGCGAACTAAGAAATGTCAACTTGGAACTACGAAATGTCAACTTGGAAGTGAGAAATGTCAACTTGGAGCTATGGTATTCGTAGTTTCAATCGAGAAATTCGAAAGAACCAATGGCACTACCGGTCTTTCGTATATATATGCATCATATTTACGATCTGGGACTAAATTGCAAGACGACCATCAACGACTGCTGGTCACATTGAAAGCTACTGGCTGTTTTTCAATGCGAATTTACCTGGGTTTTGGTTCTTGAATTTATCGTTTACACATATGAAAACTGTTTTACTTGAAGAGAGCGTATAGCTGCTTTATCTTTTCGTCTTGGTCATTGGTTCATTGCTTGTTTGCTTCTTCTTTTAAGCTTTATTTGGAATTACAAATACCAAAATGCGAGTATAAACGGTAAATTTGGATATGCGATATATCGACATTTCAAGGAGTAACCTCTCATCAGTAGCATTTAAATCAAAACATTGGAAGGTCAAACCCAAACTGTTGAAAATTAAAAGTCCTCGAAACCAAAACTTTCGAACAAGGAAGCCAAATCCAGCACCGAGGATATCGACCAAGTGCATTACAAACAATTTAGAATTTAAAAATCGGAAATTTCAGCAACAAAAATATTAGAATTTATTTTATGGTATATCGTGTCTGACAAGTCTGACGACCAGGCTTGTGATTAACCTCACCAGCAGCGGTTATCGCCCAGTGGTTTCAAAATTACAAATACCAAAATGCGGGTATAAACGGTAAATTTGGATATGCTATATATTGATATTTCAAGGAGTAACCTCTCATCAGTAGCATTTAAATCAAAACATTGGAAGGTCAAATCCAAACTGTTAAAAACAAAAGGCCTCAAAACCAAAACGTTCGAACAAGGAAGCCAAATCCAGCACCGAGGATATCCATATCCATGCTGAATTCTAGTTCGACATTGCTTGTTGGTAAGATTGGTAAGATCTTTTAGACGTTTATAGAACTTTTATCAACCCTGCATCTCGTCAAAAATAACCGGATCCATTTGACAGGTTTTATATTTTAAAGTGTAAACACAAAAGACATCTTAATATTAATACCAGAGGCCGATCCAGAAATGAACCTGGGTGTTTTATCAATAATTCACCGACTGTCAGGGGCGGATCCATGATTTTAGATAAGGGCAGGCGTAAAACAATTTTAGAGCAAAATTTTTTAATGTCTGCTTTTACGAAGTTTTTTGTAGATTTTGTACAAAAAAAACCCCATAGTTTTTGTCAGTTTTATGGGAGGTGTACACCCGGATCGTCTTTCATAGGACCCGTGCATGACTGTGGCTTAATTCCCATACCTTATTAAGAAGCAAAGGTCACTGGTGTATCGAAGGGGCAATCAATTATCGTTGAACCAAACAGACACAGACAAGGACAAATCGGTAGACATAAAATCATTACAACAAAACAAACCACAAAACAAAACCACACATATTACAACCAAATCGTAACCAACAAGATGCGTAATACGATCTCCGCAATCTTTCAAAAAATTTGGGTGTTCTTACTTCTGAAATACGCATGCACATCAAGAATATATAAATTAAAATCTTAATTTAAAATAACAGCAACATACCTTTGCTGTGCTCTATCAATACACACGCCAAAATTGCAATGGTGACAAGGAGACAATTACATTTCATAGTTAGGATTATTTCACATGCATTGCTTTCTCCTTATTTGAAGTATTTCCTGAGATTTTCTTAAGTCGGAAGTAAACAATGGATGACATGTTATATAGACAGGATCTTACCCTTTTTAATGATGATTAACAAACTTATGTCCTTAGACATAAGAATTCAATAAAGAATTTATGCATGCCGAATATATTCATACATGGAGACGGATTAATATAAGACTTGAACATGTTAAAGTCTTGTTTCCGAATCTTTTTATTAATTTGTATAATCTGTTAAGGATGTATTCTTCCGAGGGGTCAGAATTTTCCACAATCAAGTTTTTCCCAAACCTATATTTTTGAAATGCTAAAACCCTGAGAAAATCAAATTTACTTAGAAAACAATATGTCCGTGTGCATTTTTGTTCGCTACAGCCATTTAAAAAGGGCCTATTTTGACAATTTTCCCACCATTTCATCATTTTCGGCACTTTTTAGCTCACCTGGCGAAAGGCCATGTGAGCTTATGCCATCACTTGATCGTCGTCACTAATTTTTCAAACGCCATAAGTCCAATTGCAACCAAACTTGATACAGTTGTTAAATGGCATTATATGTACAAAACTGTCGTTCGGATTTTTGATTCGTAAAAAGACATGGCCGCCATGGCTAAAAATAGAACATAGGGGTCAAATTACAGTTTTTTTGCAAATAACTCAAAAACGGTAACAGATATCAAAATTCTGGCATATGGTAAAAGTGATCAGCACCTCAAGATCTACCTGCCCAGAAATTTTCAAAAAGATCCAACAACCGATGTAGGAGTTATTGCCCTTTTTCTTGATTTTTTTCAAAATTTTGCACTTATTTAGCTCTATATCTTGAAAACTATACAAGATATTTTTAAAAATTCAAATTGCATATGATTAAGCACATCACAATCTACATTTCACGTAATTAGGTCAAAGCTGTAGAACCATTTCTTTTAGGAGTTATGGCCCTTAAAAGCATCAAATTTTACCATTTTTCATTACTTTCCCCCTGAATTTCAAAGATTATCTTGTCTGACACCATACATCCAACTTCAACCAAACTTGGCACAGTTGTTGAATAGCATAAATGCTACAAATCGATCGTTCGAATTTTTGATTCGTCAAAAAATATGGCCACCATGGCTAAAATAGAACTTGGGTGTAAATTGCAGTTTTTTGCTAATTACTCAAAAATAGTTACAGATATCAAAATTCTGATGGGAGACAAAAGTGATAAGCATCTCAAGATCCACCTGCTCTGAAAATTTCAAGAAGATAATAACCGATGTAAGAGTTATTGTCCTTTTTCTGGATTTTTTCAAATTTTTTCACTTTTTTAGCCCTATATCTTGAACACTATACAAGATATTTCAAAAATTAAGTTGCATATGATTAAGCACATCAAGATCTACATTTCATGTATTTAGGTCAAAGCTGTAGGATCTTTTCTTTCAGGAGTTATTATCCTTAAAACAGCAAAATTTACCATTTTTCATTACTTTTCTCCTGAATTTCAAAGATTAACTTGTTTGGCACGGTAAAACCATCTGCATCTTAACATGGCACACTTGTCTAATAGCTTATATGCTACAACTCTATCGTTCAGATTTTTTATTCAGTTTAAACATATTTATTTATCCTGGATTGGGAAACAAGCTTAATGCTTATGTAAATCCCTCTCCAGTGATCAGCATATCAAGACCTACCTGTCCTGAAATTTCCGAAAAGATCTGACTGCTGATGTGGGAGTTATTGTTCTTTTTCCTAAATTTTTGCCAAATTTACCCTTAAGCCCAATATCTTGAAAACTAATCAAGATATTTCAGAAATTTAAATCGCATATGGTTAAGCACAATAATATATACATATATATTTACCTGTGTAATTCAGGTGAGCGATTCAGGCTCTTGGGAGCTTCTTGTTTGAGGTGATTTTCTTTAGAATATCAAGTTTCAAAATCAAATTTTCTCTCAAAGTTTCCATATTGATAGATGCCATGATTCTGAACAAATTAAACTTATAAAAAGTATATGTCCGTGATGATATAAGAAAGTTTTGTCCCGAAAATGTGCCTTTTAAGGTCATTTTCAAGACACCATAAAACCAGTATAAATCAAGATTATTCAAATTTTCTATCTTTCCAAAACCACAAAAATCTCTCCATTTTCATTTAAAATAATTGGACAAATATGTCTTTTAGAATTTTGAAAAGAAATTATATGAATTGCATGCATATTTTGTTGGAATGATTTTACTACCCCTACCCTGAAATCGGCTAAATTCAAACAGGAAATAATGGTCTTACTCATTCTGTACTATACGAAAAAAAAATGGTACATTGACTCTAGAAACAAAAGGATAAAAGACAGATATAGTCCATAGGCGGATCTAAGACCGGCCGGCGCGCCAAGTGCGCGCCCTCCCGTGTGACAGGAAAATTTGGTAAGGAACTGTATGAAACAAGAGGTCCCAAAGGGTTTTTTTTTAATTGCGCGCCCTCCCATTTTTCACCTTTAATCCTCGTGATTAAATAATCTATTAAACGTATTCAATCGCTTGAATTTTGTGTTTTTGTTTTGTTTTTGTTTTTTGTTTTGATATCAAAGAAAACGTACGACAGTCGTGCGTGCATGCTTAGTTAAATCAATAATCAAGTCTTGCCTTTATTGCATATATATGTAATGGTTACATGGCACGAAGGGGGGGGGGGTAACTTCCATCATAAAGGTAGGTACATATGTGCGGCCCAAAAGGGTTTACTTTTCAGTTGGTGTGCTCAATATGTGAAAAGGATGGAAATTAATTTCAGATGTTGCATATATGATAAGGTGTACTTTTCGCAAATGTCATATATCAATTGAACAAGAGTAGCCCAGCATCCACGTTTTTCCTCCTCTATACATGCATTTGATAACTTTTACCATTCATTCTTTGATTTTGATATCTACATTTAATATGTCAAGTAATTAAGCATATTCAGTGCAATTTTAAAGGCATTAAAAATATATGAATTGGTGTAAGTTTTAAGCAGGCGTATATATCATATGAATGGGTTGGGTATAAAATTTCAAGGCCGAACATCTATACCCTAAAATACTTGGAGTTACCCCCCCCCCCCCCCCCCCCCCCCCGTGTTACCGTGGGGTTTACATATCTGACTACTGTCTATATAAGTTTTGATAAAGTTTGTGCATATATAGTGCAGTTTAACTTTTTGGAATATTTCATACTATTAATTTAACCCTAGCTTATACCATCATAATCTGAATTGCGATGTTTGCCATGTTTATTGGCGAAATATTTTTTTTACATGATTGTGTAATTAGCTAGAATTTCTTTACTTAGACAATCCCAATTTTACCGATCATTACTTGTTTGAAAATATGTACTAAAACTGTAGTTAAAACTGATGAGTTATATTCAAGGATAGTTACCCACCCCCCCCCCCCCCCCCCCCCGATAAAAATTGTATATAAATTAATTTGGTACGTTGTTGTTTTTGCTTGGTCTAAATTAGAATTAGGTAATATGCTGTATCATTTAGTTACTCGCCACAACGGAAATAACAATATTACCGGAAGTACATGTAGTAGCCACATGTGCAAAACATGTAATTTATATCTTTTTTAAAAACAAAACGAATCAAGAACAAAATGAGGAAAAGGACACTGCTGAGACCAAAAGAAAATAATACCGCTCAAAATGAAAATCAAGCAAGCACGGGTTCATTAAAGGTACATTTCACAAAATAACAATTATAAAAAAATAAACAAATGTTTTTATTGGTTTGGCGCCATAAAACCTGGTTTAACCCACCATTTCGTTTGAAATGCCTGTACCAAGTCAGGACCATTGCGATCCACCAGTTCTCCGGTATGACTGATTCGTTTTTGTCATTTTCTCTGGACTATGAGATTGATCATTCAAGTTCGGTAGTTTTGTTATTACTTTATTTCCAGTGATTGGGGTTATCATTAGGTGGGTGCCTAGGGCATTTAACACATTCAAATTCAAAAAGTCCCATAGAAATTTGGAACATATTGCGAAGAATGTTAAAGAATGTACCATTAAAATTTTATAGAAATGGTAAAATGTCCCAAATTATCTCAAAATTTCAATCCTTATCACTGTTTCGCTCTTTGTGTCATTACTATTAAATGTAATAAACTACATGTACAGATAAATTAAAAAAATAAAGAACAAAAATGCTAGTATGCATTATACAATTCCATGTATGTGTTTCATGTCTTTGTCTTGTATCTGTTCAGTTTGGGCCGTCCTTAAAAAAAATGTTGGTTTGCTGTTTTTGACCGACTCACTGTGAAACCTACCAACTCAAAAAATTGCATCACCCTCTCTGGGAATATTTTTTTTTTATTCTATTTTTAGCATACTTTCTTTAAAAATAAGGCACATTTTGGGTTTTTTTTTCAGAAAAAAAATAGCTCACCTACCTACCTAACTCACATTGAAAAATGTGAGTAGGTAAACAGCAAACAAATAATTTTTTAAGGATGGCCTTGTTTTTCCGCAAACAAAAGGGATTCAAATGGGCACTAATTGTAATACAGTATATAATGTTTAAATACATGTTGCATGGCAAGATTTTGTGAGACAACATCCTGGCCATGATGCAACTGCTAGAAATAGGATTTTTTTTTAACAAAAAAGTACTTTAGAAAAAGTATTTTTGTTCTACATGTATAAATTGTAAATTTTATTAATTTTATTTATTTGTACATACTGTTACATGACCTGTATAATTCTTTTATAAATCTATAAAGATGCCATGAAAATAAAGATAGTCACAGGTATGAAACTTTAAGCAAAAAAAAATGCTGTTGCATATTGAAATTTTGTCTAAATTCTTGAAATATATGTTTTTTGGTAAACAAACTTAGAGTTTTGTTGATAGGGCTGTTTTGTCTGTCAGCATTCTATTGTAATTTATGTTCTTTCTCTTTAAGACAGCTGGAACTACAAGCGTGAGGTCACCAAAGAAGGAAGGGCTGAGTACATGTAAAATTCTCTGTAAAGTAATCCAATACCTAATCCTGATACTTCTTATTCCACCATTCCTCAACTATGCCTCGTTACAGAAAGAAATGAGAGAACTAATGCCAGAGAAAGGTACCATAGTGGGATAGAAATTTTAAGTACCAGTCTTTCTAAAAATCATGCAGAGGGCTATTCATGGTAAAAAATAACATGTGTTTGAATGTGTTTCTAATACTGAATGGTCACCGATTAACAAAAACAACAGTCATTTATTTCTATGATGTTGGACGGTCATGAGAATTAAAATTTACCTAGATTGCATTACAAATACTATAAACAAGGGAGATAACTCTTTTTTTTGCTATGCATTTTATTACAATTCAAAACACTGATTTCTCCAATGACCAAGACCTTTGTGGAAAACAGACTTTATTTTCAACAATAACACTATATCTTGATTCAGAAAATGCAAAGAAACCCATGTGTTATTTTTATACGACTGCAAAAAATTTGTGGACGTATAATCATGATAATGGTATGATGCTGGTAGTCGTCATCGTCGTTGTTTGTTAACTTTAGTGTACACATGATAACTTTAGTTCTAGTAATCTGAATGCAATGAAATTTCACAATGATATTCCTTGCTATTAAAGGATGAATGGGATTGATTTTCGGGGTCTCACCTGTTTTGGTTTCGAAATTAGGGGCCTTAAAGGGGCCGAAAATGCTACTTTTATGTTTTTTGTCACAATAACTTTAGTTCTAGTTATCCTATTGCTTTGTACTTTGGCATTAATGTTCCTTGACATAAAAGGGTGAATGGGATTCATTTTGGGGGTACTCCCTTATTTTGTTTTGAAATTAGGGGCCCAAAAGGGGCACAAAATTCAAATGTTTTATTGTTTCCACCATAACTTTGTTTCTAACTGGCTTAGTGCTGTGAATTTGTGAAGAATGTTTCTTACAATAAAAGAATGAACCTGATGAACTTATGCAGGCCCCCTTTTCCCCTGTTATGTAATTAGGGGCCAAAATTGAAACTTTTATATTAGTGGTCCGATTTTGAAAAAAAATTATGCATGTTTGTTCTTGTCAAATAGCGATACAAAATTGAGAATCAATTTTTGCGACCTCCCCTTTTTCCCCTTATTATGTAATGAGGGGCCAAAAGGGACCAAAATTGAAACTTTTTTACTTATGATCCGATTTTGAAAAAACAATTTGCATGTTTGTCCTTGTCAAATAGTGGATACAAAATTGAGAATTAATTTTTTCAACCCCCATTTTTCCCTCTATTATGTAATTAGGGCCAAAATGGAAAATTTGTGTTCTAATTTTGATCTCCTGTCGAAAAAAAATAATTCCTTTTAAATTGTAAGTGGAAAGTCCACCAAAAGCTGCATGTGTCAAAAACCTTTGTCAGTCCACCATGGGCTGCATGTGTCCAGAGCAATTGACTATCCATATTGGGCCTAAAACGTACAGGGTTCAATATGTTACGGTCGTATCAAGCTTTTTATTTACCATAAATTAATATTATCATAAACCCTGCATGATTTTTAGAAAGATACATGTAGATACTTAATCATAATTAAATGCCATAACATGGAATTGTCAACAAGTTTTTCTTACTACAATTTCTTTAATCTTTGTCTTCATGTAAGGTGTATCTGTAGAATTTCATTACAAACTATAATGTTATGATACATTTTGTATCTCTCTGCAGTGATGTTAATGTGAATAAAACCTTCAATTACCTTGCATCCAGTTACCTCTAAATAAATTTTCAACATTCAGCTTTTCAATTTTTACAGCCTCTTTATCATGTTTAAAGCCTCTCAAATATTTCAAAATCATTTTGTTAAAAGTTATAAAATCATTTTTGCATATAAAGTATTATTTGCAGCAATTTTAATTTCCCTATATTTGAAGCAATAATAAGGATGCCAATAGAAAATGCCAAATATTAGTCAATCATTTCAAAATAGAAAATAATGAGATGTGGAATAAGTGTATGCAACACAACTCACATAACAATTATCAATTTAGAAAAACCACAATGGACAGCAGCTTTCATTGAGGCCAGTAAGCATTGTTCATGGTTCTGCAATTGGCCAATGGTCAAAATAAAGTTACAATAAGGATATAAGAGTAAAAATTACAATCATTAAAATAAAAGCTTTTATCAAAAACACAAAATTGCCTGCACATGTAAAAATTCATGTAAAGTGTACTGAGATAAGATAATATGATACATTGTATTATTTCAGGCAATTTGTATGATATTGGATGGGGTCAGAAAATGTTTAAACTTTGTGAAGGAAGTGGACCACCTACAGGTAAGACAGGTTAATTAGCACCTTATGTCAAGGATACAGGAACCTTATAGTTTCAGGTTGTTTTAAACATTTTTTTTATCATGTTTATTGTAAACTATAAAAGAGGTGCAAATCTTTACATTTTACACAGTCTTGATAGGAATAAATTATAATTTTAGGGTTTTTATATTAGCAGTCTTTGAAATTGGCCACCAGCCCTACAGCCATGGTTGTTAAAAGGCTTTGGGGGCTTGTAAAATAGTTGAGTGCCTGCCTGGCTTGTGACATTTTCAAAAATGTAGTATATTTATTTTGTAGGGTTGTAAAATTTATTTAGGGCTTGCTGGTTTGAAAAATGAACAAACCCATTTGGCTTCTGCTGTGAAATTTATTAAGATTTGCTATAAATCTGTCAAACAATTTTGAAATATTCAGATTTGTTGACAGTGTCATTCCTGACTTTTGTAACAAATGTTCTAAAATTACATGTTACGTGTATTAACTTATTGCTACATGTTTACTAGTGTATCAGGGACCCTTGTTGTATGAACCTTGTCAATGACTGATTTACAGAAAATATCCCTATTACATTTCATGTGCATTCTGTGGATTTGGTACATACATGTATTTTTACACATTCAAATACTTTATAATACTAATGAGTTTGTAAGTAAAAAGTAAAAATATTCCCTCTCTCAGATCTATGAGTGCAGATGTTGGTTTGTCATGCGGTTTTGATTTGATTTCCTTCACTGGATTTGACACACTCAATTGACGATTTGCAGCGGGATAGGTGCGCCAAGCAAGTAGGAACTACTTACTATTCTGGAGCACCTGAGTTCTCTGTCATTATGACTTGAGTTCAAATTGTTGATTACATTTCAATTGTTTTTGTATTTCTGTGTTTTTTGCTGTCTGTGTGTTTTTTTGTTGTTTTTTTTTTTGGCCGGTTCTCATTTGTGTTTACTGGTTTTGTCTGTGCCTTTTCAGACTTTTGACATTCCGATGCCCCATTGGTACCTCTGCTTCTTTCTACATATTATGGTTAAAAAAGACATGTTGATTACTTAATTCCTTCTTTCAGATCATTATTTAGAGTGAATTGTACATGAATTTAATCTACGTTTAGATCCACATGTTTTCCTATTTCAGTGATATTTGACTCACCAGGAGGTATGACTTCAGATGTTTGGTCCATGATTTGGCCTCAAGTTTCTAAATATGCAAGGGTTGGTTGACTTATAGATAGTTGGTTGTGTATATAATGTTAATACCACAAGCAAAATCATGATCATTTCTTTGTTAAATATGCATTAAAAATTAAAAACAATATTTTAGAATTACGCTCTAACATGATATCAAGAAGTTAAAAGACATAACTACATATATAGTAATCATTGAAGTCTGATTCTTCTTGAAAAAATAGATTGTCAGGTCCCATATCGTTCCAAGACTTCAATATTAAATTGAGGCCTCAGCCAAAACCATATGGGTCAGGGAACTATATATGATATGGAAATCCTGTGTCATTATCACCATTTTATCACACCATTTTCAACATAAGACCTTAAAATTTTCTAGAAAACCTACTCTTGTCTTTCACACACTAAAAAAAGAAAACATATGCAAATATTCAATTTTCTAGAACTTGTATCATTGTTTCATTGTCATAATAAATTATAATCTGAACATCCTTTCGAGTTTGTTTAAAGGGCTGAGTTAATGACATCACACTGTTCACACGTGCAGGCCAGGCATTCATATGGCCAAATCCAGTCCTCTTGTGAGCATGCAAGGTCATGATGTGGCACATATATCAGATAACTGGTCAAAAAAAGGCTTGAAGACTTCTGATTTTTCATTCAGGCAAATTCATGCATATTAACATTAAATGTGTGATAAAATGAACTTGTTTGTTATGTTTTTTAATTTTTTACTATACATTTTAGGTCTGTGTATATGATAGAGCTGGATTGGGATTCAGTGAAAGACCCTTACAGGTATCATTATTAAGATCATATTTATTTCCTAGAGCATAACTAGTGACAGATTTAAGACTTACATGTATATTGTTAGTTTGTTACATTATGCTGACAGAGACTTTGTTAAGGAAGTAAAATTGATGCTCTGTCTGTTCATTTGATCTTGTCACTAAGTCCTGGTAAACAATGAAGCAAATGAAATTTATACTAGAGCAGTTAAAGAAAGACCCCCTTCTAACCATAGACCAGTTACAATCGATTTGCTTTTAGAAACTACAAATTCACAATAACACTTGATTATGAATTTTCATTGTTTTTATACGACCGCAATTTTTTTGCGATCGTATTATGTTATGGCGATGTCGTTGTCGTCGTCTGTAGACACTTTGGTTTCCGTTCGATAACTTTAGTTGTAGTTAACCAATTGTTATAAAATTTTGATATGATGTTTATAACCACTAAAGGAAGGTTGGTATTGCATTTGGGGTTTCTGGCCCCTACCGTTTTAGAAAAAGGCCCAAAAGGGGCTAAAACGGGTGTATTGACAAAACGTCTGTAGAATGTTTAATTTTCATCCGATTTTGATCATTCTTTTTTTATTGTATTCCTCAATAAATTCTGTCAACAAAATGTAACAACACCTTTGATGTATCTTGTACCGTCAAAAAGGAGCCACACCCAAAAAATCGACTTTTTTATTTGTGGTCCGATTTTCAAAATCTTTTTTTCATTGGAGTCCTTGTAAAAATCCCTGCCTGTGTTTTTCAATCAGATTTGCAATATCTCATACCGTTTTCGAGAGATTAGGGGTCAAAGGGGCCAAAACGCCATTTATAAAAGTTTGTCCAGGCAAATAGTTTTTAACCAATATTAAGTTGTAGTGGGCCAGCCAATTGTTATGAAGTTTAAATATGATGATTATATCCACTTAAGGAATGTTGGTTTTGTATTTGGGGTTTGTGGTCCCTACTGTTTTAGAAAAAAAGAGCCAAAGGGGCTAAAACGGGTGTATTGACAAAACTGTTGTAGAATGTTCATTATTCATTTAATTTTGAAATTTCTTTTTTGGTTGAAGTGCTCATAAAATTCTGTCTACTAAATGTGTCAATGATTTTGATATGTATTTCACCATTACATTGCTACAGGGGGTTAGAGACAGGCCACGCCCATAAAATCAACTTTTTTATTTTTGGTCCAATTTTCAAAATATTATTCATTGGAATCCTTGTGAAAAGCCCTGGCTGCATTTTTCAATCCGATTTGCAATATCTCTTACCGTTTTCGAGCAATTAGGGGTCAAAGGGGCCAAAAACACCAATTCTAAAAGTTTGTCAAGGCAAATAGTTTTTTACTTAAAATTAAGTTGTAGTTATTACATGTATATAAATAAGGCTTTTTGTATTAGATGATGATGTAAATATATATGTGTCAAAAATGCTTTTTTAAGTCCACCACAGGATGCATGTGTCAAAAAGCTTTGTAAGTCCACCATGGGCTTCATGTGACCAAAGCAATGGACACATTAGGCCTCCAACGTACAGGGTTAAATTTGTTGCGGTGGTATCATGCTGCGCTCGGCGAAGCTTTTTATTATTAAAAAAGAATAACATATAACACACAATAACAGCTGGGGATAATTTTTTTATTTTATTTTACCAAGAATAGCACGGACCAGGATGGTACAGATTCAAAGAGTAATTACAGAAATAAATGGTTTCCATTTACAGTTGAGAGGTAAAATATCATAGGGTAGACCAGTTGATCAATTCCTAAAAATTTTAAATGTTAAAATGCACATTTTTCAAAGATTAACCATGGTAAAAATTGACTTCCAACAAACATTGGAGCAATTGAAGTAGAACATATACATTTGTCAATATATTTGAGGAAAGTTTGAAAAAAAAAATAAAATTTGATATTGTTGATCAAAATTTATGGTTTCAAAAAAATATACATGTATAGGAAATGATTTTTCACAGATACCCGGTACAAAAATTTTGAACTTGTGTTTTTAGAAAAATGAGGGGAAAATGGGGGATAAAATGTAATTTTCTGTCTGGATTTGCTTATTTAATACAATTTTCTGATGTCTAGAAGTGATAATTTTGGTTGGGACATTTTAGACAAATTTTGAAGAGGTTTTAAAACATATTTCATAAACATTGAAATTAATACTACATGTATTTCAATGGACAGATTGTTGTAATATGATTACTTTTACCATTATAATTAACCAGACTGTATATTAACCAAAAAAAAGGATGTTTTTAACTGTTTTTTTTTTCTTATGATCTTTTGCTTAACACTTTTTTTCAATTTCTTTCCTTATAAAAAGCAAATATTATATTAATCATGCTAAAAGAAGGTTCAAATAAATGCTTTGATGCCATAAATTGTACAAAGACATTGCTATTAAAGACATGTGACTAGTTGAACCACAGGTAGTAGTGGTCTCGGTACAATTTAACTATACCAGTATACCAGTATTTTTAGTAATTGCTATTCCATTAATAATTAGATGGGGAGGTTAGAAGGCTTTTTATATATTTTAAGATGGGGTAAATTTTGTGACTTCTATTATTCCTTATTATAAATTTTATATAAATTCATGTGGGTGGTGGGGTCTGAAAAAAGTGCCTTCCACCCTCCTCCCCCATCTAATCATTTATGGAATAGCCCTAAAGAAAAATTGGGGGCAAAAAAAGCCAACTTACTGTATTGAAGAACTGAAGAATTGATTCTAGTTTAAAAATATTTTTTAGAATGGCAGATGACTTGTATCAACTGATGACAATAAGCAGTCAAGAACCACAACCCTTCATACTGGTAGGAGCAGAGTTAGGGGCCTTGGTTTCACAGTTTTATGCTCAGATGTTTGAAGGGTGAGTTGTTTAAATTGTTCCCCTTGTCACTTGTTGGGAAACTCTTTTGTGCCTACAATTCTCAGTGGATTTTGTTTAAAATTGCATAATGTTTGTACCCCAAAGGCCTTGGAAAAGCTTCAAATTCATATCTCTAAAACTTTTAATTCATTTTCAATCTAAAAATTGCATTCATGAAATTGTACAAATAAAGCAATTGGGTAAGATGGTACACATTGATCATTGCACAAATAGTAAAGTCTTTGTTCTAATTCTGGTAAAAAGTATATACCATAAAAAAATAAAATATTCGATGTTAGATAACAATCTCTAAACAGATATAGCTTACACATTTGCCTTGATTGAGTGTTGTTTATTTTAGTTTAGTTTGATTGACTGGTTTTAGTGAACACAATTTATGAAAATCTGTTTATAACAACAACAGGGCCCCAACCTTCCAGATTTATTTGTCTTTATTTTATATTGAATATAATAGGAAACATCAAAGAAATAATCAAAAACCTGGCCTGTGCGTCACAAAACGTGAGAAATTATTTAAGTCTGAGAATATTCTCAACTCATTGTGACGTCATCAAATTAGAAAGTTTTGATTGGAGTCGCCAAGGAAATTAAGAATATTCTCAGACTTAAGTATTTTTTAAATTTTGTGGCGCCCAGGCCTGATTCCAAAATTTCAAAAGTTGGCAGCCTTGCATTAATGGAATGTAACATGGCTTCAGTACTGTGGATGCATTTATTTTCGCTGGTACCAATTTTCATGGTTTGATGAAAAGGTGTTTTTTTTTGTGGATTCTTAAATTCGTGGTTCTGAGGTCTGCAATATACAGATCAATGTTAAATGTCCCTTTCCTGGGATATTACATTTGGTGGTTCAAGAACACCCACAAAAACCACGAAAAATGATAAAACCACAGTATTTAATTTCTACATTTTATATTTTCAGGCATGTTTTAGGACTGGTTTAAGTGAACCCTTTGTCAGAACCTACATTTTATATTTTCAGGCAGGTTTAAGGATTGATTTTAGTGAACCTTAGGTCAGAATTTTCAGGCAGGTCTTAGTGTTGGTTTCAGTGAACCCTATGTCAGAACCTTCATTTTATATGTTCAGGCAGGTTTTAGGACTGGTTTTAGTGACCCTATGTCAGAAGCTACATTTTATATTTTCAGGCAGGTTAAAGTATTGTTTTTAGTAAACCCTATGTCAGAAGATACATTTTATATTTTCAGTATTTTCAGGCAGGTTTAAGTATTGTTTTTAGTAAACCCTATGTCAGAAGATACATTTTATATTTTCAGGCAAGTTTTAGAACTGGTTTTAGTGACCCTATGCCAGAAGCTACATTTTATATTTTCATGCAGGTTTAAGGATTGGTTTTAGTGAATCCTATGTCAGAACTTACATTTTATATTTTCAGGCAGGTTTTAGGTCTGGTTTTAGTGAACCCTATGTCAGAAGCTACATTTTATATTTTCAGGCAGGTTTTAGGACTGGTTTTAGTGACCCTATGTCAGAAGCTACATTTTATATTTTCAGGCAGGTTTTAGGATTGGTTTTAGTGAACCCTATGTCAGAAGACCTGTTTGAACAAGATGGTGGGACATGGCTTCAACATTGGTAACCAGTACATATTTTTATCAGGGCTTTAGAAGTTCCTACAAATCCCTCTATAGATGATAAAGAAATGTGGAATAAGTGTACGCGACAAAACCAACATTTAAGGAACGGCAATTTAAAAATCACAATGAAAAACAGCCAGCAGTCTTCAGCATGACCAGAGGTCACTGCCTGCTGCCTTGCATTTGCCCAAGACTAAAAACACAATACATAAGATTCAAACAAATCCCTAGATTATCAACGAAAGGCCCATTTATGGACATAGATAAAAAAAAAACCAGATAGTTAACAGGGACAAACATTGGTGCATTGATGATTCTCATTTTCATATGTTTTCATTTCCTTTGTTTATTATTATAAATTTTGTCTATATATTGTACAATAATTTTTTTAAAAATTTTATTTTAAGTTGTAGCAGCTCTACATGGGTGTCATAATTGACATAATAAAATAATTCTATTCTATTCTATATAATCCGGCACACATAGTGGCAGGGTATTATGTTATACCCTCTGAGAGTTTTGTTCAGTGTCTGTCCGTCCGTCCCCCAAAGGTTCCCGGATGATAACTTGAAAACATGTCAAGGAATTTAATGATATTTTCCCCCACTGTTGATTATATTAAAATAAAGTTTGAGTTCAATTTTCAGGATGTTCTGAATTCTACATGAATTTAAATTCATTTTTCATCAAATGTTTTTGATCTAAGAAAGATAACCCAATCTTTAATTCTAAGATAAATCTATATTTAAATTCATGTGGTCAAAAATGGTTTACATTCTTATGTTAATACTCTTTGTGATAAGACCAATCATTTGGAAGGTACCATGAGGGTGTATGAGAGGGGTCATTCCCCACCCCCTCAAATGATGTAATACTGAATATTCTGAAAACCATTGAGATCTCCACCCTATAACCATATAAATATAGTATTACCTCTTATGATAAGACAAATAATTTTGTACAACAGGGGGGGTCTGAAGGGAGGGGTCATGTCCCATCCCCTCAAATGACAAAATACTTTATTGTGGCGGGGTATCATTTAATGTCCCATTAGATGCCCTATTTTTTCACATTTCATAGACCACTGTAACCATTGTCACCTCAATTAAGAAATGCTTTTTTTGTTAATATCAATCTTCTTTTATAAGATTTATTATTTTCATAACAGCTAATAGTATATTTTGTTTTGTTTTAGGTACAGTTATATCATTCCATCAATCCAGACATTACAGTTAGGAGCAGCCCTGGGTATCACCAGACTTGCCTTATTAATAGGTCTATTACAACATCCAATGTCAGGAGCTGAACTGCCAGAAAAAGTAGAATATAGACAGGTTAGGGTTGTGTCAAACATGTCAGGGGGTGGGGGGAACTAAAGTAACTGATATAACAAACAGTGGTTATCACTAGACTTGCTTTATTTATAGATCTCAAGTCTATCTAAAGTGGCAGAAAAACTAGGAAATAGGTAGGTGCCGGGAATGTCATCATTTGATTTAACACATATGTTTACTAGAACATAAAGGGACTGATCTACGTGGAAAAAACAATATTACAATACTATTCTTCAGATACATGTTTGCAAAATTCCACCTGCACAATTTCTTTAGAGTAAAGTTAAAATCAAATTTTGGTCCACTGGCAAATTTCAAATACCAATTGACTTGTTTAACTCTTTTCTTTCATTGATATCTTAGTTGAACCTATTTATAATTTTCTTTTCTTTTTTTAGAAACATTTAATGTGCCATCCTAAACACTTAAGCTCTGTGGTAGATGAACATCATTTTGTTAATGAATCATTTTCACAAATGAAGTAAGTTTTAATAGTACATTAACAGATGACATGACACTTTTAACATGCTAAATATCCTAGATTCCCATCCTCTCCCACCTCTATTTTTTCGGCCCCTTAAAAAAATTATTTGGATTTTTATGCAAAATAGGTTCATTTATGGTCAAAATTGTCTGACATTTTAAATGAATTAAAATGTCAGAGAATTTAAGAGAAGTAATTGAAAAATAAAATTTGCCCACCTGCCCATTTTAAAAAGAAATTTGGATGAGAATCTAGGAAATTTTTAATTATGGCATAAAAGCTGGACACTACAATATGAGTGGGGGATTTGGGTGTGGAAAATTTTAAGATTTATTTTAATTTTTAACTTTTTATTTTTAATTTTCTGATACAAGTATTAGTCGCAGATAAAGCTTAAATTTAACAGGGAAAAAAACACTTAATACTGTATAAAATTCAGCTTGGTCCATTTGTCTGTCTGTGAAATTGGTTTCTGAAGCATAACTTCTGAACATTCTAAGAATTTTGTGAAACTTACACCCCAAAATGTTATGAAAGATGCAGGGGTACCCATGGGGGCATACAATGTCAAAGTACAAAAGGTCAGAGACAAAACCAGCAAACAAACAAGGACAGGACGAAAAAACAGACAATATATAAAACACTGAAACATAAAAACCACTAAATATCAGTAACAACATGAGCTCTAGTCGTAATGAGAGTGAACTTAGGTGCTCCTGAAGTAAGGAAGAAGACAAATGATGTTTAGGTCAACAGGTCAAAAGGCAGAGTCCCTTAGGCCATGCTTTTGTTTCAATGGTCTTTATGTGGTTCACTAATTTTAATGTCTGACGGAATCCATTGTTTAAAATGATGCATAAATATAGGATTTACAACCTCTGAAACCAGAGAATATCTATTGTGCTACATGAGGGTACGAATAATTTACTATTTAGCAGGGAATTTTAATGGATGAAAAATTTGGCCAATTACTAATGTTTATGTAGCTTCTTTCTATGGTACTTTATGGTGTAAAGCCATTTTATACCTAAGACAGAGAAGAAATACTGTAGAAGCAAAAATAATTGTGGGGTATCAAATCTCGTTAATTTTTTTGGTACGAAAAATCCACGAAATTTAATCCCCACAAATTTAAAGTATTTAGTTAAGAAGTGTATATCAGTATTGAAAATCCATGAAAATTTGTCACCACTAATTTAGTAAATATAAATGCTTATACAGTAAATCTTATACATGGAAGACCACCATTTTAATTCTTTAAAGCATACCTTAAGATCAAAAATACTGTGAATAAATAAAATTTCATAGGTGAAATACATGTACATAATTTTGAGGTCAAAGTTAACCATGTGATATAATTCTTTCACATATCCAGGCAGAAGAATCTTAAGATTTATACTTTTATTACATTACAGGACATTGCGGATAATCAAGAGATTACCAGATAATATTACAGTTACAGTTATAACAGGGAATTACTATGATGAACAGATGCCTAGTTATCTAAATAAAGTAGGTTCTAAGCGCTGTCTATTAAACTTTACATGGGAAGATGTTGGATACACTTAGTTCAAACCTCCCCCTCCACCATATATAAAAATTCAAAACACACAAACAAAAAAATGCATTTTTACCGCACACAAAAAAATGCATCCCCCTGTCCCTTGTCGATTTAAATGGAACAGCCCTAAGAAATTTTGTATTCTTTTCCTGATTGTTACCAATTGAAATACTGCATGTTCACTTGGCACAATACTGCAATCAGCCAATGCGAAATCATTTCAAATAATTCTAGTTCTTTAATTAGTTTCTTCCCATACATTTATCTGTAGATGAAAAAATGGAAAATGAAAATCTTTTTTTAAAATAAAGTTTGATTTGTTAAGAAGTCCATCCTTGTCTTGTGCACAGAGTGTCTTAACATGTTGTAGAAGCAAAAAAATATTTTGTAACTGGATTTATATACACTTAAGTGCCAGTCCACCTAAGAATCATGCAATGTACTGTATTTTGGTGATTTATCAAATGAAAGGAAAAATGAAAATATTTAAATGCTAGAAAGCCAAAACCAAATAGAAACTTTTTACCAAGTTTGATTGCAATCTGGCTTGTGGTGTTCTAGCAAATCATGAGTAACTGACAACCTAACCGCAACCTTTCCCCTTATTATTTCATTGAAATATTCTAAGTTATATCCTCTGATTTCACAAATATCCTTGATAGCTAACTATTTCTGATCGTATCAAATGAAAGAACACATTTTAATGTACAAAGTTTAAAAAAATCACCAGATGCACATATGCTTATTTTTAAATAGTATCCTTTTGAAGTAGATCTTCTTTTTAAAAATGGTCAAAGGGAAGTAACTCTTCTTCAATATGTTGCAAATAATTTCAAGGTCAAACTTCAATAAAAAAAAATAAAAAAGTGACAAAACATTCAAAAATAAATACTATAAGCTATTTATGAAAGATAACTTCAAATTGTACCCTTTTTCTGAAATTTAATTCAAGATATGAATATTCTGTGCTGAACTCTACTTTCACTTTCATTTTGCCTGAAAATGGCAGACGACGCAACAAAAATTAAAAAATGTGGAATTTCAGTATATAGATCAGATTTATCATGTGATAATTCTTATCAGACATGCGTTCATGCGTATACTCATTTCTGATTGGTTGAAACGTCATTGTCAGATCCGTTCATACTTTCATGAACGCCTCAGCCTCGTTTCCAATGTAAACAAATATGGTGGCGATGACGTCTTCCTAAATAACGATTTTTTTCCGAATTTATTTATTTTTCTTTTTTTAAAAAAAGGTATAAATTTGAAGAATTATAAGGATTGAACACCTATTTTCGGTCGTTCATGCATGTATGAACGGATCTTTTCACTCACAAACTGTATCATGAACGGCCTTCGGCCATTCATTCAGTTTGTGAGCTCCAAGATCCGTTCATACATGCATGAACGACCGAAAATAGGTGTTCAATCCTATAGTGAATACTATCTTTTCCCTAAAGAACAGGAACTAACATCAATTAAAAGTTGCAATAAGGACATTTCAAACCATTTGAAGAGCATTAATGTGGCAGGAGGCTCATACAGACACTTTGGTTCAAATCAGCATATATCTGAGGGACAGCTTATTTTGTATCGTGCTGGTATTTTTGATGATAATTTGTATAAAGATTTACTTGTGTGCCCATCCCATCGATACAAACTCGGGATTTACTTTAAGCAAGCAAGGACTTGTATTTATCCGCTGCACACAGGGAATGGAAAGACTTTTAGAGGGGTGACTGTGGCAGAGAGTATCAGTGTGCTACAAAGCCTTGGTACCTTTCTCCCAGTTGGAACTGGTAAGTATTTATGGTAAATTAATGTTTAAAATTTCTTTTTTATGTAAACCAATTTTTTAGTGGCCTCAGTTATATAGGGCCTTGTCATATTTTGCAATTGATCATGCAGTTAATTTGTCAGGACCTTATAAATGTAAATGATTTTTTAAATTGTCCACTTTGATTGGTTATATATTCGATTATATAAGATGGACAAAGGGCTGATTTGTGTACAGGTATATAAGAGTATAAGAATATTTTATTTTAATAGAGATTGACAATAATTTTATCTTTTTTGAAAGTAGCTGTGAAAGAGGTACCAATCAGGCATTCCAATGTCAAAAGTCCATAAGGGCAACGGCAAAACCAGTCAACATGAACGAGAACAGCATGAAGAAACACAAAGCATAAAAAGCACAAAATAAACCGAAAAGCAATCAACAACATGAACCTTAAGGAGACTTTTTTTACACCAGGGTAACTGAATGGATTCCACAACAGCATGTAAAATCATGTCCTGTCATTATGTGCATTATTTTGTACAAAAAATCTTATGTACATGTATGTGAACTGAAATTTAGAAGCAATTAATAGTATTATAATACTATATATGGGCCTGATGAACACAGAACAGATTTTGTTTTGTTAGTTATTAGATTGTTATTAGATTGTTTTTACTTTTAAATTATACAATGAACAAGTATAAGAATCTTGTTTGAAATAGAATTCTATCTTTCAGGAATATGTAGGAATTGCTGTAAGAAAGTGTCATCCTTAAAGAATGATGATTTAGGTATCTATTACATAATCATAATAATATTGTACCTAGTTGAAATGGACTACAAAAGTAATCATATTATTTAACCTCTTAATTCATAATACATTGTACTCTTAATAATGTTAATATTTTCAATTGGAAATATGGTAGCAATTTTATTCTGTCATACATTTACTTTCAATTGCATGAAAAAAAAAATATTTCAACTGCAATCATCAACCTGTCATTCAGTAAAAGCAAGAATAAACTTTGATGCTCCGGAAGAGTATCAGTAAGCAGTAAAAGTAACATAAAAGCCTAAGTACAAGGCCATCAGGAATTTTCTCTTTATCTTTATATTCAAAATTTACTATTTATTTGTCATGTTTGTAAAGCTTTTTATAATTTGGTTAATTTTATTTAATTTCAGATTTGAGCACAGATAAACTAGTAAGGAACCCTTGCAACAGTGTGTTAGAGGTATTTATATGATGACAAATGTGTTTTTATCACCATAGCTTTTTATGCCCCATCTTGGAAAGTAGGGGGAGCTCCAATCCCAAATGTTTTGAGATGGAACATTATGTCTTTTGGACATATTCTCATTTTTACCAAATCTTTGTTTCTGTCATACCAGTTAGTATACAGTACTTTTTAAATTTGTTGGATCAAACATTACAAAATTATCAAATCTGCTACAAAAGCTGAGGAATTACATGTAAGAAACTAGGGAAAAAATCGACTTTTAATGGTTCTTTTGCCAAAGTGAAATGACAATAAAATGATTAGGGTAGGGAACAATTTATAGGGTAGGTTGGGTTGCAGGAAACAAGTCTATATTTTTTTCCAAACTTTCATTTGATTTTGTAACCCCCCTCTCTAGTGTTATGTAATATATATAAACATATATAACAATACAGTTCTAAATAAAATTTATTACCGGTAATAATTTATAAAAAAATTCTCTTTTACATTTACTTTGAAAAGTTTAAATAGTACACACTTTGTTTGTCAACATGGGAATAGGCTCATAACATTGAAGTTGCTTTATTTTTAGGTAACTGAATCCAATGTGGATTGTTTACAGACTGGTTCGCATAGCTTAGCAGAAGTTGATGCAATGGGCCAAACTGTAAGTTGAATGATTTTTTATACTCTCTTCCTGCAAAACCAATTTTGGATCATATTGGAATTAACCCATTATCTTGTATGGTAAGCACAGTTTCTCCTTATTAACTTCTTAACATGTATTATGGATTTTATACACATCTGTTCTGAGATAGCCTTATTGTCCCTTATCTTTTGCTTTTTCATAAACAAATGGCTTGAGAAGCTTAAAATTAATTTTGTATGGCCTAACTGAATGCCTAGTTCAATTTAAAATGAAATTAAAGTTATCTTTTTGCATTTAAAAAACTTACGGTAATTTATTAGCAGGAATAAGAAAAAAAAGAAATGTATGTATACAGTACATTATCAAATAATGAGATGCAATGGTGGTTAAGATTGTTTAAAAATTTTAAACCAAATTGTTGAGTCGATTTAATTTTTTATGATAATTCCAATTCTTTTTGTGTTTGGTGGACTATTATAAAGTTTGTTGTTTTTATTTTCAGATGCCTGACATCCTTGATTCAACTGCTTCATGCTCACAGCCTAGTTTATGTTGTCAATCTGTTACTGACTCAGACGCATTTAGTCAAGCTGCAAGTTTAACAACATTTGATTCATAGCTTAAACATGTCGCTATATTTACACAATATATGTCATTATACCCCCTGCTTGAATTTAGCTGGGCTAATATGAAGCTAATCTCAGAAACCTTGCATAAGAATCTTCAATCATTTGATATTTAGTAGAGTGGTTTGAAATGGCAAACTTTATTCCGAAATGATTTTCATACCTATTGAACTGCTACTTCCTGTGTGCATGTCTTATTGACCAACTCCCCTATTCATTTGTATTTGATTTTTACAGTTTTTAATGTACAATTGTTTGTATGTTCGTAAGAAATTCACAACACAAGTTTGTGTGGTATTTATTAAAAGCAATAGATTTATCGTATTTTTAAGAAAATAATTGGAGGGTTAATAATAATTTTAAAAAAAACAGGGTGGTCTCATAGGCACAAGTTTGTTACATAACCAATAAACATGCTTTTCTTATACTATAGTCATCCCAAGGATCAAGTTGGAGTGTTGATAATAAAGAATCAGAAGTTGGACTGAAGAACGTAAATACCGCATTGTCGCTGTTGTCAAATGGTCGCCTCAGTCCATTAAAGTATCAAGTCAATAAGGTCATTGATCAGTTACATCCATCTTCAAAGAGAATGTTGAAGCGCAAGGCAACATCTGCCATTGAAGAACTGTTAAATTGTTTCGCTCCTGGACAATCATCAGAACTGAAGAAGTTAATAGAGTTGAAGGCAGATGATGAAAAGACTTGTCAGAACCCAAATGTAACATCAACTATTATAAAATTATACAGAAACAGTAGTGATAGTAGGATCAAAAGACAGATGCTTTCTCTAATTGTTAAAGATTTTACCAAACAGAAACTACAAGAAATGATTCCTGATTTAACTGTTTATAGTATTGATCAGGCTAGATTACATGCTTCAGTTCATGGTGAAGGTATATATTCAAAAACTGTCTATCAAATCAAGCATTGTTAATACATGATTTTTCATAGCTTTTCCGGAAAAATCCCTCAAGTATACAAGACATTATCACGTGACTTTACCAGTTTGTAAGTCAAACTGGTTTGATGCCCTGTAGAGGTTTTCAAAAGTGTTTGTGAAAGCATGAAAACTATAATTTATCTCTTTAGACGGAAAATACTTCAATTGAATGAAAACTTTAATAAACAACAAAGCAATATCTATTTTGATCTATTGCTCTTTATTGCACCAGAAGTGGTCATGCCTAAAAAAGTATAATAAAAGTAGTTTCTCCAGATTTCCAAGCCATTCCGCACTAACTTGAAACTGATGTATTGTCTATTGGAAGATGTTATGTCACTCAAAAATAATTCTAAAGACAAAATAAAAAATGTAGAAGCAAGTACTAGTATAAAAAGGAGCAAAGTTTCAATCATATAAGGCATATAGTTCTTGAATTCCCCAAATAATTATTTTGCTACTTTATGCACTGACATTTTCAATCTCTGAATCATTGCAGCATAAAATTACAAAGAAAGTCATTGCAAAAAAAAAAAAATTGAATTGGGCAATTCTTAGACACTGAAAGAAGATCTTTTATTCAAGGTCAATTAACAGAGAAAAAGATTAATTCAGATTCTCATACATGTACTGTAGTATTCCATTTATTTTTGTGGCATTCTAAATTTGCTGCCAATTTTTGTACATGTATGTTGTGTCATGTCAACATATTACTGATGTTTATGTCTTCTATTTTAGGTTGTGTTGTTCCAAAACCAGAAAAGCATCATCGTCAGAGACTTGACCAGGAAAAACTAGCCCATGCTTTAGATTTCTTCTTCAACCCTTTATTTCATCAGGTTTGTTTTATTAACAAGTGAATCCGGCCAATGCTTACTAGTGATACCCCTGCTCCCCAAACTAAGCCATGCATACAAGTTTAAATACTCAGTTAACAGGAAGTAGTTGACCTAGGAACATAAAATCACTATACACCATATGGTACTATAGAATAAAGCTGCATACAAAATATCAGACCTCTATCTCATGTAGTTGCTTGGGAAACTGTGACGGAAATTTTCCATTTTTATGTCCATTATGTGTAAAAACCTAAGTATACGGTAAATGAAAGTAGACTACCTAGGAGCATAAAATTTGTATACACCATTTGGTGATAAAGGATAAAGCTGTATACAAAATATCAGAACTCTATCTCATGTAGTTGCTTCGAAAACTGCGACGGAAGTTTTGTTAGGGACGAACGGACTGACAGACAGACAAGGGTAAAACAGTTTACCCCCCTCTTCTTCAAAGCAGGGGTATAATAACAGCATTAAACATAATGATTGCTGTAAAAGTATCATTTTATACCCTCACTTGTAAGAGAGGCGCTATATTGCAATCACCATATCCATATGTCCGTACGGTTCAAACTTTTGTAACAGATTTCTCTGCTTCTACTGAAGGGGTTGATTTTAAATTTGGCACAAAGCTCAAGCATGATGGGTTTCACTGTTCCTCTTAACTACAACTTAAAAAATCGTGTCTATAGACATCAACAATGCCATATCATAATAAGATTGCTAAAATTTGCAGTTGTATAAACCTGAATAATCATTATGCAAATAATGTAATTAACAATTTGTTTTTCTTCTTTCCAGGTCAGTTCTTATGGAACAAAAGAGATGAAACTAGATAGCGGAGAAAATGTGGAAATTCCAGAGATAGTGAGGACACTATGCCATGCTAATCTTGTAAATGCATACCAAGCATTCTGCAAAGATTTAGATTTCACACCGCTTTCAAGGTCATCATTGTTTGAAATCTTAAGGATTTGTCCGGCATCTAAGCGCACAAATCTAAAAGGCCTAGATAATATAGCTGCTGATGGAGCAACTGCATTTAATACATTAGCCCAAGTCTTCAAGCAGTTGAAACCTTTCATTGTTGAGTATGTTTATTACACTTATATATACACTTCAAAAATAGTTATACATAGGTAGAAAATTCCCTGTATAAATACAAACCTACATCATTTTAAAATAATATTGCCAAGCTTTTCTGCAACAGATATTTTTACCTAAGGGCTATTCCAGTTAAACATACCTCTACCCCCAGGAAGGCACAAGAATTTGCTTCTATGTACACTATCAAAATTGCTAATCATCACAACAGATTTCAATATGAACTTTGAAATAACTTCTATTGGTGAATGATAGTAAAATAATTTGTCTTCCTGGGGGTACATTTCAGTCAAGCACACCCAAAAATTTAATCAATTCAACTTTAATTTCAATGCATTCAGGCCTGTCAACTTTTAAGTTCAAAATCAGGTTTTTATGTATTTCTATGATCTTTACTATTATATTTATTATAAAATTATGACCAAAAAAATCAAGAAAATCCACGAAAATTGGGAAATTTGGCAGTCCAGATGCATTTTTCAACACATAATCTGTAGCTTGCATTAGATATAACAGTTAGGAAACCATTGATCCAACCTTTGAATTGAATATTGCTCTTGATATAGCTTTTACATGCACCAGATTTTGAGGTTAGCTAAACCTTATTTTCAATTAACTGTGACTAAATATTCATCTGATCGTGAACAACACAAAATTCAAGATATTAACACAGTAAATATTTGTTTTTAAAATTGTTTTTTGTTTGTTTTGCTTTGTTTTCTTGAAACCAAATGATTTCATACAACAACTCTTGTTTCTTTTAGTCCTGATCTGAAAGATGACCTTTTCAAGACAGAGACTGATCTACAAGCTTTCAACTTATATATCAAAACAGATTTAAAGATGCACATAACACTTGACGATCCGTGCCCTGACCATTGCCTCATGTTTTCCTTGTCGGATCCCTCAGATGTATCGCTTCAGAAGCAGTGTAACCATGAACATGACATGGTGTGTGACAGATGTGACCTGTTTAAGAACTCACTAATCAACTTAAAAAAATGTATATCAGAGTTGAAAGGTATTTTACTGATAGTCATGATAGTTATGGAGTAAAGAACTTGCCTTAACAATTTTAATTAAAAATTTGAATTTCATGGAACTTGACACTTATTTAATGTTATAAGGTAAGGGATATACCTTCTGATTTTTAAGTTAATAACTAGACAATTGTAAAGTTCACACTTTTTGCCAAGAAGAGGATCTTAAGCCATGCTCTTGTTTAATCAGTAATTGAAAACGTCAAATTAAAGCATAACCAGTCTTGAATTGCCTGTAAGTCTAAAATTTTTAACTCTTGCATAGTAGCTTACTACACATTAAATAAAAATGAATAATAGAGTACTAAAAATTTATTGAAATTTCAAATACTTAGTAATTTGAATGTCCTTTTTCCAGATGTTCCAAGTGAACTTCAGTCTGAATTATTGAATGATATTGAAGTAGCTGAGAGCAATATCCTGTCTTGGAAACAACACTTGTCACGCTGTATAAATCAGGATAGGTGCAGACAACAGTTGCTAGAGAACTTAGAGGAAGAGGAAGTCTTGATCATCATGGATTGGGCCATGAAGTTCCTTCCTATGGTTTTTAGAGAGAAGCAGTCTGATTGGTTTGGGCAGAAGGGGTTAAACTGGCACATTTCTGTTTGCATTTTTAGAGATGGAGAATCTAATCTTATGGTAATAAAAAATTATAAGTTACCGGTATTTCAAATAGTTTGAATGTATCATAATATATGTACAAGTCATTAATAGCTTGTTAGGCAAGACAGTTTAAAACTTTTTTCATCATGTTATGATTTGTAGTACATATCTGCATCCTATAAGAACCATGAGAGTACATAAAACTATAGAATTCACAAGAACTACTTATAATCCCGTTTTGTAGAAGAGGGGGTATACTGTTTTACCCTTATCTGTCCATCCATCCATCCATCTGTTTGTTTGTTCATCCGTAACAAAATTTCCTTCACAATTTTCCCATGCATGTAAAATTCCACAACTTTGATAAATGAATGACTTGATGTTTGAATTTATTCTGAAATAACTGATAAAGTTTCTAAACTAATGCTATATACATAAAAAAATTAATCAATAAAATTTAATCAATGAGGTCTGAAAAATGTACACAACATTAACATTACATAAAGTTAAATAACTTTAAAAATAGAAATTCAGACTTTCGTATGTCCTTCATCAGCATAAAAATGTAAATATATATGTTTATGTTTCTTTGGTACTTAAAAATATGGTTCATATTTTTTTCTTTAATTTTTGTAGCACAGAACCTATGCCCATATCTTTGATCAGGTCAAGCAAGACTGGTTTGCTGTTGTTTCCATCCTTGAAAATACTTTATGTACACTAAAGAGCCAGCTACCGACTATTAAAAGGGCTTTCATCAGAAGTGATAATGCTGGCTGCTATCACTGTGGCAATACACTGCTGTCAATTCCTGGAATATCAGCCAGGACTGGTTAGTTTAAATTAATGATTAATATAAAGACATTTATTTTTCCCAGTTGCAACACAAATCAAGGACATAGAAATAATAAGCATCTGTCTGTCACACAACTTTTCCGAAAACAGATTTCTCAGCAACTATCAATTGCAGGCTTTTGGTATCTGGTAGGGGTCCCATATGGTGGAGTGCATTTTCTTGTCAGTTGCTTATCCACTCCCTCTTTAACTAGTCGCAGGTTAACCTAGAATCTGTTCTTGATTTTGTTGTTTTTGTGGATGACAGATAAGAACAATAAATAAAAAAGAAACAAAGTTTTAAATATCGACTCTTTGAAGCAACATCCATGTGCACAACCAATGAAATGCATTTTAAAAACACAAAAAATAATTCCTCAGTGCATGTTTAAATGACAGAAAAGTTATTTTAAGCTATTAACTCAGACAGATAAATTGACACCCGTATCAGATATACCACTTTCAAGTCAGATGAGTAGAGGATAATGAGTTTGTCACATTGATTGTAAATTATAATCTTTTGAATGCAGCAGCATAAGATAAAACTTGTGCATCCCAACATGGTACAGCATAGATTACACATATTCAATGTTTAATGCAAAACTAATGTATTTTTAACCAGTAATGATAATTGTGAATGCTTTTATGGATATGCTAACTTTAGAAATGTTGAGTCCTCAGGCTTCAAAATGAATTTTATTAAAATAACATGTATCACTTTTATTAGGTATACAGATTAAAAGGTATGATTTTAGCGAGGCACAAGATGGAAAGTCATACTGTGATGCAAAGATTGCCCACCTAAGAAGTAAGATTAGACAATATGTAGCTTCTGGCAATAATGTTAAGACGGGGATGGACATGAAGCATGCAATAGATCACTTGGGAGGAGTTATGGGTTGCCAGGCTGCATATGTTGAAATAGACCAAGAAAGTTACAAAGAGGCATCCAAAACAAAGACCATCTGGAAAGGCATTACCAAGATCTCCAATTTAGAGTTCAGGTATATACATGTATAATGAATACAGAGGGCATACAAGTTAAATTTTTATGCACTGTTTAGAAAAGTTTGTTTGAGTCTTGGTTTGTGGGAAGTATGGTATCCTAAATGAAACTGTATCATGTTTATATTCATATACTGTACACCAGGCTATGAACAAAAATTAAAAAAACACCATAACATAAAACCTGTCTCATTAACCTCATAGGTGATTGATTACAAAAAAAGAAAGTAGGGTGTACTTGGGTTTACCTTCAAATATCATCAAAATCCTTCATATATATGTACTATATATTAGGATATAAACATAGAAAAATCACCATAAAGTTTTTACCTGTTTCATCAACTTTATGGTTGATGGATCACAGAAAAGCAGCACCTACTGACCTTGTTGAAGACTGCTGGCGATTTTTCATTGTTGTTTTTCTAAAACACCGCTTGTTATGTGAGCTGTGTCGCGTACACTTATTCCACATATCATTATTTTCTATTAGGCGAGTGTGTCCAATATCTCCTGTTTTTGAAGCCAGCTTTGACTAAATTAATGTCAGAAAAGTAAAGTATTATTTACAAAAAATGAAAGAGTTGATTTCAATTTTTTTTTAAATCATAATCAACATTTTTTTTGTATATCTATTTCAGAGGAAACAAGATTGTATCCTGGAAAGCATTTGGAATTGGAAATGGAAGTATTTTGTTAGAAGATGATGTAAGAAAAATGCACCGCTTCCCAATATCAACTACCAACTTAGTTATTTTGTCTGATTTTACCTTACCAACAATGGCAAATGGCAAAATAAAGTTGAAGCGTGAAAATGAGCATACAGAAAGTAACAATCAGAGGTCTGAAGATGGTCTTCCTCAGGATCTGGAGTCGAGTAACTGTTTTACCTGTATAGAACCTGGTTGTTCTAGAGTGTTCCAGACCTATTCAGGCTTTGAGTCCCATATTCTGCTAGGGAAACACAACACTGTGCTTAACAAGTCATCCACATATGACAGCGTAAAGATCAGGTGGAAGGAGACTTGCTTGAACATTACGGAATCCCTCTTACTAAGAAGAGAAGCAAAAGTGACTCCTGGCATATCAACAACAGTCATGGGCTGGGCTCTCAAAAAAGATAGAAAGGCTCAAAGGTTTACTGAAAATGTCAAGACATACCTACGTGGTGTTTTTCATGTTGGGGAGCAGAGTGGAAGAAAAGCCAACCCAGATGATGTGTCGAGAAATATGCGAGTTTGTCGGGATGAAAATGGACAAAAGATGTTTAGTCCAGAAGAGTATCTACAACCCAGTCAGATTTCATCTTTCTTCTCTCGTATGTGTGTTATGGCACGTAACTCGAAGCAGCAAACCATTGACGATGAAGATTTAGCTCCTGCCTTGACTTGGATAGACACTATGGAAGCAATGGACATTATAAATTCTTAAGAATTCATCATTTATGTCAGAATTTGAAAATTGTCTATGGCCCATCATATGTTGATTGGACATATAGTTTTACCCTTGTCCATATGTATGTCTGTAAGGCTTTGGTTAAGTTGGGGGTCCATACATGTGACAGATCTGTGATGACAAAGCTGGAGTTTAGATTTTTTTGGCTGAAGATTGGACATAAAACAGGGGATTTTCAATACTCATTAAAATTGCATTTCAATGTCAATTGGGGACACTAGCATGTACCTGGTTAATCTCCAACTGTTTACACAATTATCAGGTCAATTATGGCAATAAACCTTTAATTAAAGGCATATTGTCTACGAAAAATATTTTTTTGTAAAACCAAAAAATTGTCGTCAGACTATTCGTTTTGTTTATTTAGAAAGATACAAACTTTCAAAATACCACTAGGGTTCTTTATTACTTCAAAAATTGAAAAATAAATAATATTTGTAAAGCTTTACAAAAATTCATATTCATGAGATGTAGATGAGCTGTAAGCATGCGCACTATACTTTCTTTGATTGAAAACTTCAATAGTTCTTGCACGTGGTGCATAATCTGTTTCTCGAAGTTTTAGCTCGGAAGAAAATTTAAACGGCAACCGAATATTAGAGCTACTTAATGAATAAAACTGACAATTATTGCCTGTATTAATTTTTGAATGTTATTTTAAAGGTAAACACGAAAAATATCGGTATTTTTTCAACATATCAATGTATTCGGGGACAAAACTCGAGATTCCGCTTAGTGTCCGTGTTAAAACTACTCAGTCTAAATCTGTGTCAATGTGACGTAGTGCAGGTAAAAAAAATATCAATCAATATTGTCGAGCTATTTTGATCAAAATAAACTACTTTTGAGGCAAAATTTGTAGCAAATTTGTTTTTCAATATTCATTTTATTGCATTTCGGTCTAATTCACACCAAAAAATTGAGGGGTAAAAAAAATGAGTTTGCCGTAGACAATATGCCTTTAAGACCCTTACCTGTTAAATTAACGTCTGCTAATTGACAAACCCCTAAAACACCAGAAATGTTTTATGACTGAACAATGTCTATAAACTAAAATTTTGTCATGTCTTGAAAAAGCGGCAGATTACACAAAAAGTTTGCAGAACTGGAGATGGATAAAAAGTCCGAAGATTTCTTCTCACGGCGGGAGAATCCCATGTATGGGGTAAATAATTCATCACTAGATGCATCTTGGGTAACAGGACACCACCAATTAGAAATTGGGGCAATGTGACTTATATTCAATGCATGAATGACTATGATTAATTTTTTGGTAAAGGTCCATATTCCAGGTAATACATGTTGGCGATCAATGACATTTCAAGAACAGGAGGGCCATTCTTTGACTCATAGACATATTATTATGAAAGTTACACGAAGGAATGCATTATATAAAGATGTTTATGAAGAAATATATACATATCTTTTATAAACCTTTATGGTTCTATGAATATTATTATTGTAGATTTGGATCTTGTCAGAAACTTAACAAAATGCCCCCCCCCATGCCATATGAACCAAATTTTTAACTTACTTCTTATTTACATTGCAAAAGGCAAAAGGAACAATATTTTATGAAATTTGAGCCTTACTGATGATAAGAATAATCAATTCAAACTCAGTTGGGATTGAAAAAATATTTGCGGATTTTTGTGATTTTGGGATTATTTGGCATATTCGAAGGTCAATTTTGGAAAAATTACCCTATGTGTATCTGGTGAATTTTTTATATGTTGAAATATAGTATTAAGGCTATAAAATCATTTGAAAAACATTGCATTATCATTAAGGATAATGTGTTAAAAATTTAGTTGAATAATCAATCATTCTGAAAAAATATCCTTTTTTGGTTGCTAAGGACTTGTTTACCTAGCAACCAAGGTTATATGCTAACTTTGTAACAAATTTTACTTTATATTTTAATTTTGAAGATACTTATTGACTATTTTCATAGTACACAATAAAATGTTTTGGAGTTTCTATTGTTTTGTTTTGGAATGAATATGTGGTGGGGAGGGGTAGTTTTACCCTCTGTCAACAGCTGTTTAACCTCTGTTATTGAAGAGCTTATTTAAAAAATTTCCAAATGAACTAACAATGCTAAAAACATTAACAACATCAAAAATAGGTTGTATTAAATCCATAAACAGCAAAATTTAATTAATTTGAAATTTGGCATAAATCACCCCCTGCATGATTCTTAGGTGGACTGGCACTTAATACAAATGGAGATATTTGATGCTTCCACATGGTAAAAACAGCCTGTAACCTGGAGACAATTTAGAGGAGACTTACTTCTTTCAGTTGCATAAAAAATATCTACCATGAGAATTCATGATAAACAACCTGCTAACTTAGTAAAGAATGCTTATAAATCAAAGTTTAAGAATTTTAAACACCCTTGTGAATGGTATTTGGCTAACCTTTAGTTTTCAGGGATTGGGAAGGCAGGGGGGCCATGGGCCATAGGCACATAAAAAATGAAAATGGCCCCCTCTCATCTCAAAAATTTATATAGAATATTAAGAAGTGGCCCCTTGAAATTTTGAATTTCCATAAAAAAAGTGGTAAATGGCCCTTTGTCAAAAATTCCTCCCAATCCTTGAGTTTTACTGTGAAAGTACTTTAATTCATTGGTCTATTTTCTTGAATTGGGAATATACTGCATATTTGTGTATATGTGTATTATTAATTTATTGTTTTTACAAATTCTTTATCAAAAGCAATGTAAATATCTTAACTGTTGTTGTTTGCCTCACATACAAAATCTACAAAATTGGTACCCAACCAAATGAAGGGAGTACGAGCCTCAGAAATTTAACATTTTCGGGATTCTCAGCTTTTATCCATTCTTCTTCTTCTTTCTGGTTCTAGCGTTCCTTCGGTAATTGAAGATCATACGCTGGGCGTCTAAAAATTTTGAATTTTGAGTATATACATGATGACTGCCAAAATTTGTGCAATAAAATCAAAGTGATAATACAAAGAAACAATTTGAAGTGATTAAAACTATATACATTTGATAGCTTTGGAGTTATGGGTAGAAGATCGGAATAAGAGCAGGTTCAGTAACCAGGCTCTTAAATCCATCAACTGTGGTGGCTGTAGTAAAGTTTTGAGGTAGTTTGTTCCATTGTGTAATTGTGTGTGGGAAAAATGAATATTTATAGCAATCTTTTGAGGTCTGTATATGTTTGAAAGAATCGGGGTTGCTGTGTCGTGTTCTACTGTCTGATGGTATAAGTATGTTTGATGCTGGTACTGCTACTAAGTGATGTATAATTTTTTATAAGAAAACTAATCTGTATCTAAGATGTCGGACTTTAAGGGGGTGCCAGTTAAGATCTGTGTACATGTCAGTGACTGAGCTTGTGTTATGATACCGATTACAAGTGAAGCGGGCTGCTCTGCGCTGGACTTTTTCGATCTGGTTGATTTGTTGTTTTTGATGTGGATCCCAAATGGTTGTACAATATTCCAATTTTGGCCGAACAAGAGCTTTGTATGCATGAGATTTTACTTTTTCAGATGTGATTTTGAGGTTTCTTCGTATAAAGCCTAAAGATTGGTTTGCTTTTGCTGTCATATTATCAATTTGTTTGTCCCATTTTAGATTTGATTGAAGTGTAATGCCTAAATATTTTGTGGATTCAACTTTTGAAAGAGAGTGTCCATGGAGTTTATAAGTAAAAGTATGCGGATTTCGTTTTTGTGTGATGCTAAGAATGTTACACTTGTCTGGATGAAAATGCATCAACTAGTCTTTTTCCCACTTGCCAGCCGCTTCAAGATCTTCTTGTATTTTTTGACAGTCACCAGGTGTTTTAATTTCTATATAACTTATGCTGTCATCTGCGAATAATCTTAATTTACTGTGTGTCATGTATTCTGCAAGATCGTTTATATAGATTAAGAATAATATGGGGCCAAGTACTGTGCCTTGAGGGACTCCAGATGTTACAGGAATGTTTTCAGATGTTGTTCCCTCAAGGACTACATTTTGAGTTCTATTTGTTAAAAAGTCTTTTATCCAGCTGTATGCATTTGAGTTAATTCCATAGTGACTGATTTTGTAGAGTAGATGGCGATGTGAAACTTTATCAAAAGCCTTTGCAAAGTCCATGATAATAATGTCTGTTTGTATGTTGTTGGAGGCTTTTGATAGATCTTGAATAAAAGATGTTAACTGTGTTTCACAGGAACAGGATGATCTGAAACCATGTTGAAAGTCATATAAAATGTGATTATGTTCAAGATGTTTCATTACTTGGCTTGTGACTACATGTTCTAATAACTTACAACAAATGCAGGTTAGGGAGATGGGCCTGTAGTTGATTGGATCATGTTTGTCGCCTTTTTTAAATGCTGGACAAACACTTGCATGTCGCCAATCATTTGGAATTTTGCCAGTGTCAAGCGATTTTTGAAAAAGGAATGTTAATATTGGTTAAATGTATTGACTGCATTGTTTTAAGATGCGCCCATGAATTTGGTCTGGTCCAGCTGCTTTATGAATATTTATATTATTGAGGAGTTTTGTAATACCAGCTTCTGTAATTTGTATGTCTGACATTTGTGGATATATATGATGTCCTTTATCTGGAATAGGGTCATCTGTTACAGGTGTGAAAGCATTCTGAAACTGTAAATTAAGAGCATTTGCTTTTGATTTGGGGTCTGAAGTTAGAATACCATCTTTTCTTAGTGGGGGAATATTTGAGCTTTCTGATTTTGGGGTTTTGATGTAGGAAAACAGATTTTTGGGAATCATTTTTGAAGTATTGGTAACATGGTCATCAATAGGTATTCCACATATCATATTTTCAATATACTTCCAATAGGACTCTCTTTTCTTTTTGGATATCATGCTTTAATTTTTTCAGCGATTCTGGTATTTTTTGTCCCTTTGATTTAAACTTTCTATATTTTTTATTATACTTTCTCATTTGTCTTTTGAGGCTGTTGTTTACCCATGGCAGATTTTATTTTGACTTATTGTGCATTAATCATAGGCGTGGTCGTCCACCAATTCCAACTGTTCAACTTTTCAAAGTAACTGGCTTGGCAATTTTATAAATTGCTTAGCCAGTTGGTTGAACAGATGAAACCAATTGACAAGAAAAAAGCAGTGCAGTGCAGAAAAATAAAAGACCTTACCAACTGTTCTGTTTCAGAAATGTAATAATAATTTCAATGTGACTTTGTCATTTCGAAAACAAATAGCCAACAACAAAATGTAAAAGAATTCCAAAATGTGCAAATTTGATCTTTATAAAGTATGAATACCATAGGGCACATTGTTAATTTATAAAAATAAGTATAAATAATAGTAGATGCAAGAAAATAATGCAAGGTATTTTATTTTTGAAGGATTATTTGGTCACCTGTATAAAATAAAGAGAGACAATTTTTGTCAACTCAATAAATGTGATTGTCAATATAAAAGTCAAGATTATTGTCTCCCTTGAACGTTTTAAAGCGTAAAAAAATCCCTAAAAAAATAACGCCTTCAAAAATTTTCATGCACTTACTAGGCCTAATATATATTGATATAAATTAACAATGTGCCCTTTGGTATTTAGACTTTATAAAGATTTAATTTGCATATTTTGGAATCCTTTTACATTTTGTTATTGGTTATTTGTTTAAGAAATGACTGAGTCGCATTGAAAATAATAATAAAACAGAACAGTTGGCATGGTTGGTAAGATAATTATTTTTCTGCACTGCACTGCTTTTTTTCTTGTCAATTGGTTTCATCTGTTCAACGAATTGGCTAAGCAATTTATAAAATTGCCAAGCCAGTTACTTTGAAAAGTTGAACAGTTGGAATTGGTGGACGACCACGCCTATGATTAATGCACAATAACATTTTTTGTGGTATGTTTTTATCTATGCTTTCGTGTAGTGAATTTTTGAATGTTTCCCATAATTCATTGATGTTACTTGTGTCCTTCATTAGAGATAACTTTTTATGTAAATCTTGTAGGTCTTCTTCTATCTTATTCCAGTTGGCTTGCTTATACTTATAAATTTTGCGTGTTGTTGTTTGACATCGCTTTAGTGATAATACACATTCTAAGCAGACTATATCATGGTCAGCTTCACCAAGAGGAGGTATTGTTTCTATTTGATCTATTATTGCTGGATAGTTTGTAATAACCAAGTCTAATATTCTATCATTTCTTGTTGGTTCTTTTACTATTTGTCTTAAACCGTGATCATGTATTATGTCTAATAATTGTTGATGTTGTTTTTGATTTGGCTTCCCAGGGACAACACTATCTGTTTCCCAGTTCATATGACCTAGATTAAAGTCTCCGCCTACAATGATAACAGACTTTGAATTAGAATTTATTCTACCTAACGACTGGTTTAGAGGTTCTAAAGAGATGTCATCATCAGGATGTGGATGATAGTAAGCACATATGTAACACTTTCTTGCATTGGAGATTGTGAGTTCAGCCCATACCATCTCACAGTCAGTTTGAAGTTCTTTTACTTCACTTGACAGATATTTATTTGATACTGCTATTAAGACCCCTCCGTAGCATAGGCCTTTATTGTTGGGTGTTCTATCTTTTCTGTATATAGTAAACAGATCTTTAGAAATAAATTCATATGCAGATGTTTTGGGGTCAAGCCTTACAAATGCCTTACAAAATTTCCTACATGTTTTTCTAATATTTGTTCAGAACTAATTAGAGAAGGTCCTAATAAACATCTTTTAAAAATGTCAACCAATTCTAATTATAATTTCTATGTTAAAATAGAACAATAATTTTTTCAATGTACACATGTAACTCCTATGAAAAATCTAGAGAAGTTTTTTTCCCGCCATATTTTTAGGTGGTTATATCTTGAAAATGACTCCATGTTATTGAAAACTTTTTTCATAAAGTCTTGCTATTTTGAGCAATTCTTTTCAAATCATCTATTTTCAATAACTTTTAATTACAAAAAAAAAATCAGGCTTGTACTCCCTTAAATACTTTCTCAGTATACCAACAAAATGTTTACTCAAATGCTTTTTAAGATTTCTAAAAATAACCATATTTATTTTTTTATTTGTAGGCATGGGCAAAATCAGAACAGACAATATTATCCAAACATTATCCTAAAGCTAATCACATAGTCATAAACAGTGCAGACAGACATATGTTGTACAGACATCCCAAAGCAGTTATAGACCCTGTTAACAGGCTCATCAGACAATATAAAAATAGAATCAAATCTAAAAATAAATAATATTATCAAATCAAGTTGTTCTTTTCTGTGTGGTAATTATATTGGGTCCAGACAACTCATAAGTACTTATACCTGTGTGGAGATTTATAGGAACCACCCAGTCTCTCTACATAGATTACTGTGGTTTCATTTATCAATCTTGATACACCACAAAAAGTAAATTTAACATTGAACAATATGCTGCAGATTTCAGAACAACTAATTTTATAAGAATTCATGAACTTTTCAATTTTTATCAAACCATGAAAAATGGTACACATGAAAATAAATGAATCCACAGTATCTTATAAGCAAAAACCTATTTAACTACTTTAGGTGATTTTGACTTTTAAGGTTATTTTCTCTAAAGAAATAACATAACATTGTATTATTAAGGGGAGATAACTTGACTGCAGATTTTCACAACTTATTGCCCAATATGAAACTCATGGTATTCTTTTTGTGCTTTTACTAAGTTCTAGTTTTATTCTTCAGAAAATTCTTTGAATTAAATTTTATGAGCATAAGTTTTTAACACAAGAGTGGAGTGAGTGGACACTTGAGTGTGTTGCCTGTCAGTGACATTTCAGAGCTAAATTTTATGTTTTTTACATGTGTTGCCCAAGGTGAAAGCAGGTCTAGTAGTTGGGTTACTCTGTCTGTCTGTCTGTCCGTCCGCGCGCTATGGGGTGCCTGTCTTGTGTAATCTGAATCTCAAAAACCAAACGCTAGATCTTTCTGAAATTTTACACAGTGATTACAGATATTTTGAAAATGTGCACCTCTCCTTTTGGGATCTTTTATAATTTCGTTTAGAAATTATGGGCCCCCTCTTTTTTCGTTTAGAAAAAAGGTGGTTTCAATGTAGAAAATTATTTAAGAAAAGTTAGAAGACAACTTGCACCTAGTAATGAAAAACTGAGCAACAACTCACAAATAAATACATTAGGCACCCAAAACCAATCAGATCTACTTTAAAAATAGAAAGTGAAAATCTAGTGTCAATGTTTCATAGAAATCCATTGAGTGGTTAGAAGGAATTTCAAATAAGAGATCATCTAATGGTTTGCTATGGGAAATCTATCCAATTACTTGAATTTAGAAGTTGCACTTACAAAGATTGTGCTTCCTGAAAATCCGTTAGGTAGTATAGGACAAGTTTTTGAGAACAGATGTGACCTGCTTTCATCAAATGGTAACTCCATGATTTCTACGACTACCACAAAACCAGTTTGGATTAATTTTCAAATAGAGGTGCACATCTACCGTACATTTAAAGTCGCCTCACCAATATTGTATGTACCGATGGGCCGGTTAAAGGTAGCACCATGCAAAGATTGTTTTTAGTCCAACCGTCACTTTATAAGGTACATGTATACATTAATATCCCACTAACACCCTTGCAGGTGGCCTTAAATTTCATGTGACATTTAAGTGTTCACCAACATGTCAGTTGAGGAGAAGGAACAATCGTAATAGTTTGTTCTTATTCAAAATGCATTTTTAACGCCAAAAATTCATACTGCAAAAACTCTGCTATCTTAAAACAAAATAAATGCATCTATGTAATAAGATATCTAGGTCCTACTATTATTTATTTGTCCTGATATGCCGTTTTAGTCAACCTATGCTATAGCGAATCATATGTACTCATCAAGGTACTTTAGAGTATTAGTGCTTAATCTATCTATAGAATGTTGTAATAATAGAAGCTAATCTTTTTGATCAGTTAAACTCGCACCTTCATTGAAAATGAAAACTACTCATATGTAGGTGATTTTTACCTGAAGGAAAAAAACTCCCATCTCTGAGAGATACCGGTATTGCTTATATCTATGATTTTTGCAACTAAATATTACTTTTTTAAGAATTTAATGTCTTAAACAACTCTTTGACATTTATTTTGCACATTTTCTTTTGTATAAACACCCTTTTTAGCTCACCTGGACCGAAGGTCCATGTGAGCTATTACCATCACTTGGCGTCCGTCGTCGTCGTCTGTCGTCGTCGTCGTCTGTTAACAATTTTTCAAAAATCTTCTCCTCTGAAACTACTGAACAGAATTTAATGAAACTTGGTATGAATGATCCTTATGGTGTCCTGCACCAAACTTGTGTTTCGATTTTTGATCCGTCAAAAAACATGGCCACCGTTACTAAAAATAGACCAGGGGGGTCAGACTACAGTTTTTGGCTTGTAAATCAAAAAGTATAAGAGATAGATGAAATCTGATGCCACGTTACTGCTTCAGCATCAAAAGTTCTACAAATGTCTCCATTTGGTCGAAGTTGTCAGATGATTCCTTATAGGAGTTACAGCCCCTTAAAGGTGAAAAATAGCGTATTTGCATGTTTTTGGCCTATAGAATGAAAACTATTGTAGATAGAGAAAAGCTGTTGCTTGCTTAAATGTTCAGCTCATTTAGCTCTACAAAAGTCTCCATAGAGTCGAAGTTGTCAGATGACCCCTTATAGGGGTTACAGCCCCTTAAAGGCAAAAAATAGTGTTTTTGGCCTACAGAATGAAAACTATTGCAAATAGAGAAAAGCTGTTGCTTGCTTAAATGTTCAGCTCATTTAGCTCTACAAAAGTCTTCATAAGGTGAAAGTTGTCAGATGATCCCTAATAGGGGTTACAGCCCCTTAAAGGTGAAAAATAGCGTTTTTGCATGTTTTTGGCCTATAGAATGAAAACTATTGTAGATAGAGAAAAGCTGTTGCTTGCTTAAATGTTCAGCTCATTTAGCTCTACAAAAGTTTCCATAGGGTCAAAGTTGTCAGATGACCCCTTATAGGGGTTACAGCCCCTTAAAGGCGAAAAATAGTGTTTTTGGCCTTAAGAATGAAAACTATTGTAAATAGAGAAAAGCTTGCTTAAATGTTCAGCTCATTTAGCTCTACAAAAGTCTCCATAAAGTCAAAGTTTTCAGATGACCCCTTGTAGGGGTTACAGCCCCTTAAAGGCGAAAAATAGTGTTTTTGGCCAATAGAATGAAATTATTGCAGATAGAGAAAAGCTCTTGCTTGGTAAAATGTTCAGCTCATTAAGCTCTACAAAAGTCTTCATATGGTCAAAGTTGTCAGATGACCCCTTATAGGGGTTACAGCCCCTTAAAGGCAAAATAGTGTTTTTGGCTTAAAGAATGAAAACTGTTGCAGATAGAGAAAAGCTGTTGCTTGCTTAAATGTTCAGCTCATTTAGCTCTACAAAAGTCTCCATAGGTTTGAAGTTGTCTGATAACCCCTTATAGGGGTTACAGCCTCTTAGTGTTTTTTGATTTTTTAGAATGAAAGCAATTGCAAATAGAGAAAAGATTTTTCATGCTTATAAACATTCAGCTCATTTAGCTATACAAAAGTCTTCATAGGGTTGACATCAAGACCAGGTGAGCGATTCAGGCTCCTGGGAGCCTCTTGTTGAGCTATTTTGCCAATGTGAAATTTTCAACAGGTAAATCTTTTATACTAGGAAAAATTTTCCTTCATACGACAAGATAATCTCCTCTTTTTTGATGTGAGTTTAAACTGATCTTCCATTATAACACATTAAATAGGAGGATTAAGCACGGGTACTCCAAAGTGCCTTGGTGAGTCCCTGTTCAGCTTGGGTTAATTAAACATTGTATTTGCTAAAAGATTTTCTTCAAAAACTGTCCTGATGAACCTTAAACCTTCATATCTTTCTTATTATTTCACCAATTTCAATAAATGAGACACCATTGGAAAGAGGAATTGTTTTGCCTTCTCATGGGGTTTTTGATTACATGATTCCCATGCCATTTTAAAGGTGATTACTTGATTACAAGAGCAAATATTTAATGATTATTAGATTACCAAGGTTTAAATTATTGATTACTTGATTCCCATTGGGAAGAAGTTTTCTAAAAAAAATATATGATTAGTTGATTACTTTGGCAAAAAAGCTGATTACTTGATTCCTGGTACCCCCCATGAGGAGCCCCATTGTTACTCTTTATAATGATACCTACAGAAATAAACTACAATATAAAGCAGAAAAATAATGTTCAAAAGTAAAAATTTCAACATAACTGACTCAAATGAAATTAGCTCTCCCAGCATTAAAAATATCTTCTTAAAACTAATATCTGAATCAACACTGCATGACCTCCAAAATGGTGTCTCAAAATTTTCACATTCTATTCTCCAATAAAGCAATAATTTGTTTACAAGGCTTTATTGCATAAGGGGTTGCTATATTGAATGTGACATAAAATATTTTCTAAAGCTTTAATCTATTGAAAAATTTGAGATACGTATTTGTTGATAATAGATCTTTGAATATCATATCTAAAACCTATTTTGTTTACAGACAGCGGACACCAAATGATCATATTTAATATTATATACTCATATAAAAATATTTATTGAGATTTGCTTAGACGTGGTCACGTGACATGTGATATTTCGCTGGGTCAACTGGTAATCGTTGGGTCACATGGTAAGGTCACCCTCTTGTGAGATTTCGCAATTGAACCCCATGTTTTTTGCTTCAACATTGTATTGGTTGTATTTTTTTTTCAATGGAAACAGTTAAAATGTCTGAAATATGTTTCAGAATTTAAAATTGAATTAGTTTCATTCACGGTTCATCTTTATACTTCGGAAAAAATGACTTATATTTTACGTATTTTTTCAGTCTATGTGGAACCTTAGGTACACATTCAATTGCTTAATAAGGCATAGCAGTGTCTTGATAAATAATTTTTGCAGTCCATTTTTTATCATGTTTATTGAGGATTTCAATGAAAAAAACTGACAAATTGCTGAAAGATAATGTTCTACAGAGTTTTGTCCTAACACCAAGTTTCCCCCTTTTTCTTTGAAATGGTAAGGGCCAAAATCCCCTAACACATGAGGAAACTTTCTCTATTGGTTAGAAGCATCATTTTAAAACAATGTAACAATTCGTCAGCCCACTTAAATTAATTTTTTTTAATAAACCATTTGCAAAGACAAACACTTCTAATTGTTGTTTTTGGCCCCTTAATTCTCAAAAACGGTAAGAGATATTGCAAATCTGATTGTAAATTGCAGGCAGGGATTTTCACAAGGATTCCAATGAAAAAAAGATTTTCAAAATCGGACCACAAATATAAAAGTTGATTTTTGGGGTGTGGCCCCTTTTTGGCCCCCTGTAGCAATGTAACGGTGCAATATATATTAAAACCATTGACACATTTAGTTGACAGAATTTAATGTGGAATTTAATAAAAAAAGAATTTTCCAAATCAAATGAATAATAAACATTGTACAACAGTTTTGTCAATACACCCGTTTTAGCCCCTTTTGGCCCTTTTTTCTAAAATGGTAGGGGCCACAAACCCCAAATACAATATGAACCCTCCTTAAGTGGTAACAAACATCATATCAAAATTTCATAACAATCGGTCAATATTTACTCAAGTTATCGCACGAAACCAGTATGTCTACAGACGATGACGACAATGCCAACAACAACGCCAACGACATCGCCATAACATTATACCATCGCAAAAATTTTGCGGTCGTATAAAAATGGAACAGGGGGTAAATCCATGTTTTTTTGTTAATAGATCAAAAAGTAGAAAAGATAGAGTAAATCTGCATCTTCAGCATCAACAGCTCCACAAAACACTCAATTGAGTCAACGTTGTAGAAACTCCTTAAAGAAGTCATCTCCCCTTAATTGTCAAAATTGACAATTTATCATAATTCTTTTCCTGCTCTTTGAAAACCGTAAGTGCAAGAGTAAAATTTGGTGTTGTAGAGTTGTTCAGCTTATTGAGATCTACAAATATGATTTCAGGGTCAAAAATGTCAAATCAACCATTTTAGAGTTATCCCCTTGAACTGTATCAGATTTTACTTGATTTTTTTTAAACATTGTAATCTTTAGATTGTTTTCTGTCCTGACTAGTTTCTTTAATGTTACTTACCAAGTACATGTAATCCATGCTGCACACTATGTAAGAGGCTTTAGCAAAAGAGATCAGGTAAGTGATTCAGGCTCCCAGTTCAAGCTCCTGGGAGCCTCTTGTTTAGTTAATGAAAGTTGCATATTTGTCATTATGAATCAACTTAGCAGGCATAAAATCACTTGGCCTTATACTACTATAGGATGATGGTACATGCCAAAACAACATGTATTTTCCAAGAAAACAGATTAAAGCCATGTGGATTAAGGACTTTCCAGAAGACATTAAACAAGACATTAGAAGTAAGTTGTTTTAATGGTTAAATATAGGCAGTGGTTCTGATAATGGTATAAAATATTCAAAGATTTATACATGATTTTACAAACTGATGCATCAATTTTACATAACCTTGTATGTATATCCTTCACATATATTTGAGACTCATTTCCTTATTTGACAAGAAAACAATTGAATTTGTGACCATTTACTTTTAATATCACAGAATATAAAACAAAAAATACACAAATTATCAACAAGGATTTTTTTTATAAAGTTAAGACCTATATTATTTCAAGATGGAAAAAAAAGTGTTGAAATTACAAATTACTGTTTTTAATCAAGTCATAATTTTATATTAGTACCTTTTGCATATACATGTATTATGCTTGTGTGTAAATAAAGAACAAATGACAGAATTAAAAGAATTTTACAAAGGGGCCACGAAACCAAAAAGTCAAAGAAACTTCATATCAAATTCCCATTATTTCAATTCAAAGGTAACTAAACTACAATAAACCTAAGCTCTACCCATAACCATAAGTATTTATCATTATACACATTTTATAAAAATAGATATTAATAGAAATGGAAAAGCTATGCTAATGAGCAAAATAAATTTCTATCAAATGAACACTTTACAGTTGAGATTCATTGCCTTATACATGTACATGTACATTGTATGTCACAAATTACAAAACACAAGCCTAAAATTCATTGTGTCATTTTTTTTATGACAGAAATATAATGATAAAATTTAATATCTACAGTTAGACCTGTCTACACCAAATCTGGAATTATCTGAAAACCTGACTAAACCAAACTGGTTTTTAATATCTCTGCATTTTTACCCTGAATCAACCAAAGACCTGTCAATACAAAATATATTTCTCAGTCACAAATGGATTCTGTTAGACAGGTTACATTGAGAAAAGTGATGATAGTCCTCTCCAACATTAACATGATTAACAAAACAAATTCATAGTTTTAAGTTGCCGTCTTTACAAACAAATGATGTCTTAAAGTAACCATGATAGGGAAAAATGATCAAATGATGAGAAATAGATTTACCAGAATAGAATATTTATTTTGATTATCATTAACTGGCAGCTTATCAAAGTTAGTTATAACGGCAAGAAAAGAGCACTAGTGATGTTATAAGTGATACCCTGTGTACATAATGGCTGTCTCAGAATTAATTGTGTGGGAAGTTGGGCGGCACTTTTATCATTACATAACCATCCATAAAATTAAAATGAATATTTTCTTATTTCTTCTTTACAAAAATGTTGCCGACCCTCCCTACATTAAATTCTGGAAACAGCCCTAAGCAATTTAATTATTATCTATATGTGTATGTGAAAAAAGAACATATTCTGACTAGGCTAACCTTACTTCTTAATATATTAAGCATAAAAACAGGTGTATATTGCAACATGATATAAAATAAACAAAATAAAAATATACTTTAAACTTATATACAACCTATAAAGTAAAGCAAAAGTCCACTTCACATTAACTAACCTAGTTATATAAATGTACATTAAGCAGATTCTACTATCAAATATCAAAATGGCTTGAAAAGGGAGATTGCAGATATAAAATAGAAACAATCAAAACATATATCTTAACCTCTTTCTCTGGTTATTAAATGTTTCGACTTAAAAAATAATACCCTTCACCATTTAGCATGGGGATGGGATTTACACAAAAACTTTAGGAGAGTGTAACAATATCAACATTTTAAAATAACTTTGAATAAATAATTCTAATTTAGAGGAATTTTCTTTTCTCAAGTCTTTCAACAATAGAAGAAGCCATTATGCTGCATGTAAAAAGATTATATGAAATTATAATAGCACTAAATACATATATAGCTTAAAAGTACATTGTACATAATTATGCATTTTACAAAAAGTAAATATTTTAGTTAAGATATCCAATTAAAAAAGCTGTTGTTGTTTTGCTTTAGATTTAAATACATGTATATTAATAACTTTAATAAAGTTATTCTTTTTCAATGACTACAAAAGAATATATATGTATATGAATGAGACCATTCAAAGCATTTTAAAACAGGAATGAGAAAAAAAATCTTGTAAATGTTACACACAACAAATTTATGAAAATAAAATGATCTAAGATCTGACACTTAAGGCAACAAGAAGCATATATTACACATAATCTCAGTACATGAGTGCCAGTTCACAAGTTTGGACCACAAAGATAAAGCTAATTGCACTTCTTTATCTTAAACATATATCACATGAATTGGTCATGTATGACTCAGAACTGAAGAATGCAGCAAATCAACATCAACCAAAAGAAATTAAGATGGATGTTGCCTGACTTTTTTCTTAAATTTTATGATTTAATGCCTGGGCTTATACAACTTCAATTATTAAATGTTGAAGTCTGAAAAATTCATTCATCAAAATAAACTCTGCATGTTATAAGACAGCATCTAGAATTGCTATTTTAATCACCAGATTATCCTTCTAAATGTATCTAAGAGATCATTTTATATAAAATAAGGGACTTTTTTATCATTTATAGCTTTACATACCTTTAAATTGATTTTGCACTAGCAATCATTTAAAAACCCATTAAATTAAATTGTCAAAAATAAAATAAAAATATGACACTTTTTTCAGATCAGATGATATAAAGAAATTTTCGTGAAAGAAAATAATGTCACAGTATGCACCAAAAACTTTTTCAACAACTAGTCTGACAACAAGTTTTAAAGGTTTTTCCTTAAATGTCTATATAAAATCTTGGCTATTTTTCACTAGTCGAACAAATTTTTACTAGTCTGGGGCATTGGACTAGTGGCTAACGGTGCAGACAGAATGACAATAAATATAGGTCATTGGGTAAAAATTACCTAAATGAAAGAATTTGATTTTCACTAAGAATAAAGATGATAATCAGGGATGAAGAATCTAAAGATAGTACATTACAGAACTTGTTTCATTTAAATAATATACAATTCTAATGTCAGAATTATGTACAGTAATTGCTCTAAGACATGACATCTATACATATGTTTATCTAGTAATATGAGATTTTTTCACATATGACCTTTATGTACTGAATCGGCGGTTTATGTACACATGATGAGACAAATTGAGGTATAACTTCCCTGAGGTGTTCAATGCCATGTGTTAAGTAAGTAAGCTTTGTACCATGTAAAAATCAAGGTCATTCAATTCACAAAGTATAAGGTCAATTATCTCTCAAGGCTATTCCAGAATTAAGTGTAAGGGCATGCTTGTTTCACAAGCTAACCACCCATAGCATTAATTTCTAGTTTTCTCTATTGCTTCTCTGAAACCAACTATCTATGATTTCATAGAACTTCCTCATGACCGTCCCTCAAATTTAATCTGGAACAGCCCTTTACAAATTAAATTCCAATTTATATTTCTTATTCTTTTTCTGACTGTGTATACATTTTGATGAGAAAAACAAAAATATCTGTTTCTTCAATAACTGAAATGTACAAGTAAATCAATAACAACCTTTTCAACAACCTATTAATTATATTGTGCATTCCCAGCATACAATGCCATTAAATATCTTAATTATACAATCATGACAATATGAATATACACATCATGCATGTAAATTTCTAAATGTCATGAATGTAAATCTTTCCAAGTAAAATTCTCATTTAATATACAACCTTGAAAAATACAACCCTTTTAATGTTTAAAAAAAAATAATATGGAAACGATGCCATATGAATATGTCTTAATAAATGCCATACATGAGGAGTGCTGCCCTTAATTATACAGTTTCCTCCTTAAGACAGTTGATTATAGCTGCATTCTTCTTCAGTTCTGTCACACTGCACTACGGTTTCTACTGGTCCTCCATAAAGCCGTCTAAAATACATGTTTCTGTTTACATCACAACACAGCCTTCTCTTTCCTGAAAGAAAAAATATCCAAATATTACTTGCTAAAATAGTTCTATGTCCAGAAATCGGTCTTTCTTTGACAATTTTAGAAATGGTTTTGAAAAAATCCAGAAGCAAATTTAGGACACCTGTCTTAAAATTGATAATATCAAGCAAACTAAAAACCAGCCATAATATGCCAATTTTCAAAATTAGGAAAGCAGCAAAAACAATTGGGCATTCAAATTTGGAAATAAAAAACAAAGTTGTCAGATGAGTGTAATACCATGTCAGGCGAAAAGGGTATTAAGCAGTCACAGCCTGTTGCAAAAGACCAAAAAATGTCATTACCTGTTATTTTAACTCATTTAAATGTTTTAAATAAAATAAATGCACATTGTTTACCTTAATTCTAACAAAGATGTCAATTTACATTCTCCTCCAACAATCCATAATAGCTTCATGGTATAATTTTCAAGTCATTTCTTAAAGATTCATAACATTTAAAATAGTCTATCAGTCAATGTTTGTTCAATGCCAGATTTTGATGAAATCACACAAAGGTGAGAGCAATTCACTGGTTTACATATACATGTGTATTTGAAGATTAACTTACCCTTCTTGCATCAGTAGTATCATAACCTGATATGTAAGATGTAGTTGTTCGTGAGATTCTCTTTTGAAGGGTTCTACTAGCAACTCCCTGTAAATACAGCAAATCATTTAAAAATGGTTAATTTATCAGCCCTTCATTTACTCTGACATTATTGGTGTAAGGAAAATATTTGAGCATCATTAATACAAAGTAAAGAAAATAATGCATTAGGATTTTCTATAAAAGAACAAATAGAGAAGAGGATGCCCCAACTTAGCCCCAAACAGAATTAGAAGTCCAATAGGTCTAAACATGTAGTTTGTTGTACTAAACCATCCTACCAAGATTCATATCATTCTCGTGTACAGTTAGTGAGAGAAGCTCGACATAAATATTCATGTAATAATGTAATAATTTTTCACAACCACCCAGTCCTTATCAGGAAGCCAAACAGGTCTGAAAGTGCATAGACGTACAGTTTGTCATACTGATACTGCCAAATTTCAAATCATTCTCATGTACAGTTTCAGAAATTTTTAAGGACAAAGTAAAACTTAATGCCCCCCAATTCGATTAAAATTTTCATACATGCTCAACATAACATGCTGTTTAGGAACTGTACAAAATTTCAGGTTTTTGAGCTGTAGTGTTCTCAAAATCTGTAATCTTTTAAAGTTTGAAGTATTCTCCAAAAATATTTCAATAAATTATAAATAATATATCAATGTGCCTATCATGACATGGTGCATAGCAACTGAACAAAATATCAGAACAGCACTGTCAGTAGTTTTTGAGTTTGAGTGTTATAAAATAGTTGACTGATGGATAGACAAAGTGAAAACTTTATGGGGCCTAATTATCTTCCCTGAATAACATTTAAGAGCAATGAATTTTTTTTTCATGCACATCTTCATGAGATGTATTTCCTTGATTTAAAGTACACTAGTTGTCTTACATCACCATCTGGGTTGACAAGTTCTGCCTTCATGTACTCAGTGTGAGGAAGCCATTTCTGTGCCTTCATCACCAGATCAGTTGGTGGTGAGTGAGTCTTTCCTAAACCAGAACTCCATACCTGAAATCAAAGAAATATTAGAAGTGTATCTAATTCAAAACAATAAACATAAGAACATTTATAGCAATGCAAAACTAAAGTAGAAAATAACAAGCACTTCATAATTTTTACACAGAAATAATTTGTGTAGTGCATGTGAATATTTCTAGTTAGCAAAAGATGTTTTTTTATAATATTTATTCTTTAACGTTACTGTTGTGCAATCTTATCTAGTTCTTGCGAGATAGACGATTTTCCATATCCCACTCCACTGGATGAGATATTCAAAATCTAGAATTTGTTTGGATATCTGCGCGATACATCACAGTAAGGGTCATTAATAAATCCTTCTCCATGTTAGCTGGGTCGCTCACTACAAACCAACCAATGTCATAATAAATTTTACAAGCACTACCTTTGAATAAACACACTATCAACCAAAATGGGTCAAAGACATAAATGGCCAGATTTTGTTAAACAGGAAGTAGATGAGCGACAGACCTGAAATGGAATCCCACTTTATGGGACCCCACCCTGATGCTGTATACCAAATATCAAGTGGCTGTGATTAGTAGTTGCTGAGAAAACTGTTACAAAAGTGTTCCCCACCCGCCCGACAACCCGGATTTTCACTAGTGAAATCCGACCAAAAAGTACATGTAGTTACCTTCATTTAATCAAGTAAGTGATTGGACATTTTTAAATTGTAACTAACAACAGGTGTATTATGACTTGACATAAAATTAAAGGCCTAGTAAAATTTCTCAAGTGGTTAGGTATTTAAAAGTTTGGCAATGTCAAACTTTTGATTGTTACAAAAATAGAGTGGGGACAGTATTATTGCAACAACCCTAATTGCATCTCATGGGAAGCATGATTTATTTTTGTTTGAACACCTGTTGTTCACATTTGAAAAAGAATTTTTAAGATAAAAATGTTGAAAAGTGCACAAAATGTTGTTTTTTTGTTATAAAGTCTACTTTTGATTATCATTCCATTGTTAATAGACTATTTGTTTTTTTCACATATTGCTGAATAAAATGCATGTATCATAAATTTCCTTTCAATTATAATTCAAGAAGTTTTTTTGGGCCTACTTTCACCTTTGATAATCCATGTAATCTATGAGTACTTACTGTACAAGTTTGTCCAGCCTTGATATGTAAGCTACGATGGAACTTATAATGGGCAACCTCCTCAGCATCAGCTTCTTCTGAATGTTTCAATTTTAGCTGCCAACCACCTATAGCAATATCCTGAAAAAAAAACATTATTAAGAACTGTAAATGTCAAAATTGTTCAGCCACAATCATTTTATGTTTCTGTCAAGCACGAAAAATCAAAAGATGGTTGACCATAGAACTTGTCTGAAATCATACGAAAGGTATATTTACCATATTTTGCCAAGAGTTGAGATTTGTTCAAATAGGTATTATAAACCTATCAAGATTAAAAGAAAAACATCAGTACACTTTTTCTTAAGTTTCCTCTCAGATTAAACATATTTTCATATCAAACAACAAACCTCATCTGATGAGTTCTTCAACTGTATAAAGCTGCCATCTGATTCCATATCACTAACAACAACATTGCCACTGGCTTCTGACGAGGACTGCATTCCAGTCGATGTCTGACTGTATTCAGTGGCTGGTTCCATCAATGTTACTCTCTTCCTCTTTACTCCTCTGCTAGGGGTACCAGGTGATGAACTTGTTGCACTAAGGTTCAACCTAGAACAGATATAATGTAAGTCTTATAGGATAAATAATATGTCTTTATATTACAAATGTTAAAATATGTTACAAATAACAGTCTAACAGGATCATTTTTGAGTCTACATGTATATGTCAAGGACTATGCTAGGTTTAAAGATCATACATTAGGTTTTAAAAAATGTTTACTTCTCATGAACCACCAGGACTGCCAAATCATCCTGTGTCATTGATTTTGATAGAGTAAAATCATGATTTTTTTTTCTTGTCAGTTTAAAAATACATGTACAAAAATCTGTCCAAGTAAAAATGGCCGGATTTAGTTTAAGGAAGTAGGTGAGAAACAGACTTGAAATGGGACCCCATCCTGATGCTGTATACCAAATATCAAGTGGCTGTGATAAGTAGTTTCTGAAAAATCTGTTAAGAAAATTTCTTCCCCGCCCCCAGCAAGCCCGACATTTACCATTTTATAACCCAGATTTTCACTCCTTAAAATCCGGCCAAAGATGAAATTATTTCATACACCTTTCATCTGAGCATTTGTTTGTGTACAAAACACACCTTTATATTTTAGAAAAGTACTGACATCAACACACAAAAGTTTATCTTTATACAAATATAAACTACTTTCAAGTCTATAAACATGATAAAAGTTATTTTCTTATTATGATTTCAATTCCACCTTAGTAATATTCAATATCCAACTGTGATCTTCAAATAAAACCTTTCTAATTTCTTTACAGTTTCATTAATATTCACTTGTCAGTTAAATAAAGTACCTCTCCTCTTCTCCTTCCAGAAGTTTTCTGTAGTGTTCAATTTCTATATCCAGTTTGACCTTGATTTCTAGCAACTCGCTGTATTCTTGGGTTAGGTCATTCAGTTGCTCTTGTAGGTTATAGATGTCCCGGTCTTTTAAAGCTAGCTGTTGCTGGAAATCTTCTTGGTCTTTGGTCATTTGTTCTTCCAAGTCCTTTACTCTTCCTTCCAAAGACTTATTCTATTCAAGATGCAGATAATATTTAGCATAAAAAATAGGGCATGTAATGGGACATTAAATGATACCCCGCCACGTTATAATATCAAAAGTACATAAAATTTGATTTCAAAGTCGCCTATCTTGAAAATTATTTTTTGGATCATGCTGGAAATTTATCTAGACCTGTATTTTATTGTACTCAATAGCTGTACAGAATATCATTTGAATTCCATGACGCCTTTTCAAGTTATTGGTCGGAAACTCAAAATTTCATGAAATTTGATTTTTCAAAGTCGCCTATCTCGAAAACTGTTTTTCGGATCATGCTGGAAATTGAACTTGACCTGTATTTTATTGTACTCAATAGCTGTACAAAATATCATTTGAATCCCATGACGCGTTTTCAAGTTATTGGTCGGAAACTCAAAATTTCATGAAATTTGATTTTTCAAAGTGGCCTATCTCGAAAACTATTTTTTGGATCATGCTGGAAATCGAACTTGACCTGTATTTTATTGTACTAAACAGCTGTGCAAAATATCATTCAAATCCTTTGACGCGTTTTCAAGCTATTGGTCGGAAACCTTCGGGGGACGGACAGACGGACGGACGGACAGACACCGAAAAAAAACTGAGGGTATAACATAATACCCTGCCACTTCGTGTGGCTGGGTATAAAAATGTGTTAAATAAAAGCTGCGAACAGATACTTTGAATTTCTAAATTAAACTTTTTAAAATCTTTTCTTGACCCACTTTACATTTACATTTCAATCTGAAACAACCCACAGAAATTTCTCAATGAATGCAAACAAGGCCTTTATAATGGTGTCATTACTTTATCAATTTTACTCCTTAATTCAGGGGTTCAAATTAACATTTGAGAGCAAAAGGTCCAGGACTTTTTTCATTTTTAGGTATAAAGTCCACTAGACATTATGAAAAAGTCCTCAATAAGAATAAGTCTTGAAATACATGCAAGTCCAGGACTTTTGTAAATAGAAATTCAAAGGTCCTGAATCAAAAATTGAATGTCCGGGACCTTGGACCAATGCTAATTTGAACCCCTGTTAGTTGAAATGATCATTACCTGATCTCTGAGTCTTGACAATTCTGAATTCAGTTCATCAACCTGTCTACGATAGGTGTATGTATCATGCATGTGGACATTTGAGTCATTCATAGTTCTTTCCAACTGGTCTCTCAACTCATCAATCTGTAAAAAGAGAATATATCGACATTACTTACTGCTGTTAATTTACAATAAGAAGATACAAAATGTAATTATTCAATAAAAAATAAAAAAATACTTTACAGCCAATTTTTTTGCATGCACATTGTTTTTTAACTATAATAAACAAATCAGTGCGATTGACCTACATCTCCAATTTTTAGGATTTTTTTATCTGTAAGGTGTGCACCTAAAAATTAAAAACTGAAAACAATAAAGTATAAAATCATAATGTTAATATGGTTAAGTCATGAATCATTTATATTCTAATGGGTAAATTGAGAAATCATTGACAGTTTTGATTGAGGTCAATATCTGCATGTATAATTTTAATGTTTTTTTTTTAAGTTAATACTTACATGACTTCAGAAACAGTTCATTTGGGTTTTGTTGAATTGTGACCTAGAGTTACATCTCATTGATTAATTTTGTATAAAGCATGCAAAAGAAAAAAATATATATTGCATAGATATAGACTTTAAAAAACAATGTGTTTAATATCATAAATGATCTAAGAAGCTCACTCTTCTTTCATAAATGGTCTCAAACTCCATTTTTCCCTGGAGAAGTTTTTCATCACTTTCTGCTCTCATTTGTTGTAGGGCATCTTGTAAGCGAGTCTCATAATCCATTCGTACACTCGAGTCCACTTCTTCTATTTCCTTGGTTGTCCTCACTCTTGTTTCATTCAACTCCTGAAAAATATACATGTAAAGCATTGTAAAGGGTAAGGTAGTAGAGAATATCTAAGAGGAAGACTCTTGGAAATCATTAATTAGTATTTTAGCCAGCTATTTTAATTTACAAATAAAAAGCTCCCTAGAGAAAATACTGTACATGTAATTCCTTAATGGTCAAGGAACATCTTCAAAAGTAGAGGGGACATTTAGTGTTCCGGTCCATTAGTCCATTCCAAATGTTGCTAGATGGAGCATGATGTCTTTGGACTTATTCTTGTTTAAAAATTAATTTTGCAAAAGTTATATATGGCTCAAGCCAAAAAGGTGCGCAAATTTGACTAAATGTCACAAGGTGCACTTCTGTACCATGCTCCACTGGCCAGGTAGATGAAAGCCACTGGAACATTTATGTAATTTCAACTTGAAAATAATCCAAAAGAAATGCACATATCCACTAAATACTAAGTATTTATCTACTTTAAATAATTAATTTTCCAATATCTCTTTTTGAACAGTATAAGATTGTTCCTGGTTTATTTGCCAAAATCCTGGATTCCAAGTTTTCCTATCTGAAATTATCATGATTTAGTATTAAAACTAAAACAACCCTCATTTTGAACAGACAAACCTTCTACATGTATATTTTTTAAAAAAAATTGTATAAATTTTATTGTTTAAGATCAGGGTGATCTACTTTTGGAGAAAACTTGTATTCTGTCCGACTATTAGGTTTCTGTGTCAGATCTAGAAATTTTCAAACTGGAGGGCCTGCAATTTAAAAAATCTCATGGGACCCCTTGTTTTATACAGTTCCTAACCAAATTTTCCTATCTAATGGGAGGCAGGCATCCGGCATGCCAGTTCTTAATCCCCCTTTGGGTTTTTCAGTCAGGAAAGCAAGTTGGTGTTAAAATGGCTGACAGTACCTGTTCATGAATCTGTGACTTAAAGTTCAGCTCTTCCTTCAGGGTCTGTAGCCTGTTTTGAAGATCAACACGAGCAAGTGTTTCTTCTTCCAACTGTTTCTTGGCACTAGCCAACTGCCTCTCAAGTGCTGCAACATCTGCTTTCAATTTCTACAAAAAAAAAAAAAAAAATAACAAAAATTCTTGAATTAAAAATAAAATTTTCATAACACAGTAAATTTAATTCATTGTATGCAAATGTGTCTGATATGCTTTACTCCTTCTTATAGCATGTATAGTAGTAAATGCACAACATTTCATGAAAATCTTACAATTTTTGAGAAAATTCAATTACATCAGACTTGGCGAAAAAGTTTTGGAATAGGCCGGACTTTTGGTCCATTAATGTAATATCACACGGTCCAACCAAAATACCATCTGACCAAAATTTTATTGAACTTTGATATTATCATCAAATTCCAGAAATCGTTCATGTTTTTTCCAGATTTCAACACATGATTTCACTATTTCCGATAATTAACGCATGTGCAACAGATTTTGTTGACAGTTTCATCCATTTGTCGATGTTGTTTGTTAATAAATAAGGTAAAAGTAACCGGCTGTCAATAAATAGCAAGTAAAATCCTGATATTTAAGTCAAAATCAAAAGATTGGAAGATAATTTAACAACCAAGAATAACAATTAAATACATTATGATCCATAAATCTGACGGACATTTGGCCGATGCAGTACTGACTTTGGTCGAACCGATGATGAAAATCACTGGACATGTCCATAGGACTGACCAATTTCGCCAAGTCTGTTACATCCAAATGAAAATCTGAGATGCTGGGAGTTGACTGACAGACTGAGACTACAAGTACTTCATCTTTTGTTGGCAGACCATAAGTGAGTACATGTAACATGACATGTGTAAGTGAGTAGAACTTCATTTTGATTCAGCATTATCAAAACTTATAACACAAACTCTAAGCAGCTTTCAACTAAATAAAAATTTAATAAGTCTGTGAAATTAGAATTTGCAATTCACTTGTGTTAATACTTGATGATTTGCTATACTGTAACTATGCTCATTATCAATAAATTTCGAATTACAAATTCATCTAAATTTCACTCAAGCATGGTAATTAGGATAATTTATTTTCCAGAAACATTTGTACAATAAACATTCATTCAATGGACCCTTGTGACAGTTAGACCACATATTTATATAAACACTGTATTATGGCCATATTTAATGGTGATTTCATTGAAATTGAGACTTTCTTACATTATACTCTTTTTCAAAATGTCTTCTTTGCTGATCAGAGACATTAAGCTTTCCCTCCAAGTCCGCCACTTCTTTCTGTAAACCTGACAACTGCCCTTCGGCATCTTTGGCCTCTTTGTCTCTCTTGTAGTACCTTTCATAAAAGTTTAAATTTAGATATTACTTTTACATGTTTTATGAACAATAAATGCATAATACATGTATGACTTACTTGACTTACCTGTACATGTATTTTGACCCTATTTGTACACTTTACTGTAACATGTACATGATGTATGTGTATATAATATCAGCATAACATTATGTGATTTCAATTTTTTTTCATGTACACAATGATTGAGGCAGTGCATGTGCAAATACACTCTAAAATTATCATTCAACAAAAACTTGATGAAACTGGTGGCTTAAATGTATAAAGTCTTCAAAATACATGTCACTGTGCATCATGTATAACTATTCAAAAAATATAATGGTGGACCAAAAAAAAAAAATTTGGTCACTTATTCAGTTTAAAAAAAAAAGTCTAGTCTCATGGAGTGCAAGATTTAGAAAAAGACCTCATCTTCCTAAATCATCCTGTCCCATTAAAAAAAATACATGTTCCTCATTATTTTGTGTGTAATCTATCAATTATGTTCTTTTCTTCCAATGTACAACTCTCTTTGCTCCCAGTGGGCTCCTGATTGGAAATAAAAGATATGTTATGTTTAAGAAATAATTCATGGCCGCCCGTGGTTTATTGGAGATTTAACCATGGGTGCCCATTATTTTCGGGGATATTTTACCCAGAGCGTAGCGAGGGGTTAAATACACGAAAATAATGGGCACCCATGGTTAAATCGAAAATAAAGCACGGCCGGACATGAATTATTTCTATTCTAATATGACGATTTTGTGTTTTCAAAGACCTATAGTGTACAATGCTACAGAAGCCATTTAGTTGTTTCTTGCTACGTTTATGTGCAAATGATCCTTTATGATGTAGGCAATTTCAGAGTAAAATCATATAATGACGTTGCAAAATGAACTGTGCCGTCGACCTGTGTTTTATTGGAATTTAAACATAGCTTGTCGCCATGGTTTTTATTGTTCTTTCCGGGGACCCATATTAGAATATAATATTGTTGATTTTAGTCTGCAACAGCTTTACAACATTTTTTAGGCTTGACACCATTTATACATGTATATATATGGCATGGTTCCCCAAAAAACATCTACTACACGTAGGTTTTAGCTTATATAGGAAAAAAGTTGAAGAATTTTAGCAACTCCCACTGTGATATTCCCAAGTTAAGGGATTCCACTGTCAAGTTTTGACAAGTGTTCATGCTATATTTGCAAAAAAAATGTCAAAAGGAAAATAATAAAATCAAATGCTTGATGCACTTGCGTGTAACTAGCTGCAGTTTGTAAATCTTGATTTTCCTTAAATTGACATTTTTTTACGGTGGTGCCTAAAATGTGTAACCCGTACCCGTACCATTTTTGGCTCATTTACCCGTACCCGCACCTGTTTTCAATTTTAGGTCGTAAACAGCGAAAACACGATGAAACTTTCTGAAATTGCACACGAAGATTTCTGATAAGTTATAAAATGAACTGGTATCATTTGCTTTTCAAATCGTTTTTCTTATTTCTAAAAATCGATGTTGTTAAAAAATTTTGGTGCCTAAAATGTGTAACCGGAAGTTTACACTTAGACGAAGGTGCCAAAGAAGTGATAACTTTAATCTTCTTTTAAATTTTACTTTTTAATCGTAAATTGTTTTCTTTTAATTGTTTAATGTTTTATTTCATGTTTATAACGAATATACATGTATTGGAAATTGACTCTTATATGAATCTGTTAAATCTTAATTTTTACATTAGAAATTATCAAAACTTTGGCCCGGATTTTCACCGGGCACAGGTAATTGGTAAACATTGGATAAAATCGCGATAGGTCCCTTGGTATAAAGTAAAATTGTGAAACAGATAGTTATTGTTTTCAAATAAAACTTTCATATCGTAATTGCTGATATATTTTTGAAACTTTTTAGTCATGCTTAAAACAAATCGGTTTCTTATTTGATTAGAAAAGGTCCTGTATGTCATCGGGTACAGGTAATTTTTTATGGAAGTATCGAGTAAAAACATAAAATATATCAAAATACCAATGTTAGTTTTGATGTTTGGCGGCATATAAACATTCAATGTTATGTCTTAAAGGTTCTTGTCAAAAATCACAATGATTGATGGTGTTTTCTCTACAGTCGAAGTGATTATGTGAGATTTTGATAAATTTGGGTGCGGGTACGGGTACTAGGGGTGTAACGATACCACTTCCCCACGATCCGATACAGATCATGATACCTGGCTCACGATCCGATCCGTATCACGATACCTATTACTTTCATAATTTACAAAAGACCTGCTTGTCATATCATTGTAAATCGATGGCAATGTTTAAGAAGAATAATTTTCATGTGTTAAATAGACTGTAAACCGAAGTCTTTTCAAGCAAAAGATTTTATTTCAGTCCTACAGACAATATTTTGAGCCATTGTTGACACCGGAAGCACGCTTTTTTATCTTCCTACAAAAGATGGATACGACATTTTTTGGATCGGATCGGAATCGCGAAGTCAAACACGGTATCGATTTCCGGATTGTGGGATAAAATATCGTGATGCACCGGTGCAACGTTACACCCCTAACGGGTACGGGTTACACATTTTAGGCACCACCTTTTTTTACTTTTGCGTACCATCAACAGCTATGAAACTACAGCTAACATGAAACAAGTCCAAATAACTATGGCATCTTGGCAGCCTTTAATGATCTTAAAAAGTCCAAATGACAAAAACCCCAGAAAAATGTCATGATTTATTATATCTGGACTAGCGTGAAACTTTCATACAGAATCCCCCCTGTGTAAAACATAAGATTTACATTCTTACTTCGATTTCCATTCATCAGCATCAGCTTTAAGTTTGTTAGCTTCAATTTGGAGCTTGGCCTTCTCTTTTGCTGTGTCATCAAGTACTTTACGAGCCTCTTCGAGTTCATTTTCATACAAACTTTTGATGCTTGTCACCTCACGCGTGACAGTTTCTTCCGTTGACCTAACTGCGATCTGAAGCCTACTGTTTTCACTTTCAAGAAATCTGACCCTGTCAATGTAAGCGGCTAATCTGTCATTCAACCCTTGAAGACGTTCTTTTTCTTCTTGACGAGAGATGCGTGCCGGTGATGGAGATCGACCTCGCCGGCCGGGTGATGAGGTTGCTGATGATGTTGATGCCGATGGGGTCGATGTCCGAGTTGTTGTGGTTGTGACCACCGTTTTCTTTACACTTTTTGGTGTTTTTGTTGACATTTTGCCTACTTACAGGTACTTGAATGTGTGATTTGTTTATAAGTCGGCGAGTTATTGGACACCGGAAGCTGTGCAAAGATGGCGATATTTTGTTAGCGTGGGTTACGCGCCTTTTCGATCACGTGACCTGCTACTTTTACTTTTATGCATAACACATTATTTTGGATAGGTCACCTGGAAAAACATCAAAAACCTGTTTTCTACATTAAATTAAGCTGTCAAATAAATAGTAACCGTATTTATACATTTATCATAAAATGGAAACATTGAAAAACAGCTTGAATATAAAAAAAGGTGTGGCTATTTTAACTTTTAAGCCCGCTTTTAAATATTATAAAGCTAAATACTCTTTATAAAACATTTTACACAATAATTTACATAATCGAGAGAAGAGTTTGACCAGAGATCTGTATAGCTAGAACTTGCTACCCCCTTTCGGATCGATCACCGGCTTGTCCACTCCTCGCCCCCCCCCCCAAAAAAAAACGCCACATCATAATAACACCCCCTTTTAGACCAATTTCCATAGCAGATACAATATACCATATAAATGTACAAAGTAACACCTTACAACCAGATTTCGGTATTTTTTAAGATCTTTTATGAAAACATAAGAGAAAAAACTTCATATGATACTTCAAAAATTCAGTCACGATGACTTTGAATTAAATAACATGAAGAACTACCGATTTGGTACCACTATGCACAGGGACTTGCTCCCTCTATCAATATTTTGTTAGAGTCAATGTGCGGTACGAAAAAAAAACCATACCATTTCGTACCGCACATTGACTCTAACAAAATATTGATAGAGGGGAGCAAGTCTCTGTGCATTATGTTGATGCCATGATGTACTAATATTATGGGATATATGGACGCTTTCCTGAGGCCACTGTATACTGATCTTAAATTTACGTTTATATTGTGGGTTGTGTCGGGTACAATTATTCCATATATCAGTTTCATCTATTCTGACTCGCTGTCTTTATTGCCATTCTTCTTGCGACTCGGTGTATCAGCTTTAAATAGGCTTCGCTGAATATATCCATGGACCTGTATATCAGAATCAATATATTTAATATTTCTATAATATATCCCATTTATGAATTGAAGCTCTCGATCATGTCCCTTCGTTATCGACCTGTTCTTTATTTTAAAATTGGCATCTTTAATTTTTTTAACCTTACTCGGTTATATAGGTTTCTGATGGTATTTGTTTAGTGGCCCTTCTTTGGACATTCTCCAGGCTTTCGAATTCTGCTCGTTTGAACGGCGACCATACTGCATCAGCATATCAGGAGCATATATATCCATGATGGGGAAGAACTAAGGCTTGGAATATACTAGTTTAAGGTTCATGGTTACACTTCAAATAAAATGGCAGATATTTGACCTATTTTTCTAGTCTATGTACGACTTAAACGCCACATAAAAGCACAAAATAAAGTGTAGCAGCGTCTAGATATAAAAATCGCCGATCATTTTCCCTTCCAGTTTACAAGATTACTTTTGTTGTTTTCTCTATTCATTTTCTTTCCGTTCAAATTGTCCCATAAATAAAGCATGAATTACCCCTAAATAACCTTCCATAAAACCGATTAAGAGTAGATTTAATAACACCAATAATGAAATTACCTTGAACGTGGAGGCCAAATGGCTTGACTCAAGCTAGCGAACAATTGTAGCGAACAATTAGCTAGCGAACAATTACGAGATAAATCTAAAAACCGAAAAAGTGCAAATTACCAAAACGTACCAAAAACTTAAAAAACATATAAAATAGATTTAATTAAGTTAAAATAACCTCTCTAAATAAAATATTGTTCATTTGAAAAGAGTTAATCACATTATTGAATTTTCGAAAGCTGGCGAACAATTACAGCGAACATTTAAGGAAGTGGTCCACCTTCAGTTAACTGACTCTGGTGAGGACCCACAGAGATTGTGCCAGTATAAGATGGCTGCCGTCGAATAGCCGACATGCAGGGCTACCTATCGACACTAACCGACATAGGGCTTGTCGTGCAAAATTTGGGGGTTTGGGTAGGGTGAAGTTGGTACATCGGTCCGGAGGGGGGACCTCCTTTTTACTGTTTCTGGGAACGCTCCACAGAGATTGTGCCAGTATAAGATGGCTGCCGTCGTATAGCCGACATGTAGGGCTACCTATCGACACTAACCGACATAGGGCTTGTCGTGCAAAATTTGGGGGTTTGGGTAGGGTGAAGTTGGTACATCGGTCCGGAGGGGGACTTCCACTTTACTGTCTCTGGGAACGCTCCACAGAGATTGTGCCAGTATAAGATGGCTGCTGTCGTATAGCCGACATGTAGGGCTACCTATCTACACAAACCGACATAGTGCTTGTCGTGCAAAATTTGGGGGTTTGGGTAGGTTGAAGTTGGTTCATCGGTCCGGAGGGGGACTTCCACTTTACTGTCTCTGGTAACGCTCCACAGAGATTGTGCCAGTATGAGATGACTGCCGTCGTATAGCCGACATGCAGGGCTACCTATCGACACTAACCGACATAGGGCTTGTCGTGCAAAATTTGGGGGTTTTGGTAGGGTGAAGTTGGTACATCGGTCCGTAGGGGGGACCTCCAATTTACTGTCTCTGGGAACGCTCCACAGAGATTGAACCAGTATAAGATGGCTGCCGTCGTATAGCCGACATGCAGGGCTACCTATCGACACTAACCGACATAGGGCTTGTCGTGCAAAATTTGGGGGTTTGGCAAGGGTGAAGTTGGTACATCGGTCCGGAGGGGGACTTCCACTTTACTGTTTCTGGGAACGCTTCTAAGAGATTGTGCCAGTATGAGATGGCTGCCGTCGTATAGCCGACATGCAGGGCTACCTATCGACACTAACCGACATAGGGCTTGTCGTGCAAAATTTGGGGGTTTGGGTAGGGTGAAGTTGGTATATCGGTCCGGAGGGGGGACCTCCACTTTACTGTCTCTGGGAACGCTCCACAGAGATTGTGCCAGTATAAGATGGCTGCCGTCGTATAGCCGACATGCAGGGCTACCTATCGACACTAACCGACATAGTGCTTGTCGTGCAAAATTTGGGGGTTTTGGTAGGGTGAAGTTGGTACATCTGTCCGTAGGGGGGACCTCCACTTTACTGTCTCTGGGAACGCTCCACAGAGATTGTGCCAGTATGAGATGGCTGCCGTCGTATAGCCGACATGCAGGGCTACCTATCGACACTAACCGACATAGGGCTTGTCGTGCAAAATTTGGGGGTTTTGGTAGGGTGAAGTTGGTACATCGGTCCGTAGGGGGGACCTCCACTTTACTGTCTCTGGGAACGCTCCACAGAGATTGTGCCAGTATGGGATGGCTGCCGTCGTATAGCCGACATGCAGGGCTACCTATCGACACTAACCGACATAGGGCTTGTCGTGCAAAATTTGGGGGTTTGGGTAGGGTGAAGTTGGTACATCGGTCCGGAGGGGGGACCTCCACTTTACTGTCTCTGGGAATGCTCCACAGAGATTGTGCCAGTATAAGATGGCTGCCGTCGTATACCCGACATGCAGGGCTACCTATCGACACTAACCGACATAGGGCTTGTCGTGCAAAATTTGGGGTTTTTGGTAGGGTGAAGTTGTTACATCGGTCCGTAGGGGGGACCTCCACTTTACTGTCTCTGGGAACGCTCCACAGAGATTGTGCCAGTATGAGATGGCTGCCGTCGTATAGCCGACATGCATGGCTACCTATCGACACTAACCGACATAGGGCTTGTCGTGCAAAATTTGGGGGTTTGGGTAGGGTGAAGTTGGTACATCGGTCCGTAGGGGGGACCTCCACTTTACTGTCTCTGGGAACGCTCCATAGAGATTGTGCCAGTATAAGATGGCTGCCGTCGTATAGCCGACATGCAGGGCTGCCTATCGACACTAACCGACATAGGACTTGTCGTGCAAAATTTGAGGGTTTGGGTAGGGTGAAGTTGGTACATCGGTCCGGAGGGGGAACCTCCACTTTACTGTCTCTGGGAACGCTCCACAGAGATTGTGCCAGTATAAGATGGCTGCCATCGTATAGACGACATGCAGGGCTACCTATCGACACTAACCGACATAGGGCTTGTCGAGCAAAATTTGAGGGTTTGGGTAGGGTGAAGTTGGTACATCGGTCCGGAGGGGGAACCTCCACTTTACTGTCTCTGGGAACGCTCCACAGAGATTGTGCCAGTATAAGATGGCTGCCGTCGTATAGCCGACTATCGACACTAACCGACATAGGGCTTGTCGTGCAAAATTTGGGGGTTTTGGTAGGGTGAAGTTGGTACATCTGTCCGTAGGGGGACCTCCACTTTACTGTCTCTGGGAACGCTCCACAGAGATTGTGCCAGTATAAGATGGCTGCCGTCGTTTAGCCGACATGCAGGGCTACCTATCGACACTAACCGACATAGGGCTTGTCGTGCAAAATTTGGGGGTTTTGGTAGGGTGAAGTTGGTACATCGGTCCGTAGGGGGGACCTCCACTTTACTGTCTCTGGGAACGCTCCACAGAGATTGTGCCAGTATAAGATGGCTGCCGTCGTATAGCCGACATGCAGGGATACCTATCGACACTAACCGACATAGGGCTTGTCTTGCAAAATTTGGGGGTTTGGGTAGGGTGAAGTTGGTACATCGGTCCGGAGGGGGGACCTCCACTTTATTGTCTCTGGGAACGCTCCACAGAGATTGTGCCAGTATAAGATGGCTGCCGTCGTATAGCCGACATGCAGGGCTACCTATCGACACTAACCGACATAGGGCTTGTCGTGCAAAATTTGGGGGTTTGGGTAGGGTGAAGTTGGTACATCGGTCCGGAGGGGGGAACTCCGCTTTATTGTCTCTGGGAACGCTCCACAGAGATTGTGCCAGTATAAGATAGCTGCCGTCGTATAGCCGACATGCAGGGCTACCTATCGACACTAACCGACATAGGGCTTGTCGTGCAAAATTTGGGGGTTTTGGTAGGGTGAAGTTGGTACATCTGTCCGTAGGGGGGACCTCCACTTTACTGTCTCTGGGAACGCTCCACAGAGATTGTGCCAGTATAACATGGCTGCCGTCGTATAGCCGACATGCAGGGCTACCTATCGACACTAACCGACATAGGGCTTGTCGTGCAAAATTTGGGGGTTTTGGTAGGGTGAAGTTGGTACATCGGTCCGTAGGGGGGACCTCCACTTTACTGTCTCTGGGAACGCTCCACAGAGATTGTGCCAGTATAAGATGGCTGCCGTCGTATAGCCGACATGCAGGGCTACCTATCGACACTAACCGACATAGGGCTTGTTGTGCAAAATTTGGGGTTTTGGGTAGGGTGAAGTTGGTACATCGGTCCGGAGGGGGGACCTCCACTTTACTATCTATGGGAACGCTCCACAGAGATTGTGCCAGTATAAGATGGCTGCCGTCGTATAGCCGACATGCAGGGCTACCTATCGACACTAACCGACATAGGGCTTGTCGTGCAAAATTTGGGGGTTTGGGTAGGGTGAAGTTGGTACATCGGTCCGTAGGGGGGACCTCCAATTTACTGTCTCTGGGAACGCTCCACAGAGATTGAACCAGTATAAGATGGCTGCCGTCGTATAGCCGACATGCAGTGCTACCTATCGACACTAACCGACATAGGGCTTGTCGTGCAAAATTTGGGGGTTTGGGTAGGGTGAAGTTGGTACATCGGTCCGTAGGGTGGACCTCCGCTTTATTGTCTCTGGGAACGCTCCACAGAGATTGTGCCAGTATAAGATGGCTGCCGTCGTATAGCCGACATGCAGGGCTACCTATCGACACTAACCGACATAGGGCTTGTCGTGCAAAATTTGGGGGTTTTGGTAGGGTGAAGTTGGTACATCGGTCCGTAGGGGGGACCTCCACTTTACTGTCTCTGGGAACGCTCCACAGAGATTGTGCCAGTATAAGATGGCTGCTGTCGTATAGCCGACATGCAGGGCTACCTATCGACACTAACCGACGTAGGGCTTGTCGTGCAAAATTTGGGGGTTTGGGTAGGGTGAAGTTGGTACATCGGTCCGTAGGGGGGGACCTCCACTTTACTGTCTTTGGGAACGCTCCACAGAGATTATGCCAGTATAAGATGGCTGCCGTCGTATAGCCGACATGCAGGGCTACCTATCGACACTAACCGACATAGCATTTGTCTGATATCTTTCTTTTAACTGGGGATTATTTAAGAACTATATTCGTATGACACGGAATATCTGTGACGTCATCTTTATTTACATTAATTGTGCTTTCTTCAAGGTTCAAGTCCACAATATATATAGTTGCATAGAATAATGTGACACTGTAAAGTTTACTTAACCTTTAATATATAGTTACGAAAAATAGTGTGACACTGTAAAATTTTATTGGAATTAGGTTTGATAAGTCGAACATAATAGGACATAAAGGATATGACAATTATCATTAACAAATTGTCTGGAACTTTGTTGTAATTTCTATTTAAGAGAAACACAAAAACCAGAAGAATCAAAGATCGCAATGGTCCTGACTTGGTACAGGCACTTCAAACGAAGTGGTGGGTTAAACCACGTTTTATGGCGCCAAACCTCGAACGTAAACACCCGTTTTGTTAAGTTTGCATTGGACACCTATTTCTTTATTGGGAAAATATGACAATGCTATTCGATCAATATGGCCATTCCCTACAAATAGGGGTCGTTATTTTAACCTCAGGTCTTAATATTCTTTTAGAATTCGTTTTGTTCTGTCGACAAAACGATATTATTTTCACAATTGACCACGAAATTTGTTGTTTTTTAAACAAACAAAAATACCGCATCAAAATTAATACTTTTGGACTTAAATTGTGGCAATTTGTTTACTGTAACCGAAAATGATTCATTGAAATCTTATATTTCATAATCTAATGCATTAGAAAGGTTTCATAAAAACGTTATAAGTTATATGATTAGGTTATGAGGTTTGAGACCAGTTATGAGTATTTGTTTGAGCATTTTTTTTTAAACAAATACATGTACCGGGCTTAATAAGCCCTTCTACTTTCTTGTTTGCATTGCTTAAATGTATCAATTTAGTATCTGATTGTCGGGCAATTTACACGTGAATATGTTCCAGACTTAGACTTCACAGATTTAGCGTTATTGACTTTTAGCACAAAATTCTGCTTACACTGGAGCCAGTTGCCGTCCTAAACTTGCAGTGAAGTGCGAACGTTTATTCCAATGAAGAACAGCAATAGAAGCGCTATACTTTGGTTTGCTTTTCTTCAATGTTAATAATGATAGTTTGTGTCATGCATATATATTCCATATTCCTCCATGATAACGTTTAGAATTCATTTATCAAAAGATAAGCTTAAACCAATTTGCAAAAAAAATAAAATAATTTTAAAATTCATTTTACCATAAAAACAAACCAAAGCAGTTTTTACATTTAAAAATGTAGTAGTTGTTGCCTAGATATTTTTTGACTGGTTATATAGGGAAAAAATATGGCGGGAAATTTTCCCGTACTTTTCACTGTAGAATGTAACTAAAATTTGACTGGTAATATCTTCTAAACCCAAGACTGACTGAAAAAATTAGTGGTCAAAACAAAGTTTACTGGTATTGCTTTACCTAATTCTTTTGAAATTTTTTTTTTTGTATTTATTATTGATGTGCCACCCTATTTATGATATCTGCCTGATTCTTAGGAAAAGTAGTACTTAAAGGCCTATTGGTGCATATTTGCTTCTTCCATTCATTAGTGTAACATGTAAAATATACATGTATTTATCAAATTTTACATACCAGTACATCGTTAAAAACTGAATACATGTATCAATTATAAAACATTCAATAACCAATGCTAGTAAAAAACAAATACAGAAGGATGACATTTCATTGAACGCAAACAACAAATTTAGGTCTTTCAACAATCTTCTTCTTCTTCTTCTTCTTCTCCTTCTCCTTCTTCTTTTTATCCTTTGATATTTGGCATGTGGATGTTTCGCCATGAGACGATGTGTCGCATTCCAGAATGACCTTCACATTACCTTGACCTTTGACCTCAAGGTCAAATTAATGCTCTTTTTACATCCAATGTGTTCCAGGCCATTACATTTTTGTTCTTTGACATATGGCTTTTATATTTGGCATGTGGATATATCACCATGTGTCCTGTACCAGAATGACCTTGACCTCAAGGTCAAATTAATGCTAATTTAATGTGCAGAGTGTGTCCTGGTCATAACTTTTTTAACTTTTTATACTTTGGTATTGAGCATGTGGATGTTTCGCCATGAGACGACATGTCACATACCAGAATGACCTTCATATGATCTTGACCTTTTACCTCATGGTCAAAATAAAGCTAATTTTACATGCAAAGTGTGTCCTGGTCATAACTTTTTATCCTTTGATATTGAGCATGTGGATGTTTCACCATGAGACGATGTGTCGTGTACCAGAATGACCTTCATATGACCTTGACCTTTGACTTTTAGGTCAAATTAATGTTATTTTTACACATAAAACATTACTGGGCCATATATATTTTAATCCTATTCAAAAGGCTTTGAATTTCCACATTTTAATGTGTCATCATGGGAACAATGTGTCACCAACCTTAATGACTTTGACTTGTGACTTCAATGTCAAATAAATGCTTATTTGACATGCAAAGCCTTCCAGGCCATAACTTTTTTATCCTTTGACATAGAGCTTTAGAATGTAGATGTATCATTATTTAAAAAACAATTGTACAATGTATGTCATTGTGACTTTGACCTTTTGACCTCAAGATTGAACTTGTGTTATTCAAGGAAGAGGAGACATCAGTTTTAGTGCGCTAAAACAGTTTTTCCTAGTTTTATTTTAATCAATACAAAAAGATGAAAGTTGCATATTCTGACAGCCTAAAAAAACTTATTACGTGGAACATAAAAAGTGCGTATATTTTTGTCCCAAAAGGATCAAAATTAAGCAATTAAAGAAATTGAGAACAAAACATATACGAGTAGCCGGTAAAACAAAAACGAATTCAGAAGATATATGGCACTGCAGATAAACAATAAAGTGCTGAAAACACAAGTAAACGATCAGGGGCATCGAATAGTATTCTTGAAATTTTACTTTTTATCTATTTTCAATGATATATACATGCTATAACCAGGCAAAACTTGTACTTATAGTCTGAAGCGAAGTAAATTGGTTTCAAAACGCATATCCTGGAAATATCGCAACGATTTTTACTAACATAGCAAGTGTACTGATTTTCGAGATTGGTGTCCGTGCAGAGGGCTCATTTGAGTTCGAGAATCGAAATTCGATATTCGACATTGGAGGACCAATAGTCGAGATTCGAATTTTGAAATTCAATATGCTTATAACTAACCAGATTGCTTGTTTCATGGAACTACGGAATTCTCGAATCTCGTATGACCCTTCTGGGCTTTTGTATTAAAGGCTCTGCCACACTATAATGTTTAAGTCAACATGTGCCGACGTGTTAGAAAATATTTTAGCACGATGGTGTGTGTTGCGGAAGTTTTCATAAGTTATGAACACGCTACAAATACGTTAAAAGATTGAACGCCAGCGTACGTTGGTGAAAGTTGAGAGTGTCGCAAAATTTTTAACACATATGAAGTAGTTATGTGCAGGTGAAAAACGTTTAATTGACGCCAGGCAAAATGGAACCGGACGTCTTGCATCGGTCTAATGACCAAGAAACATGTTAAACGTATTTAAAACGTGTACAGAAAGCACAGAACGTTTTGTAACCAACGAGTAGCGCATCAACCCCCGAATTTTACAAGTATAGCAATGAAATACAAAGGGGAAAGTCAATCTCTGAACCTTAAAGCACAATTCAAACCCGAGAGAAAAAAACTATTTTTATTTAATAAATTAACAAAGCAATCAATGCGAATAAGGGTAAACCCATTTGAGATTGGGTGTAAACACACGCGTTCAACTCTTTTAAAGACTTCCGTCATGCAGTCGGTGGTCATTTTAGGGTTAGTCAAGATTAGAGAACTAGAGGCTCCTGGGTGCCTGAATCGCTCACCTTGTATTCAACGATACTTATAAGCTGGGCTTTTTTTACAAAGGACTGCTACTATGTGAATTGATTTTTAACATTCTAAGGGAAGCAACTCCTATCAAGATAGGTCTATCAACTTTGACCCCATTACATTATTTTCAAATCTTTATGTGCTTAACCATATGCAATTTTTTTTCAAAAATCTTGTATAGTTTTCAAGATATTGGTCCAAAAAGAGCAAAATTTGTCATAAAAAGAAGAAAAACGCCAATAACCAGTGTCAGATCTTCTTCAAAAGTTCAGGGCAGGTAGATCATGATGTGCTGATCCCTATTACTCTAGTCAGAATGTTAATATGATTATCTGTTACTGTTACTTAGAAATTTGCAAAAAAATGCAATTACCCTTATGTTCTATTTTTTGCTATAGCGGCCATGTTTTTGTTGAATTAAAATTTCGAACGATATTTTAGTAAAGGACACACTACTGAACAAGCCTACAAAGTTTCAGAGAAAAACATTTTTGAAAATGTGAAAATGATTTTATTCGGAAAAAATGCTCTTGAGAGCTTGTGTTTATTGTTATTTACAAATAAATCTTTCTTATCTTATCTTATCAATTTTAACGATCTAAGGGGTATAACTCCTACAGGAACGTCCTACAAATAGATCTTGATATGTTTAACGAGGGGGGTCAAGGGGGGGTCCAATAACACCTTAACAGGGAATTTATTTTCCCAATAACAGATAACAGAGAATTGATATTTTTGGACTGACCATTTCAATTTAGCTAACATACTATTTTTAATAACAGATGACATAAAATTATATTATTCAATAACAGGTAACAGTAAACTGAATTTCTTCAATAACAGTTAACACACAGCTGGTCAATAACAGTTAACATTAAATCTGATATCTGCAATAACAGCTAACAGAGAACCAATTTAAGCCAATAACACAGGAACAGCTAACCCCCTTGCCCCCCCTCTTTAACCATAAACAATTTAAATGTTTCAAATATCTTGTATAGTTTTCAAATTCCCCTTTGTTAGCCCGCTCCGGCACCAACACTTTTGAGTTGGAGAATACATCAAAGCTTTAAATTATCCGTCTAAATTTCAAAATTGTCTAAACCCTAAGGTTGAATATCTTAGTATTAATTTGGTTCCCCAGTTTGGTATTTTTGGTTATACTGTTCTATGCTCTTCATATTCATACAGTGTTTGGCAGAGCGCCTCTGATGAGTCTTGAATAGACGAAACGCGCATCAGGCGTAGCAAAATTTATTGTCTGGAACTTTGTTGTCATTTGTATTTCAAGATATTGGTAAAAAGGTGGAAAATTTGGAAAAAATCAATAGAAACGGCAATAACTCCTACAACGATTGTCGGATCTTCTTCAAAATTTCAGGGCAGGTAGATTTTGATGTGCTGATCACTTTTACCGTTGCCAGAATTTTTGATATCTGTTACGTTTTTTTAGCATAAATTTGCAAAAAAATGCAATTTATCCCTATGTTCTATTTTTAGCCATGGCGGCCATGTTTTGTCGAATCAAAAATTTCAAAGGACAGTATTGTAGAGGACATTCTACAAAACATTCCTACACAGTTTCATTACATTTGGTTCGGCGGTTTTATACTCTCTAAAACGTTATATGTAAAAGTTGGATTCTATTGTTGGCAATATTTTGTTACGCCCGACGCGCACAGTCTATTTAAGACTTATACATGTAAGAGGCGTTCTAGTATTGAGTACTTTTATTTTGAACAAATCTTTTTGATTTTTACATTCCAATGTTTATGATTCAAAATATTTTACAGTGGCGTAGTTTCCATCGAGGCATTGAGGCGGTTGACTCACTTTTTTTCGTAAAAAACACAAGACAAAAAAACAAAACAAACATAAACATGCCCTCAACATAAAAAATAAATTGAACCAAAAAAACAAACCGCACAGTATACCTTCTTGTGTCAGAGTCATTTTAGTCGAACGTTTTTATCTCCCGCTCGGTATTATGGTATTATTATCTTTTTAATCTTCTCAGTTGCCCATTTCTACCCCCCTCTGAAAGTTCGTAAGTACCGATGTACCAACTTAACCCTACCCAAACCCCCAACTTTTGCACGACAAGCCCTATGTCGGTTAGTGTCGGTAGGTAGCCCTGCATGTCGGCTATAAAACGGCAGCCATCTTATACTGGCACAATCTCTGTGGAGCGTTCCCAGAGACAGTAAAGTGGAGGTCCCCCCTCCGGACAGATGTACCAACTTCTACCTACCCAAACCCCAAATTTTGCACGACAAGCCCTTTGTCGGTTGGTGTCGATAGGTAGCCCTGCATGTCGGCTATACGACGGCAGCCATCTTATACTGGCCTAATCTCTGTGGAGCGTTCCCAGAGACAGTAAAGTGGAGGTCCCCCCTCCGGACCGATGTACCAACTTCACCCTACCCAAACCCCCAAATTTTGCAAGACAAGCCCTATGTCGGTTAGTGTCGATAGGTATCCCTGCATGTCGGCTATACGACGGCAGCCATCTTATACTGGCACAATCTCTGTGGAGCGTTCCCAGAGACAGTAAAGTGGAGGTCCCCCCTACGGACCGATGTACCAACTTCACCCTACCAAAACCCCCAAATTTTGCACGACAAGCCCTATGTCGGTTAGTGTCGATAGGTAGCCCTGCATGTCGGCTAAACGACGGCAGCCATCTTATACTGGCACAATCTCTGTGGAGCGTTCCCAGAGACAGTAAAGTGGAGGTCCCCCTACGGACAGATGTACCAAATTCACCCTACCAAAACCCCCAAATTTTGCACGACAAGCCCTATGTCGGTTAGTGTCGATAGTCGGCTATACGACGGCAGCCATCTTATACTGGCACAATCTCTGTGGAGCGTTCCCAGAGACAGTAAAGTGGAGGTTCCCCCTCCGGACCGATGTACCAACTTCACCCTACCCAAACCCTCAAATTTTGCACGACAAGCCCTATGTCGGTTAGTGTCGATAGGTAGCCCTGCATGTCGTCTATACGATGGCAGCCATCTTATACTGGCACAATCTCTGTGGAGCGTTCCCAGAGACAGTAAAGTGGAGGTTCCCCCTCCGGACCGATGTACCAACTTCACCCTACCCAAACCCTCAAATTTTGCACGACAAGTCCTATGTCGGTTAGTGTCGATAGGCAGCCCTGCATGTCGGCTATACGACGGCAGCCATCTTATACTGGCACAATCTCTATGGAGCGTTCCCAGAGACAGTAAAGTGGAGGTCCCCCCTACGGACCGATGTACCAACTTCACCCTACCCAAACCCCCAAATTTTGCACGACAAGCCCTATGTCGGTTAGTGTCGATAGGTAGCCATGCATGTCGGCTATACGACGGCAGCCATCTCATACTGGCACAATCTCTGTGGAGCGTTCCCAGAGACAGTAAAGTGGAGGTCCCCCTACGGACCGATGTAACAACTTCACCCTACCAAAAACCCCAAATTTTGCACGACAAGCCCTATGTCGGTTAGTGTCGATAGGTAGCCCTGCATGTCGGGTATACGACGGCAGCCATCTTATACTGGCACAATCTCTGTGGAGCATTCCCAGAGACAGTAAAGTGGAGGTCCCCCCTCCAGACCGATGTACCAACTTCACCCTACCCAAACCCCCAAATTTTGCACGACAAGCCCTATGTCGGTTAGTGTCGATAGGTAGCCCTGCATGTCGGCTATACGACGGCAGCCATCCCATACTGGCACAATCTCTGTGGAGCGTTCCCAGAGACAGTAAAGTGGAGGTCCCCCCTACGGACCGATGTACCAACTTCACCCTACCAAAACCCCCAAATTTTGCACGACAAGCCCTATGTCGGTTAGTGTCGATAGGTAGCCCTGCATGTCGGCTATACGACGGCAGCCATCTCATACTGGCACAATCTCTGTGGAGCGTTCCCAGAGACAGTAAAGTGGAGGTCCCCCCTACGGACAGATGTACCAACTTCACCCTACCAAAACCCCCAAATTTTGCACGACAAGCACTATGTCGGTTAGTGTCGATAGGTAGCCCTGCATGTCGGCTATACGACGGCAGCCATCTTATACTGGCCTAATCTCTGTGGAGCGTTCCCAGAGACAGTAAAGTGGAGGTCCCCCCTCCGGACCGATGTACCAACTTCACCCTACCCAAACCCCCAAATTTTGCACGACAAGCCCTATGTCGGTTAGTGTCGATAGGTAGCCCTGCATGTCGGCTATACGACGGCAGCCATCTCATACTGGCACAATCTCTTAGAAGCGTTCCCAGAAACAGTAAAGTGGAAGTCCCCCTCCGGACCGATGTACCAACTTCACCCTACCCAAACCCACAAATTTTGCACGACAAGCCCTATGTCGGTTAGTGTCGATAGGTAGCCCTGCATGTCGGCTATACGACGGCAGCCATCTTATACTGGTTCAATCTCTGTGGAGCGTTCCCAGAGACAGTAAATTGGAGGTCCCCCTACGGACCGATGTACCAACTTCACCCTACCAAAACCCCCAAATTTTGCACGACAAGCCCTATGTCGGTTAGTGTCGATAGGTAGCCCTGCATGTCGGGTATACGACGGCAGCCATCTTATACTGGCACAATCTCTGTGGAGCATTCCCAGAGACAGTAAAGTGGAGGTCCCCCCTCCAGACCGATGTACCAACTTCACCCTACCCAAACCCCCAAATTTTGCACGACAAGCCCTATGTCGGTTAGTGTCGATAGGTAGCCCTGCATGTCGGCTATACGACGGCAGCCATCCCATACTGGCACAATCTCTGTGGAGCGTTCCCAGAGACAGTAAAGTGGAAGTCCCCCTCCGGACCGATGTACCAACTTCACCCTACCCAAACCCCCAAATTTTGCACGACAAGCCCTATGTCGGTTAGTGTCGATAGGTAGCCCTACATGTCGGCTATACGACGGCAGCCATCTTATACTGGCACAATCTCTGTGGAGCGTTCCCAGAAACATTAAAAAGGAGGTCCCCCCTCCGGACCGATGTACCAACTTCACCCTACCCAAACCCCCAAATTTTGCACGACAAGCCCTATGTCGGTTAGTGTCGATAGGTAGCCCTGCATGTCGGCTATTCGACGGCAGCCATCTTATACTGGCACAATCTCTGTGGGTCATCACCAGAGTCAGTTAACTGAAGGTGGACCACTTCCTTAAATGTTCGCTGTAATTGTTCGCCAGCTTTCGAAAATTCAATAATGTGATTAACTCTTTTCAAATGAACAATATTTTATTTAGAGAGGTTATTTTAACTTAATTAAATCTATTTTATATGTTTTTTAAGTTTTTGGTACGTTTTGGTAATTTGCACTTTTTCGGTTTTTAGATTTATCTCGTAATTGTTCGCTAGCTAATTGTTCGCTACAATTGTTCGCTAGCTTGAGTCAAGCGGCCAAATGGCAGGGCATTGTTGATATTTGGCTATATTTGGGTGAACTAAAAAACGCAAAGAAAATGCCCCGGCAAAACGGATCAAGTGTACACATACAAAATACTTAAAGTTTATGCAAAAAATATTTATCTAGACGCTGCTACGCATTATTAAGCAACTGAATGTGTAGTTTAAGGTCCACATAGACCAAAAAAGACGTAAAAATCGGTCATTTTTTCTGAAGTGTAAAGATGAACCTTAAAGCTGTGGTGACCGCCCAGGCTCTTTCTATTATTATATAATATATGACGACGGTCAACATGACGGTATCAAAAGGGTATGCCGCAAAATAGGGTCTTCTTTTTTCAGGGTTTAAGTGTAGAACAGGGTTATAAATTGAACCTAACTGTCGCCTATCGGGTACGAGGAGAAGTGTGAATTTAACTGAATAACATATATAGGACCAGATCATGATCATATTACATGTATTAAGTGGTACATAGTTGCTGATCTATATTTCAACTAAAAACGTTCTTGAAAGCATTACTTGACTTTGGAGGGCTATAATTTTGAAATATAGTAAACATTTATTGATCAGAACATTTTCAACCTGATCAGTACAGCGTATGATATACAACATCGACTTGTATTTTTCCGTAATCTCTTGATTTTAACAGCTATATCGGCCAACGGCACAAGTATATACAAAATGTACCCTATAAAATCGTACTCGAGTAGCCCCTGATTGTATGATCTGGTACGTGCATAGATCTAAATTTGGTAGTAAACCATTAAGGTTACATCTATAGAAATAAAATATCAATACAAAAGTAAAACAAGCGATGGTCAAAAGTATACCCTGGGGACTTTGTTTTATATAATCATAAGGCCAAATATATATACTAGACATAAAAATTAACAAAATACCGATAGAATCTTTCATAAAACATCTTGTGTCTTTCTTTTTATTATAGAAAAGACGTCGGTTCAACTAAACGTTTTACGTAAATTGAAATATAAACTGAAAAGAGAATATATATATATATTGAAAAGATATATCTCACTTTTATACGCCCAGTTCAGGAATACTCGTGTGAAGCATGGGATAATTAATTGTGGAAAATCAAATTCTGATAGAAATATGAGGCAGGTAGAATCGTAACTGGTCTATGCTGCTATTGCAGTGCAAGGAAACTGGCTGGGAGTCATTAAAATGTAGAAGAGAACTCTATTCTACAAAATGGCTAACGGACATTGTCCAGAGTATTTAACTGACTTATTGCCTACTCTTGTATCGGAATCTTCAAATTACAATTTAAGAAACGGAAATAATTTTAATATTCCGTCTGCTACACAGAAAAAAATATTAACACATGTTTTTCGCATGTTTTGAAAAACTCGCGTTTTTTCACATGTTTTTCATGTGTTTTACATGTGTTTTGACAAACGCATGAAAAACACCTGTACAAATACAAGCGTCTTTTGCATGTTTTATAACACATGTATAAGATGTGATAAACATATGTTTTTCATATCCAAAACTTAAGAGCCATTCTCCATAATTAAGAACCAAAATGGCTCGGACATGACATTAAAATAGTTTGAATATGAAATGTTCAACATGACTGTATAAGTTGACATCTGATATAGACACCTTTAATTTCTAATTTACCATATGTTTACCATGTGTTATGACCAAACGTTTGACATAGGTTTTTGTATACGTAAAACATGTGTTACTATTTTTCCTGTGTAGACTTGCCCTTTTCAAACATTCATTATTACCATGTACATTGAATCTTTGGAATAGCCTTGACCCATCACTTCGAGAGTGTCCAACTTTCGAGCTTTTAAATCAAAACTAAAACTAAAATACAGAACGTTGACCAAACCTTCATGCTACTCCAATATGGGACACCGGATGCAAAACATTATGCATACTAGATTACTAAATAAGTGAAGTTCTCTCAAACATGATCTTTTTAAAAAAATATATCATAAACGATGAATTGTGTGATTGTAGCGAAAATGTTGAGACTTCGAACCGTTTCCTTTCTTGCAACAAATTCGAACCACAAAGAGCCTTACTGTTTCAGTCTTTGCATGACCTGGAAGTCCCTATATAAACGGAAACTATCTTTTTGGAGATAGCACCAGAAGCGATGATGTAAATTGTTTGGTTTTTTTAAGCGTACAAACATACATAAAAGACACTGGACGTTTTTCATGATAAATAATAACGACACTAGACCAGAGAACAGAAAACAGAAGTTTAATTTTCCAGTATGTGCATCTTTCTTTTGATATTTTATACAGTCGTAAATTTAGAAATTCTTCTATTTTCCCCTCTTTTTGTTTTTATTTCATTCTTTCTTTTTTTTTTCCACAATCAAACTCTGTTCTGATTCACTTTGGTGTACATATTATATTAAATCAAAATTATTTCAGTTGTTGTTGTCTATTTAATGTATTGTATGTATATTGTATGGGAGAAGACGTTCTAATTGTAGAACTTGTGTCCTATCCCTTTGTCTTTTTTTTACAATAAAATATGATTAAATAATTATCACCAGTTTCGTTAATCACCATTCGCGAATTAGGAATTAGTGCTGCTTGGCTAACATGCTTAACTGAATGCATGGGTTCTTTAAAATGCTGAATATAATCCAACAACAGCATGCTGATGTTTTGGGTTTTTTTTTTGCAAACTGAAACATGCATTGATCAGTTCTAGAGGCTTATGTTCAGTTGTGTCATATGTTAATGTATGAATAAGTCATTTTTTGCACTTTCATGTTTTCGTCTGACGAAAATTAGGAGACATGTGTTTGAGATGGTGCATGCAACTAAAAGCACTCCCTACAACTGACTCTTTTTTTTCGCAAAATAGTTTTTACAAGAAATTCAAGATTGCCGACCTACGGGCCTTAATCAGTATAACTGATATATGATTAATATAGTGATTGGATATAAAAATTCAACCTTTTTATGGTTTCTTTTCCCTGTTTTTGCTCTTATAATTTGAATTTGAACTGAAAAAAAAATTAATTAAACATTTTTTTAAATTTAAAGGTTAGCTCGTACTTGAACTGTTCTAAAATTCATGCCATTTCGGGATGATTTTGACTTCTGGACGAGGACAAAACATTCACTTATCTTTGTGCTTAATGCAACCTGATTTTGAAAAAAAGTAAATTGTTGTTTGTTTCATTTTGTTAGACAATATTTCATTCATAAACAAAACAGACAGAAACTAGATCAAACTAGCAGCACGAGTTTGAATATCAGGGAGATGAACATGTAAGGGATGACAAAATGAACATGAATGATGATGAGATGGAGGATATTTGTAACACAAGTCCAATCCGGGATGAAGGGATGTAATCATGCCTCCTGCAGTGGATCCTGTGGGACATACTCTTATCGTGACCTGCAGTAGGGTTCTTCAACGTGCGAGAAACGTAAAATATTTCCTAACAAGATGCTGTACTATGGTTTTGGATAAGGTTTTCCCCATTATACCCTGAAGACCCCGGAAATTATTACGTCAGGGCCACCCAATATACATGTCCGAGTTGCTTTTTGAACCATGTGACCTAGCCCGACATCAGGTTCTGAGTACTTTATAGTAGACTTTTATTGACAAACGTAGCGCTGCTGCGCGTTATTAGGGATGTTCATCGCCACTTTTAAAAACAAAAGGGTTTCACAAAGCTTACTATAAAAATATATTAGGTATTATTACCAAAAGGCTGGTAAAATCTCATAAAGCCCTTAATAAATGTTAAGCATCGTCGAAGTTTGATGTATTTACTAAATCACCCAGTAAATACATGAATTTACTAACAGTTTTAGGAAATTCACGTATTTACTGATTACACGAATTTACTGTAACATATATATACACATCCGTCATGCTGTCGGCGATCACTTAGGATTAGTCAAGGGCTGCGAAAAAGGATGCTAGCCAAAATATAATACAGACCGGTATTTCTTACATATATTCTTATTCTTATATACATATACAGTAGTTCTATGTCATGTGTATGATGACCTATGTTGATAAAGATGTGAAAAAAAACCTTTGAACATGTTTTTTTTGTCTTAGCCTCGAGGTGTAGATGACGGACTGACGGATGGACGAACAGATGGACAGTCACACCCGCATCAGTATATAAGCTGGAGACCAAGGGGGTAAACCAAACCTTCAGTACCCGGGTACTAGTCGAGGTCACAAGTCATGTTTATTTGTTTCGCTACACCTGTTATCTCGTATAGACCCGGTCTGATATGAATGTGCTATTTATAGTAAGACTGATCAATACATTACATGCTATTTTCCCTTTGGCCATTATAATAATGGTTGTGTATTCAATGGTCAGCATGTAGCGGGTGAGACGTGTGAAACGTTGGTCACGTGTGATGGATACTAGAAAACAACATTAAAATCTTACATGTAATGTAGAAAATGGAATATAAAACAACAATTTGTGTGCTTGTTTATATTTTCTTTGTTTATTTATCTCAGGTAATAAGTCAAGCAGATTTTGAGAAACCCGTGTTTAATGAGTTCACGCCTTATTTTTGGATAAAGGATGCGAATGAACGAATTCAGGATAATGAGTACGACACTGTTCAATATGGCGAAAACAGCTGCTCTGTAAAATGTCTAAATGTTATATTTAGACATGCAGCGCGATATCCTAACAGGCAATTGGTTGAAAAGTTTTTGAAACTTCATACAGCATTGGAAAATGATGCTTCTGTGGTGGCCAAAAATCCATTTGTTGGCCAATGGAGCAATCCGTTCCCAGAAGACAAAGAGAATCAACAATCGCCCGTGGGCTTAGAGGAGATGAATAATCTTGGGAGGAGGTTTTATAGGCGATTTAAAAACATTATAACGAAGTATGCAAGTCAAATTGACGCTTGGACGACATCTAAGGACCCAACCAATAAAAGTTTTGGAACATTTTATCAAACTCTGGTGGAAAATGTAACTACTTTCTCTGCTGGCTATGGATCCAATGATCTAATCATACGTTACTACGAACACTGTAATAAATATAAAGCAGAGGTAATTGACAATGAAAAGACTTTGTCTCCTATGAAAAACTTCTTGAAAGGAGAGGAATTTAGGGGTGTTACATCAAACATAAGACAGAAACTGGGAACAGCTAATGTGACTGAAGGTATTTATGGTCATTTATATTTGTATTATAGATCGAAAGGTAATAATGAAATACAAGCAATATAGTGTCGCATCAGTTCTGTATATGATAATATATGGATGGTCAGGTGAGATGCAAATGTAGAATGTACATATCTTAATATCAACAGTGATGAAAATCATCTTTTTAATACTATTGACATCGGAAAATCCAGTATTGTGGTAATCCATGCTTAGGTTATCTATGGCAACACCACCAACACTGTGTCCTGCACCGTAGACCATTGAACCATCTCAGCCAGACCATCACTATATTGTCATATAATAATGAAATACATGAACGTATTAAATAATATCACGGACGTGACGGAATAAGACTGCACATGACATAACACCCATAAATTAGACAATACAAACTTGTGCAATGGGGCCAGCCAAGTCGATCCCAAACGAACCAATGGTAGCAGGTTATCGTCATTAAAGGCAAGATGAAATACATCTTAAATAGCTCAGTCACCATCTGAGAAATATCAACTATGAAGCACCTTGAAGCTTACTTTGAAGAACTTGCTTTTGAGTCCATTGTCCGTCTTCTTCTCTAGACCACTTGACAAAATGAATCCGAACTTTGACATGATAACTCTTTAGCAACTGCGGGTGTTCTAGAGAGAGAGTTCCTCTACCGTTCGTTTCTTCATGTTGTCTTTTGTCTTATGTTCTCCTAAGTGGAATTTAACGTTGATCGAATTGATTTTTATTGTGTGTATTTTTTTATGATTTGTCCGCGACTATTGATAGGGGGAAAATTAAGCCACAAAAAACTTGTATACCTCTCCACATTTTATATGTGTCTGTCCTAAGCCAGGAATCTTTGATGAAGCTTTTCTGTGTACTTGTCTTTTTGATGTTTTCTGTTCCTTGTATGAAAAGATCGAGGGTCTCTCTTAGACTATTTCAGGACTTGATTTGAAGTTATATGCGTTTTATTTAGAACTTTGACCGAGCAGCGACTATTGGCCTCGTCGAATGCTGCTGATGCATGTTTTCCAATGTGGTTTTCTAAATTACCGCTTGTTATGTGAGCTGTGTGGCGTACACTTATTCCACATATATTTATTTGAAAAGGACAAATTTTACCTTTTGAAGGGGAAAGGGGCTTGGTTTTTTCCCTAAACAAATATTTTGAATTTGATTGTTGATGGAAGAATAAAATTCTGACAGCAGAAGTTAAAACAATATTCTTAATTATGATTTCTGCTATATAAAATAATGGTAAATACTGAAAAATATTCTGTCGTGCATGTCGTGCATGAGGCCTTTAAAAAATAAAGATTATGTCCGAGCTACCGGCGATGGCCGGCGGAAAAAAACCCTTCTGAGCAGAAAAAAAAACACCAAGGCCTCCCCTTTTTTAAGTTAAATGATCTATCCCTTACTGTTTACATGACAATAAAGATATACATTTATAACTTAAGTTTAACTTTGAATAAGCAATTATTAAAATTAACAATAATTTTTTCAGATGATGTGATTACTCTGTACGAGTTATGTGCACTAGAACTAGGACTGTTTAACAGATCTGATTGGTGCACTTTATTCAACATGGCTGATCTTCTTATTTTGGACTACCTAAAAGATATTAAGGTACGTACATTTGACCTAGGTGTTCACTTACATCATGTATAACTGCCAATGATTCCGTATAAATATAAGGACTATTATTACATAGATGCATATGAAATACCGATTTTTCCCAGTGAAATAAAATCTGGTAAATTCACAATGTGAAATAACAAAAATATTTTCACACTTGCGTCCTTTCCGGTCAAACTCAATTATGACGTCGTGAATTGTATTGCGTTGTCGGCATGCCTCCTGCGGTCTAAATTCATACACCATTCAAATAAATTTATTAAAAACTATTAAATAGCGACATTTTATCTATGTAATAAATACGATAATCAATTAGGTCTCATGAATAACAAAAATATGATCACTCGTGCGGGAACGCACTGAGATTTAACTCGTGCGGAAATCTGTGTGCGTTCACCGACTCGTGATCATATTTTGGTTATTCACCCAATTAATTATCCTATAAGTAATGCTAGTACTATACACAAGTTAACAGCACACACAAATAAAATATTGAATGTTTTGAGCACTGGTATTTTCATGATTTGAAGTGTTATATAATTTGCTTGTCTGTTTGTCATCTTTGCGAACCAAAGGCAATCGTCTATACCCTTTGGCGGCTAGCGTAGATATTTGTTCGTTTAACACGAGTCCTGGTCCCATTTTGATTTGTTGTTTCCTTTACTGTTTGTATGGGTTCTTGTTAGTTACCAGTTATATCTTTTTTTATTGCATCACGTTCATGACTTTTTTGGTCCAAGTAATGTTTGTAATTAAGATTGATCAAATAATGTCTTGGTTAGGCAGCTACCATTTGATTGTATAGGGGGCTAAAAGTGCGAATTTAAAAAAAAAAAACTTACTTCAAAACAAAACCCTTCACTTTTAAATTCAAAGCACTGTCCGGCCTTTTTAGCTCACCTGACCCGAAGGGTCATGTGAGCTATTGGCGTTACTTGGCGTCCGTCGTCTGTCCGTCGTCCGTCCGTCCGTCGTCCGTCCGTCGTCCGTCCGTCCGTCCGTCCGTAAACTTTTTCAAACGTTAACTCCTCTGACACCATAAGTCCAATTGAAACCAAACTTGGTGTAGTTGATCTTTAGGGTATGGCCTACAAAACTATCGTTCGGATTTTTGATCCGTAAAGAAACATGGCCGCCATGACTAAAAATAGAACAGGGGGGTCAAATTACATTTTTTTGCAAATAACTCAAAAACGGTAACAGATATCAAAATTCTGGCAGGGTAAAAGTGATCAGCACCTCAAGATCTACCTGCCTAGAAATTTTCAAGAAGATCCAACAACCGATGTAGGAGTTATTGCCCTTTTTCTGGATTTTTTTTCAAAATTTTGCACTTATTTAGCCCTATATCTTGAAAACTATACAAGATATTTTAAAAATTCAAAATGCAGATGATTGCGCACATCAAAATCTACATTTCATGTAATTAGGTCAAAGCTGTAGAACCATTCGTTTAGGAGTTATGGCCCTTAAAGTGTCAAAATTTACCGTTTTTCATTACTTTTCCCCTGAATTTCAAAGATTAACTTGTCCGACACCATATATCCAACTTCAACCAAACTTGGCACAGTTGTTTAATAGCACATATGCTACAATTCTATTGTTCAGATTTCTGATTCGTCAAAAAATATGGCCGCCATGGCTAAAAATAGAACATAGGTGTAAATTGCAGTTTTTTGCTAATAACTCAAAAATGGTTACAGATATCAAAATTCTGATGGGAGACAAAAGTGATCAGCATCTCAGGATCTACCGGCTATGGAAGTTTCAAGAAGATCCAACAACTGATGTGGGAGTAATTGCCCTTTTTCTGGATTTTTTCAAAATTTTTCACTTGTTTAGCCATATATCTTGAAAACTATACAAGATATTTCAAGAATTTGAATTGCATATGATTAAGCACATCAAGATCTACATTTCATGTATTTAGATCAAAGCTGTAGGATCATTTCTTTTAGGAGTTATTGTCCTTAAAACAACAAAATTTACCATTTTTCATTACTTTTTCCCTGAATTTCAAAGATTAACTTGTCTGACACTGTAAGACCAACTGCATTTTAACTTGGCACACTTGTTTAATAGCTTATATGCTACAACTCTATTGTTCAGATTTTTGATTCGTGAAAAAACATGGCCGCCATGGCTAAAAATAGAACATAGGGGTAAATTGCATTTTTTTGCTAATAACTCAAAAATGGTTTCAGATATCAAAATTGTGCAAGAATAAAAAAAGATCAGCATATTAAGATCCACCTGTGCTGAAATTTTGGAAAAGATCTGACTGCTGATGTAGGAGTTATTGCGCTTTTTCCTAATTTTTGCCAAATTTTGCACTTATCAAGCCCAATATCTTGAAAACTTACCAAGATATTTCAGAAATTTAAATCGTATATGGTTATGCACAATAATATCTACAAAATATATGTGTCTGTGTAGTTCAGGTGAGCGATTCAGGCTCCTGGGAGCCTCTTGTTAAAGGGGCCAATAATGTTACATTCTTGTGTGTTCCCACATCCCACAATGACTTTTATTCTGGTTAACCAAATGCTGTGAAATTCTATATTTTGGGGTCCCCCTTTTATTCATTTATAAACTAGGGGTCCTAAAATGGCAAAAAAAATCAAACAAGGGGTTGCATTAAGTCGTACACCCACTCGACCTTTCAGAAAACAGGTATAGTAGATAACCGAAGTGACCTAGAAAGGGGAGGCACGGTACAACTTATCATGCTTAAGCTTTATGCCAAATTTAAAATAAATCCCTTTAGTAGAAGCCGAGAAATCTTTTAGGGAACATTGTCTTATTTTGGTACTTAAAAAGTCTTAACTCGGCTCTAAAAAACAGGATGTAGATGCGTAACTGACCTAGAAAGGGAAGACACGGTACAATGCATCATGCTAAAGCTGTTTACTGAATTTGAAATCAATCCCTTCAGTTGAAGCCGAGAAGTCTGTTACGACAGTTTGTTATGGACGGGCAAACAGATGGATAATGTGATTGCAATACTGCTCCCTCTCTTACGGATATAGTATTATATTTGGTCCCACAATAACTTTGGTTCTGGTTGGTCAGTTGTTATGATATGTCTAACCATTACACCATAGATGTGATTGATTATGGGGTCCCCCCCTTTTTAGCTCACCTGGACCGAAGGTCCAGGTGAGCTATTGCCATCACTTGGCGTCCGTCGTCCGTCGTCGTCGTTAACTTTTCTTTGAAAATCTTCTCCTCCGAAATGACTGAAGGGATTGCTTTGAAACTTTGCACACTTCATTTATGGGATGTTCTTTACCAAGATTGCACAACTGGTGACCGCCGTCCAAACAACATGGCTGCCGTTACTCAGGGATTTAGCTAGGATTTTTCAGGCTTTAGTCACTTTAGCAGCGGGCATATTTTGGACCACATTTTCAGTCACTGTTCAGAGCTAGTAATATTCTATCATGTCTATGGTTAATCTTAATTTATAAACTTTTTTTCAAATGGTCTGTTTGTAATTCATTGATTTCTAATAAAATTTATCTTCTAAATAAAGTATTATCCAACATTTACAGCTTTGTTATTTTTGCCAGAATTATATGTATGTTTTTATATATTATAAATACTAATTATGTATTTCAACACCCCCCCTTTTTCCCCTCAAAAGAAAAAAAAATAACATGAGTAGGAAAAGAAAGAACTCTGCAGTGTTTTTACTACCCATAATCAAAGAGAGTTCTATTTTATTTACATTTAATCATATAATACACAGTATATAAAGATGCAGAATAAATATATAACCTTATTAAATAAAATCAGGAACGGTTATTTAAAGTTCCTGATAAAATTTATGTTATATTAATTTTGTTTGCTTTGGACTAGAGTTATCTTTCTTTTTCTACTAATCCAATATGTAAATTTTCCCGCCAAAAACGTCACATGATCACAGCTCAAATGTAAACAAACACACTCTGGTCATTCATGACCTTTGTAAAAGTTACTTCTGCATATGTATGGCATATATTCAAATTATTGTATGTTTTGTGCTATTTTATGGATTTAACTTTTTCCTAGAAAGGTAAATATCCCCATGCATTCATTTTCTTTTCAATAAGACCTTGGCTTTGAAAAATAAACCACGTGGTTGAGTCGGTCATTTTATCTTTATTTACATTTCTCACGTTTTGATTGGCTAAATAGAAATTTGCATAATTTCAATTATTCTAACACCTCCTGTTTTACCTTGTCGGCGGATTTCTTTTATGTTTGCTGGTCTCATATCGATCTATAAATTTAATTGGCATGAGTTGTAAAGGTGTCAATTGATGTCTACAATCATATCCGGTGTTCATGATCAGCTTGGCTTCGTAAATTAATTAGCCTTGATTCATTTGCAATAATTGACGAAAGTGACATTGGAATTGACTTTTACCACTGATTTTCGTAAATTAAATTTTACACACTTTTTGAAAATTTAGGTGACGAAAATGGTTAAATAAATTTTCGCTATTTGAAAAATCTTTTCGCCAATGACGAAAATGACGAGCGCTGGCTAAATCACTGCGTTACTAATAATAGACCAGGGGGGTCAGACTACTGTTTTTGGCATCAAAATCTCTACAAAAGTCTCCATTGAGTCGAAGTTGTCAGATGACCCCTTATAGGAGTTACAGCCCCTTAAAGTTGAAAAATAGCATTTTTCATGTTTTGGGATTATAGAATGAAAACTATTACAGATAGAGAAAAGTTGTTGCTTGCTGAAGTGTTCAGCTCATTTAGCTCTACAAAAGTCTCCATAGTGTCGAAGTTGTCAGATGATCCCTTATAGGGGTTACAGCCCCTAAAATAATGTTTTTTTCATGTTTTTAGCTCACCTGACCCGAAGGGTCATGTGAGCTATTGTTATCACTTGGCGTCCGTCGTCCGTCGTCCGTAAACTTTTTAAAACGTTAACTCTTCTGACACCATAAGTCCAATTGCAACCAAACTTGGTATGGTTGTTAATTAGCATTCGGTGCTTAGAACTGATGTGGGGATTTTTGATTCGTCGTAAAACATGGCCGCCATGGCTAAAAATAGAACATAGGGGTAAAATGCAGTTTTTTGCAAATAACTCAAAAACGGCTACAGATATCAAAATTCTGGCAGGGTAAAAGTGATAAGCACCTCAAGATCTACCTACCCTGAAATTTTGAAGAAAATCCAACAAACCATGTAGGAGTTATTGCACTTTTTGTGGATTTTTTGCAAATTTTGCACCCGTTTAGCTCAATATCTTGAAAACCGTACTAGATATTTGAGAAATTTAAATTGCATGTTGTTAAGCACATCAAGATCTACAAAATATGTAATAGGGTCAACGTTGTAGGACCTTTCCTTTTAGGAGTTATTGCCCTTAGAACTTCAAAATTGAGCATTTTAACAGCATTTCCTCATTACATTAAAAACGTTAACTCCTCTGACACTTTTAGTCCAATTGGAACCAAACTTGGTATAGTTGTTTATTAGCATTAGGTGTATAGAACTGATGTGGGGATTTTTGATAGGTTGTAAAACATGGCCGCTGTGGCTAAAAATAGAACATAGGGGTAAATTGCAGTTTTTTGCTAATAACTCTAAAACGGTGACAGATTTTAAAATTTTGATAGGGAACAAAAGTGATCAGCACCACAAGATCTACCAGCTCTGAAATTTTGAAGAAAATCCAACAACCCATGTAGGAGTTATTGACCTTTTTGTGGATTTTTACAAATTTTGCACCTGTTTAGCTCAATATCTTGAAAACTATACAAGATAATTGAGAAATTTAAATTGCATATTGTTAAGCTCATCATGATCTACAAAATATGTAACAGGGTCAACGTTGTAGGACCTTTCCTTTGAGGAGTTATTGCCCTTAAAACGTCAAAATTGAGCATTTAAAAAGCATTTCCGCATTACATTGAAAACGTTAACTCCTCTGACATTTTAAGTCCAATTGGAACCAAACTTGGTATTGTTGTTTATTAGCATTAGGTGTACAGAACTGATGTGGGGATTTTTGATTGGTTGTAAAACATGGCCACTGTGGCTAAAATAGAACATTAGGTTAAACTGCATTTTTTTGCTAATAACTCAAAAAGGGTGACAGATTTTTAGATTTTAATTGAGAACAAAAGTGATCAGCACCTTAAGATCCACCATATTGTCAGATGACCCCCTTATTAATCTTATGACCCTTTCAGCGTCAAATAGATTTTGCCTAATAACCTTTACTTCAGGCACATATGTCAGGTGAGCGATTCAGGCTCCTGGGAGCCTCTTGTTGGCCTATGGAATGAAAATTATAGCAAATAGAGAGAAGCTATTGTTTGCTTAAATGTTCAGCTTATTTAGCTCTACAAAAGTTTTCATAGGGTCAAAGTTGTCAGATGACCCCTTACAGGGGTTACGGCCCCTAAAATAACATTCTTTCATGTTTTTGGCCTATAGAATGAAAACTATAGCAGATTGAGAGAAGCTGTTGCTTGCTTAAATGTTCAGTTCAATTAGCTCTACAAAAGTTTTCATAGGGTCAAAGTTGTCAGACGACTCCTTATAGGGGTTATGGCCCTTAAAATAGCGTTTTTTCATGATTTGGGCCTACGGATACAGAATGAAAACTTTAGTAGATAGAGAAAAGCTGTTACTTGCTTAAATGTTCAGCTCATTTAGCTCTAGAAAAGTCTTTATAGGGTCGACATCAAGATCAGGTGAGCGATTCAGGCTCCTGGGAGCCTCTTGTTATTTCCTGATTTTTGGCATCCTGTCTATTTATCTCGAATTTCACCATAGGCCCCCTATTAAAAATCAAATGGTTGCTCCCTTATTCTTTATGAATTTGAATCTTTATAATATTTTTCAGAACTACTGGAAAATTGGCTATGGATACGACATCGATTGGCAAATGACTTGTCCGCTTACTACTAGAATATTGTTTGACAATTTTCGGTTTGCCATGGAGTCGGAAGATGCACCTCCAGCAAGCAAGTATGTCCAAAGACTTATATAACGAAATTCGATTCTTAGAAAAGACAAAAAACAGGTCTGTCCGTCTGTCGCTTTATAGAGGCACCAACCAGCCCGTCTGTCACACTATTAGGGTACCTGCCTATCTGTCGCACCATAAGGTTAGTTGTCCGTCTGTCGCGTTATCAGGGTTCCTGCCTGACCGTCTTTCACATTATACGGGTACCTAACCGTCTGTCAAGTTAAATGGGTACCAACAAACCGGTCTGTCGCACTGTAAGGTTACCTGCATGTCTGTCACACTGTACCTGACGGTCTGTCTGTCTGTCACACTATAGTATAGGGTACCCGTCCGTTTGTCACACTGTAAGAGTACCTGCCCCTCTGTAGCACTTTAGGGGTACCCAGCCGTCTGTCGTACTTTATGGGCGTCCGTCCGTCACACTATATGGGTACAAGACTGTCTGTCGCACTGCAAGGATACATGCCCGTGTCGGTGTGTCACACTAAAGAGGTACCTACCTGCCCATGTGTCATATAGGAGTACCTAACCGTCTGTCACACTATAAAGATACCTGTACTTTTGTCACACTTTAAGGTTCCTGACCTTCTGTTGCACTATAGGGGCACCTGTCCGTCTGTCACATTTTATGGGTACCTACCGGCCTGTTTGTCGCACTATAAGGGTCCTTCCCGTCTGTCACACTTGGGGACCCTGTCCGTCTGTCGCGCTTTAGTGTCGCCTTATAGGGTAACTGTCCGTCTGTCACACTATAGGGGTACCTTTCTGTCTGTCACAATAAAGGGGTACCTGTCCGTCTGTTGCACCATAGGGTACATTCCCGTTAGTCGCGCTATAGGGGCACCTGTCAGTGTATCACACTTTGGGGTACTTGCTCATTTGTCACATTGCCCGTCTCTTGCACTTTAGGGTACTTGCCCGTCTGTTTCGCTATAGGGGTATCTGTATTATGTAATACTTGAAAGAAAAGCCTTATACCGAATCTTCCTGAAAAATTACTCAGTGATTCAATTCATACAAATGCCAGTCTCTTTAGCAACGATTTAGTAAAGGTTGGAATTTTGTTGACATGTCGACATACATGTATGTAATGGGAATACCAATATTGTGTAGTCTGAAACTGTAAAGCCGTGTTGAATGAATATACATTATTAGTTTAAGTTTACCTTGCTTACAAAATAAGAAATATTGACAGTTCATGATATGATTTTTTTGAGAATGCATGTATCAAATACAATGGACTATCAGTATTAGTATCCTATTCTGAACATGCAAGGCTAAACATACCTATGTGCGACGGCTGGATTCAAAATCGATAGTAGAAATGATTTTTTATGCCCCATCTACGAAAGTAGAGGGGCATATAGTGTTCGGGTCAATTAGTCCGTCCGTAAGTCCGTCTGTTCGTCCCAAATCCCCATATTTGCAAATTCCCACTTACTGAAATATGACACATCAATCATATTGGTATGGTAGGTGCATCTAGTGATGCTAAGCACAATGCATGCTTCGGATGATGGATGTGACCTATATTTTCCGCATGAATGACCACTTGTAGAAGAATGGTTAAAGTCCATTCCCACTTACTGACATGTGCCACATCAACTATATTTGTATGGTAGATGCACCTAGTGATGCATAGCACAATGCATGCTTTGGATTCTGGCTGTGACCTATATTTTCCGCATGAATGACCACTTATAGAAGAATGGTTAAAGTCCATTCCTTTTTATTGACATGTGCCACACCAACTATATTGGTATGGTAGGTGCACGTAGTGATGCTTAGCAGAATGCATGCTTAGGATGCTGGCTGTGACCTATACTTTCTGCATGAATGACAACATATAGAAGAATGGTTTTTAAAGTCCATTCCTTCTGACTGACAAGTGCCTTAGCAACCATATTGACGCTTTAGCGATTGCGGAAAAAATAAATGTTGCGAGATTGGGCATTATGTCTTTTGGACATATTCTTGTATATCATCGCTATGGTACCTAGACGTGATGATATTTTTTATTCGGGCATGTGTAACCTTATTCAAAGTAAGCAATACTGTTTTATATTTCTCATTCGTTTTTGGTTTGAAAACTACTGAACTCGGATGATCAATCGAAAGATCCCAACTGCCCAAGAAAGATAGATTTCAAATGTCCTAGAAAGATAGATCCGAAATGGTCAAGAAAGATCCAAATGTCAAAGAAAAAAAGAAAAAAAACAAGGCGAAGCAAGCCGGAGAACAAAGGTAATAACAAAACTACCGAACTGTGGTGATTAATCATAAATCTGTAAGACGAAAAGACATAACAAGCACGTGAAAACACTTGCGACGATACACCGGGGAATTGATAAACGATAAACATGATAAAATATAGTGTTTTTTTCTGGCTGTCCTGGATAAACTGTGATTGACATTCCTCGTTCAACGCCCTTGATATCATGCATATTTATAACTTTTATGTTTTTTTTTATTTACAGACATAACTTTGGAAACCTTAATTTCGTTTTTGCTCACATGGAAACCTTACTGCCTATATACGCAGCCTTCGGTCTTTACAAAGATCCACAACAGTTTTTGGCCAACAACTACAAAGCTAATAAGAACAGACATTTCAGAACCAGTTTGATTGGTTCGTTTTCCTCCAACCTCGCTTTCGGTTTATACAGATGCGATGATCCAGACCAAACGTACGTTATTCGAGTGTTTGTTAATGAGGAACCAGTCGACATTCCAGCTTGTGGCAACACGACCTGCAAATATACCGACTTTCAAAATTACTATAAAGCTATCACTACATGTGAAAACGAGAAGATTTGTAAAGTTGACACTTCCAAATCTGAGAAGTTAAATGCTCATTTTGTCTGGGTTGCATCGTTGGGCTTACTTGGATTCCTTGTGAAAAGGCAGCATATATGAAACAAAAAAATTAAAAACGATCGCATTGAAAGCATGATTTAAAAAAAAATACATTAACTGTTAGTGTTTGTATACTGTCATCGTATTTTTGTGATTTTATATTTAGAATGTTTGACATACTCTTCATTGTCTTCTCATGAATTCTTGGGTTAATTGATTAAGCCCTTAAACCCACCCTGAATGTACTCGGATTGTTGACAAGTAAAAGCTCCAAAGCCAGTAGGATATAGGTTATGTTAGTTATTGCTTTACTCTCAATTAGCGCGGATTCAGCTATTTCAGGTATTCTATGAAGAACAAGAACATAAAGGTGTGAGGAAATAAACATTTGTTTGTACTTATCTTTTTGATGTTTTCTGTTCCTTGTTTAGGAAGGGGTTCTATCTGTGATTATTTCAGGACTAGATTTGAATTATATGCATTTTATTTAGACCATGGGCTAATTGCAGAACCGCGAGAAGTTAAATAAAATGCATATAACTCAAATCCAGTCCTGAAATAGTCACCGATAGACATTCTTCTTGTCGAGTGATGATTCTTAGCTAGCTGTCAGTAACAGTGAGGGTTCTATAGAGAGTGCCTTTACCGTTCTTTCTTCGTTTGTTCGAAATGGGGACACAAAACCAGTTGAGGATGCGAGTGGAGTGTTGGGTAAAATCGGACAATTTAGCTTCCTGCATGGGGATATTACGGCTTCTACTCTTATGGGAACATGCAGCAAGGTTCTTTAACGTGCTAAATCGTGACATTTTGCCCAACACGTTACAAAAAGAAAGGCTAGATTTTATTGGATGTTGCTGTTACTGATACTTATACATACAGAAATCAAGGACCACTATAATATATTTTTGGTAGTGTGCCTCTGTTGAGTCTTGAATAGACGAAACGCGCGTCAGGCGTAGCAAAATTTAATGTCTGGAACTTTGTTTTCATTTTAATTTGTAACACCCGTGAAGGTTAGCACTGCTAGTGGAGTTTTAATTCCCCGAGGTTATCCCGCTCCATCACCAACATTTTTGTGTTGGAGAACACATCAAAGCTTTAAATTATCCGTTTAAATTTCAAAATTGTCTAAACTCTAAGGTTCTTCCTACCCCAGACATAGGTTGATCATCTTAGTTATAATTTGGTTCATCAATTCGGTAATTTTGGTTTTATTGTTCGCTGCTCTTCCTAATCATATAGTTTTTGGCTTTTTCAATATTTTTGGTAGAGCGCCTCTGATAATAATAATAATAAATAATATTTATTCAGCCAAAATCAAGTATACAATGCATAGCATGATAAAAATACATATAAATTTAAAACAATACACTAATGCAACCTGATTGCCTGGGATAAAAACCCATGCATTAAAGCTAAAAGGGTCCCATTATCAAAAAGTTACAGGATATATATATCAGAAATCAACATTGTTAAAAAAAGACAACATTTTCTTTGCAATAAAAATAAAAATATTTGAAGCTGACATATATAAGATGAGTTATCAATAAAACAAAAAAAAATTACTATTTTCACAGTTTCAGGCTTCATCCTTTAAATGTTGCTTGACAGCTTTTTTAAACGAATATTTCTGGTCTAAAACTTTAATTTCTGCTGGCAAATTGTTCCAGTCATGGATCGCATTAAATAAAAATGTATTCTTGCTACAAATGTTTGAATTTGGGACACAAAAATTTAAGTTGGATGATCCTCTGGTGTTGTTCGAATTACGAAAAAAACCTGATGACATGTAATCTGGAGCAATTCCATTAAAAATATTGTACACATGATTTAGTCTCATCTGTTTAACTCTATTTTCGACTGATAACATGTTAACTTGATCGAAAATATCATTGTTTATACTAGCTCTTGGCTCCAGACCAAGAATGAACCTCACAACTTGTTTTGCAGCTCTTGCAATTTATTTGCTACTCGTATACCAAGATGAAGATCTAGAGGAATAGTCAAAATAGTATTGTATTTGAGCTGTTGTGAGAGTCAATCTTGATCTGGTGTCTAGGCACTTTGCATGTCTATATAAAAACTTAAGTCTAGAATTTACTTTTTGTATAATATTAGTTTATACACAAACTCAAAGTAGAAATAATCATTTATTGTATAAGTCTACTTGCACTAATAATACACAATGTTTATATGTAATCTAACTAACTATAATATATTTACACATTTGGCGAAAGGCTGCCTCGACTAAGCACTGTAATTCAGCAATTGAAATTTGACATATAATGCAATCCAAATAAAAGGGGAGTGATTGATGCTGCCGACCAATACGGCTCCCCTACCTAAGATACATACAAATGCTATCTCTAAATACCCTGTCAGTTCAAGCTAGAACTATCCAATACGGCTGGCAGAGAGATTTTGAAGCTGCAGCAGTTGGAGAGTGCAGTAGGCCAGTGATTGGACGATAATTAAAGAAGCATTTGAAGATATACATCTAGCAAAAGTCTTTGTCTGAGCGGAACTCAGAAGTGGTTGTTCAAGACAATTGCTAGAGTTTTAAGAACTACTGTGCTAAAGAATGATAAGAATTTGGGGATTTTGAATAAAATGAAAATCAAAAGGCCAAATCAGTTGTCGATAAGTGATAGAGACAGCTGATCCCCAAATTGTGTAATTAAATATTAGCAAACAATTATTTATTGATTCGCCTTGATTCGCACCGAGCTGTCAATGCCAAGTCTAATTAGCAAACAACAATATTAAGAATGATTATAATGTCAACAGAGATAAAGTATAAACATTGCTTAATTGACCTCGCTGTGTTAACCGTCAAAACATTAGAATTATTTCCCACAGCTGCGTTTGACCTTGTGAACTATATGTCTGGCAAATATTAGTGAAAACCTCTCAAATTTACAATTATCTGTTTACACACACCAGTGAATAAGTAGAAAGTTGCTAGCTGGAAACTGATTGTCTAATTAAACACAAGATACAATATAAGAATGCATATAAAATGCATGAAAAATAATGATTATAACATAAATACACACACAAAAAAAAAAAACACATTAACACTTCTATATTAAAGGGATTATTATGCCCTTAACACACATTTTCTTTCCATCGCTAAAATAAATGGATGAACTAAGGGATTATTATGCCCTTAACACATAACACATCTCCGTCTTCATCAGTATGATGATGTGAATGTAAGAATATTGCGCTTTCCTAGTGAATCAAAGCAAGTTGAGCATCTCGGATTGTGGCTCTTGGTGTTCGAATATACCTAGTGTAGCACTGCGAATTCCATCTACCAAGAGTTTGAATCATATGGTCATCGACCTTAGTACCGATACTTGTAGCAGCTCCAATACGAAAAGAATGACCGGCGAAGAGTTCGGCGTTATATCCAACCGAATGCAACAGAGCTCTCAGTTTGTTGATAAATTCATTTCGCTTCAACACTGTCCCTTCCTCTATAATGAAAAGCGGATCTTCGGAATTTAATTGACCTTTTCGAACGGCTAGGTATCTTTTCAATGAAGTAACCGGACAGATATCAGTTTCAGTAGCAAACAGTTCAATGTCTACCCCAAAACGGAACGGATCGGTTTTAGATGCTTTCAACGTAAGTATTGCAGAATCATCTCGAAATGTAATATCACTTAAACATAAATTGCTCTCTGGGTCGAAATCGGTCTGAACAGTAAATTCGCCACATCTAAGGAAACCGAAGTAAGCCTTCCATTAACGTGTCGGTATATTTTGAGAAAAAGCCATCTCTGATTTGAGTGCAAATTTTTTGAAGTATATCGAAAGTAATTGGTAATCTTGTTTTCTTGACCTTTGTTTCGGAGCGCTTTATTCCTCTGTAAACTGCTTCCAAACGATATAAATTGTCCGAGCCTTTATTCTCAAATATATTAGGTACACCTGATTCTAGATAACGGTGTCTAATACCACATATATATAATTTGATTGTAGAATATTTCAAATTATATGATTTGAAACAGTGAGTAGCGTAATGCATCAACGATTTTTCTGATAACGGCGGCATTTCCACATTCTGGTCCCAAATAACACCCGACATTCTCAGAAACACTGTATAGGAATGAAAGCCACATTCATATTGTGTCCTTGTTCGGGAAGCGACTGATCTACTTACTAATCCTTTGACTGCCGTTGAAAGTTCCACATTACGGTTGAGAAGTGCGGACAAGGAGTTGCCATTGGTTCTGCATTTGGTGCTGCCCGACGAAATGTCTGAAAATCAAAACGAGACAGGCTATCACTAATAATATTAGTTACACCCCTTATATGCTCGCTTTTAATAAGGAAATTGTATTTCGCAGAATACCAAGTTAATGTTCGCATAAGTTTCATTATATCGGTTACTTTAGATCGTCCTTTATTGATTATATCTACCGTTGCGGCATTATCACAATAGAACATTATTCTTTTCTGTGACCATGACTTTCCCCAAAGAACGACAGCAACAACTATGGGGTAGAGTTCGCGAAAAGCCATTGATATGCTCGACTCGAGTACCTCATTAAGTTCTTTTGGCCACGATCCATAAAACCACTTGCCATTAAAGTATCCTCCAAACCCGAAATTAGAGGATGCATCAGTGGTTAAATTTAACTCGTTCGCACTTGTAAGTCTTTCGTCGTAAAAGAACGATTTATTGTTCCATTGATTCAAGAACAGATACCACATCTGCAGATCTTCACGACATTCAGAAGTCAAAGTAATGCAGTTTATCTACGGTTGTAGATAACTTAATCAAATACGTAACAAAAGAACGGCCGGGCAAAATTATTCTCGCTGCGAAATTGAAATGACCCAGTAATTGTAACAAATCGCGTTTTCGGACCGACTTCTTAGACATGAACAGTTCTATAAAACCTATAATTCTATCTATTTTATCGTCGGGCAAGCTACATTCCATTTTTTCACTATCCAAAATTACGCCAAGATACTCGAGACATGTTGTCGGACCAACAGTTTTCTTCGCCGAAATAGGTATACCCAGTCTATTAAAAATCATTGTCAACAATGCCATAGTTCTATGACCGTTAGTATCTGGGGCTTGTATCGTGAGGAAATCATCTAACAGATGCAAGATAAAAGGAATTTGGTAGTTATGTTTAGCTATCCAGCAAATGGCACGCGATAAAGAGTCAAATATAACCGGCGAGGATCTTGACCCGAAACATAATCTGACATAGTAATAATACAAGCCATCCCATTTAATGCAATATAAATGGTGTTGATCGCGACGTATGCTAAGCTGTTTGAAAGCATCGGTTATGTCTGTTTTATTCATAATTGCTCCCTTTCCCACTCGCCTAATTTCTTTAATAGCGTCATCGACTTTAACGTATGTCAAAGAGCATGATTCTTTGTCTATTAAGTCATTAATACTAACATGTTCAGCATTATCATGTGGAGATGATAGATCTACTATAAGTCTCTTTTTGCCAGAGTATTTGCCCTCAACTAACCCGATAGGGCTTACTCTATATACATCGAAAGGTAATTCTTTAAACGGTCCACGTAAATAACCTTTGTCAACTTCTTCTTTAATTATTCTATCTAAAGATAATGGATCAGAAAGTGAGGAACGTAAATTCTTACATTCTATGATTAAATAAGTTACAAATTCTTTGTCTGGATTTTTCATTAGCTCCACCTCAAACCTCTCAATCTTTATGTCAGATAGAAACGGGGCGTGATCATTGTTTAGTCATCTAGAGGACGGCATGGTTTTGTTATCAGATGCTTTTCGTGGTGTTGATTTATTACTTGTTTTACCAGATTCATAACAGAACTTCATACTATGACCTTTATCATGACACTTAGAGCAAGCGTGCACAAAGGAACATTCACGTCGACTGCAGTTCCCAAAATTAAAGTTATTGCATATTTCCTTCCCTTCGATTCGCGATATTGATCGGCCGTATTTATCTTTGGATCTATCATCGTCAAACGTACGGGGTTCACGAGGGGAAACATGGATATTAGAATCCTGGTATCTTTGACGCTCACAGAAACGTGTTTGGTGATCGAACTCGTCGCATAAGGTGCATGCATTACTTGGGGTACCATGCATGACCTGGTTCAATAGGCGTTCATCGACCTTAGCCCAACTAATAACTATGTTATGTTCGATAATCACATTTGCCGCCTTAGCCGAAAACATTTTGTGATACACGTAAAAACGGGATCCATAAGTATGTGCGATATCATTAATATCGGACTCGTACTGTTCTAGCTCGTCTTTTCGTTGGGGGTAGACCTTGCATATGATATTTCTATACTTTCTGAAAGCTTTATTAAATTCGTCTAATGAAAGGTTGTAATCAAGCCTAGGGTCTTTAGGCGTCGACAATTCCACAGCCAGACCCTCGGATCTCAGAGTTCTTGACTGCGGATAATCATATCTGGGAGTGAGTAAGGTAGCAAGGTTGATGTCCTTACCTTCTAAGATCTGCTTCCTTAGTGTTGTAGAAACACAATCCATCTTGGGAAGGTCCTCGGCGTAAACGACACCTTTAGATGTGTCTATCTGCTGACGTGAAAATGTCTGCGTACCAGAGATAGGCATCACTTCAAAGTTATTTCTAGAATTACCATACGTCGCATTTGTTGCTGTAGCCAAATTAAAATTGTTTTTTGTAAGGTCACTTGTGCTAGTGTTTTCCTTCTCTTTACTGACAAACCCTTTCACCAAAGATGACATAGATGCAATAGCCTCAGTGGCCGTTCTTAACGCACTTGTTGTTTCTTTAAGAATTTCCTCAGTTCTAGACGGATTTATACGTTGTTCAGGTACAGAGTTAGTTTGAACGCATTGAGTTGCTATAGTTTGCTGGTTTTCTACATCCTGTGAGACAGTTTCAGTTATAACGTTATTGTCTTTTGGTTGTTCATTAGAATTAACATTAGCATCGTACAGTTGGCTTAAAAAGTTCAATGTCCATGTGGAATTGGCTTTTATCCCTATTTTGTTCAGTTCGTTCACAAATTCGTCTTTATTCCATCTTTTATTACGTCCACTATCAGGAAAGTTCGATTTTCGTTTGCGGCCACTCATGATTATATAAGTTTGAACTATAATTCCATTAATTTGACTAAAACATTACAGAAAATTTCTAATTTTATGAAATGATAAAAATATAAACGTATGTAGGGCGACTATCCCCAAAAATCGACTATCCCCAATATTTTGGGTTTAGTCGCAACAGAAAAATATCATCGACTAACCCCAAAAACAAAACTTGCGCTTATCCCCAAAAAGCAAGACGTTCATTACTAGTAAAATAAATGAGCGCATAATACATGTGTATATCATTTTACGATATTATAAACCGACCTATTAAACCAAGCCAGATTTTCTTCTCATTTGAACCTGCTATGCGTCTATTTTACTATTACCCCAAAAAATACGCTAATTCTATAATTGAAATCTGATCTAGTATAAAATTACACAAAGTGGGTACTTAACCTGGGGTACCGACATCCGGGACCGACATTCAGGGTAGAGGCCATAACAAATTCAGTCTTGAAAAATACCTCATAGCAAGGCTAATTGAAAGGTCATTGTCTAAATGGAGTTTGAATAATCAGATTTTATTGAAATCATTAAGTTAACGTAGTAATCGGTTTCTTTATGTCTATTTACTTTTAACAATCTGTCAGTCTTGGTGTTAACATCTGGCAATATGAGATTATGGATGATTCATATGGATAAGCTGAAGACGTTCATATACATTCAAATTGAATTTATTAAAAATAAAGAAATATCGAAAATATCTTCAAATCATAATGTATATACTAATCCTTTGATGCGTATATGCACTTTTGCCTATGCGCCTGTGAGAGTGTTTAAGATCGATCCTATAAATTTTCCACTTCATAAAATATGTTCTCTGGACTTACAAAGTGAATTGAAGTACATGTACATATTAAGTCCTCAATCTCCACCAATCAGATTCATACAGTTATACATTGAATCTAAAACATAGTTTCTTTCTTGACGGCGAAATTAATTGTTCAATCCTTTATAATTACATGTTTGCTTCTTTCTCTTTTTTAATTAATATTTACTTTTTTCTCCGCCTATTTTATACAAAATTTGATGAACTCATATTACAAAAGTAGAGGACATATAATGTTCGGGTACGTCTGTTATACTACTATCCCGGATTTGCGCTTAAATCGGAAATTTCCTACTTAGTAGCAGATTGTTTTATTCTACTAACCCGGAAAAAATGAATTCGATTAAGTGGGAAATTACGGTCCGCCTATTTACCGACAAGAACCACCAAGAGAAGCGACAAGAAGCGCCAAGTAGGCGCAAAGAAGCGCAAAAAGAATATTTTTGCCTACAAAAAAGATATGTTATGTCAACAATAAAAAAAGAATCATGTGTGTATGTGAAAGAAAATTTGGTCAGGTCTGGAAGTACATGTAGTAAAAATTCATATTTATCGTTTATCTTTTCATAAATATTTTTTACAATACAATCAATTTATGCAAATAATTAAATAAAAATATTTTAGACATTTGTTTTTATTTTGTCCCTTTTTACTGCTGGATATACATGTAATAATATTTATGACTTTCCGAAACATGGTCTTATCATTCATACTAACAGTTTTATAAATAGAGGGGATGTATATATGTGAAGGTACCAAGAAGTCTGAAAATGCTTAAGTGAATAAAAAAAATCATAACAAAACATCTGGTCTTTCAAATACGTCTATTATCATGATCATTTAGCCGACAAAAATCTAGTCAGAGGGTAATTTATAAAGAAGAGACTAGAAAACGATGCCAATTATCACAGCAGTAATTTTATTGCAACTTATATCCTCGTGATCATTGATTCCATATATTTATTACATTTAATTTATTGAATATCATTGTCAGATTTTGTCTTTATGCATGCTTTGAATTTATCCGCCTTGTTGATCAGACAGACTGACAAGTTATTTCTTTTAACAATTTTCATTGCACGGAAAAGGTTGGTGTTGGTTTATTTGATGTAATTTATATACATGTATTTCCATCTAGCCACCATTATAAAACAATTTTACTAAAACGCAGTAAAGGTCATCGACAATCCCAAAAACAAAACGTGCGCTTATCACCAAAAGAAGGACATGAAATACCAGTAAACATGTAACAATCTATAAGCCAGGCGAGTTTATCTTCTCAATTACATGTATTGTGTGTATTGCACTAATAAATTTCTGAATTGAATATCAATATCAGCACGAACTGTCATGACTGTATAACATATAAAATAGAGGTTACCGTACCAAAAAAAAAACAAGTTATCAAGAAATTATTTTACAACATTATAGAAAATAAAAACGAAAGGTATAATAATTGTCTTAAATTAATGGATTCAACTATTGTAAATCAGATCAAGTATCGCTAAACTACAACGTTCATAATATTGCATTTGATTCAATTCATATTTCGCTTTTCTTTAATTTTTTTGATTATTTTAATATTTTTCCCCATATTTTAAAATTGCTCATTCCTTTATAGATATATGTTTTGATTTATCTTTTTATATCCAATTTCGCATAGATTTACAAAATTGCAAATAGATTATCGCTTTGCTTCCGCTAATATGCTTACACTGTCGAGTATTCAGTTGCATGGTAAATTAAGAAACTGTGACACATTTAATGCTGTCTTAGGAGCCGAGTAACTACAGGAATTTCTCTGACACTTAAATTAATGATGGGCTCTACATTCCAGCAGTAGTATGATACTGGACAATTAGTTACCTAACACATAGGTGTTATCAAAAAATCACAAAATCCCATCTTTGCACCGTTCAGCCTAAAACTTTTTCCTCATTTTCTGTTTTGTTCAATTAAATATTCAATTTATTTTCATTATTGGAGGTCTTGTTTCACTATCTAGGATAGGATTCCATATTATTGTTCAATATGTCACATAACAGTATTACATCTGTAATCAGTATGTTATCTCTTCTTTTTCATTATAGCTGCATGAGCTAGTATACTGTATATTTAGAATGTACTTCTAACTTTGATGTTTGAAATTTTATTCAAACTCTGAGTATTATTTATGGTGTTTCGGACCTTACTGTATTAAATATTGTTAACTTTAAGAATGATGGTCCATCATCAGTTGTCAAAATCATTCTTCTATATTTTAATACAGCTAGACAAGACACCATTTAAATCAATTAACCCATTTATTGTTTTCTGTTTCTGAGTGTCCAGGTTTTTGTGATTACCATTTCGATTCTATTATAATTGTTGTTTATTTTTTTAACAAATCTTGTAAGTTTTTTCCTCTTTTGTATGCAATCACAGGAAGCCTATTAAATATTTGCTTGCATCTTTTATTGCTCTGCAATACCTGCCAATGTTTAAGTAATATTTTTTTCAATTTTTTTATGGCTGGATTGAACTTCGTTACCAACACTATGGTTTTATCATTACCACGTCTATTATCTTGTAACAGATCTTTTCTGTTTAGATGAATTGTATTTTGTATTATTTCATCAATCTCTGTAGATTTATATCCTCTCTGTATAAGTCTGATTTTGAAGACTTTGATGATGTTTTGAAGCTGCATTGCATCACTTGTATTTCTGATATGTCTTATTTCTCCTTTAATGAAGCCTTTAAATACCCCTTGGGGATGTGAGCTTCCCCTTTCTAAATATTGGAATGTATCCGTTTTCTTCGTATATGTTTTTAGGTCAAGAGTTCCATTCAGGTTAAATCTTTCCCCTTTGTAAGAATGGCATTTCTGAGTAAGAAATATCATATGTAAATTTCAATAGCTTATGGCAAGAATTAGCTAGTTGGAAGAATTCATGAATTCCAGCTTCTGATCCTTTATGTAAAAGGAATATGTCATCTCTATATCTTGCACAGAAGATTATTTTGCTCTTATGCTCATATTTGTTTAGAATGTTTTCAAATATTTCGTACATTCTAATGTATGCTAATTCTGCAGAGACACTACCTCCCATAGGGACGCCTATTTTTTGCTTATAGATTTGGTCATTGAATGTAAACTCATTGTTTCTCAGTATTATGTTTAGTAATTCTAGTATTGTTTCTTTTCTCGGAATTTCAATTGAATAGTTGTTTATATCAACTTGATCCTACAGTCTGTTTACAACTTCAAGTATTTCATTAATTTCTAAGTTAGTATACATATTAGATGCATCGCATGTAATTAGAAAGGAGTCCTGTGGAACTTTTATACTTTCGATTTTTCTTATGAAATGTTTGGTATCTCTAGTATAAGTGCATTGGTTTTGAACCATAGGTAATAATATATGATCAATGAAACGTCCAACGTTATGTAATGGTGTACCGCATAGGCTGACGATTGGGCGGCCAGTTATAAGATAATTTTTTTCGAAGTTCATAATCTACTTCCATTTCTTTCAATATATCAATTGGGATCTTATGTATTTTTGGCAACATAAAGAAATGTCCCAGTTTTCTACTATCTAGATCTTGACAAATGTAGTTATAGCTCATTTCATCAATTTGTTTTGATTTAAAGGCATTCTCTATGATATCAACGGCTGCATTTGTAAATTCATTCACATTGGAATGTTGAATTTTTTCGTAATAGGTGTCATTTTCTAGTTGTCTTAATCCTTCAGCATTGTAAATTTGTTTATCAATTACACAGATTGTGGAATTTTTATCTGCCGTTTTAATTACGATGTCATCATTTGACCTTAGATTTCTTAGGGCATTCCATTCTGACCTTGAAATATTACAAATCTGTTTTTCAGGTTTGATTTTACTGATTTCATATCTAGTTGCGAACAAATAGTTTTCTAATGCTTCGCATGAATAGGCTGGGCTATATCCAGTCTTTATGTAAAAGGGATGCATTTGTTTGTTATCTTCTTTAGTAAATAAATATGTACAACGCATCCTGCGTTCAAAATTAGAAAAATCTCTCATTAGTGCAATGTTGCATTTTTCAGACTTTGGTGTGGGTATAAATTTTACACCTTTTGATAAGATTATGATTTCGTCGTCGCTTAAAGGATGAGACGAGAAATTTCTGACATATTTCTTTGCATCTTTTATTTTCTTGGCTAGTTTTGTCGATTTAATTTCTTTCGACTTTAATATTAAGCTTTTTCTTTTCTGATAAGCTTTTCTTTTTTTTCAGTTCTTTACTGAATTTTCTAGCCATATTATTCTTAGGAACTCAGTAGTTCTCTATTTTGATGCAACTATTTTAGATGCTTTTAATATATAGCAGTACAGATCTGTACGCTTTTGGCTGTTTCTATATCGAGATGTGTTAGACATCTGAGGAAAATAATGAGAGATTAATCAATCAATCAATCAATCAGTTTATTGGATAAAGCACATGAGTAACAATGCATTGTAATCCACAAGATATATATGTAACACATAAGTATAAATGTAAATGCATGAAATAAAACGTTTGAAGTCCCAATATTTTAAGTTATATTATAAATTGTAATTATTCTAAATGTTTAAGATATAAAAATAGTAGTTTAGTTAGTCTGTAGTACATGATATTGGATTGGTTTCAGTGGAATCAAAAGAGCGAATTTTAAAAGCCTCCCTGAGGTAATTACATATTTCCCTGGCACTTTCTTCAGTTGAAGGATTCAGTAATTTTTCACTATCTACTTTAGTGTTGTTAAAAATCTTAAATTTTTCTCTTAGAGATTTGTATTTAGGGCAATTTAGGATGAAATGAACTTCATCTTCAACAGTGTTTGTGCAATATTTACAAATTCTATTATTAGCAGGTACTATTGGTTTAGAATACCTTCCTGTTTCTATGGCCAATGGATGTGCACTTATTCTGATTTTTGTTAACCATGATCTGTCTGATTTTTTAAGATTATATTTAAGGTAGCTCTTTAGTTCAAAGGAAGATGATATTTTACTGTAAAAACGTAGTTTACCTTCATTATTATTCTTAATAAAATTAAGTTGTCTATGAACTTTATCTTTGTAGAAATTTTCTAAAGATGTTTTGAACTCAGAAGAACTTATGTCTAGATTTGGAATTAAAATAGTATCTTTAATCTTATGTAAAGTTGAAAGCCAACTATAAGTTTTGTCTTGGAAAAGATCTTTCTCTTCTTTGAATGCTGCTTTTAAAATATCGAATTTTTGTTCATGTTTTGATTCCACAGCAACCAATCTTAAATAATATTTATACATCAAAAAGTAGGACTTAATGCTTATTGGGTTAAGTCCCAATTCAGTTCTTAATGCGAGATTGGATGCCTTACTGTGAACTCCCAAGATATTCTTCATAATCATGTTTTGAACTTTTTCAAAGGGTAGTTTATCTACTGAGTCTAAGTTTGAATTAAAATCTGAGATCCATATTTCAGATCCATAAGACATAATTGGTAAAATAAGTGTGTTATAAAGTTTTATCCATTTTTCTACTGAAATGAAGTTAGAGTATGGTATTTTGGATTTCAAAGCGAAATAAGCTTTACGAGCTTTTATAGCCAGTTCTTCGGCTGCTATTTTGGTTTTTCCTTTGTTATCAAAGGTAATGCCCAGATATTTATAAGTTGGAACAGATTCAAGAGTGTTTGCACCATTAATCAAGTATTCTGTATACTAATATTCTGATTGGTTAAGATGGTTTTTGTTGGAGGCGTGGTCAGAGCTATATAAAATATTTTGTAAATTCATCATTTCTGAAGGTCAATTGGTTGACGTTTTAACATTTGCACTGAGGTGGCATTTCCTCTTTCACAATATTTTGCTGACAATTGGATTTCCCATGTCTAGGGTATTTGATTTATAAATGGTTTAATATGTCCAGCTGTACTAAAATAAACTCTGCATTGTTTCAGTAATATCTTTGATGTTAAATTGATAGATATTATATCAATGGATTCCTCATCTTGTTGACATAATGCATATTTGTTTATATATGGATGTTTGACCTCTTGTGTACTTTGGCATTGAATTGTAACAGAAAAAGTATCAAAAGATTTGCCAAAAATACATAAGATCCCAATTGATATATTGAAAGAAATGGAAGTAGATTATGAACTTCGAAAAAAATTATCTTATAACTGGCCGCCCAATCGTCAGCCTATGCGGTACACCATTACATAACGTTGGACGTTTCATTGATCATATATTATTACCTATGGTTCAAAACCAATGCACTTATACTAGAGATACCAAACATTTCATAAGAAAAATCGAAAGTATAAAAGTTCCACAGGACTCCTTTCTAATTACATGCGATGCATCTAATATGTATACTAACTTAGAAATTAATGAAATACTTGAAGTTGTAAACAGACTGTAGGATCAAGTTGATATAAACAACTATTCAATTGAAATTCCGAGAAAAGAAACAATACTAGAATTACTAAACATAATACTGAGAAACAATGAGTTTACATTCAATGACCAAATCTATAAGCAAAAAATAGGCGTCCCTATGGGAGGTAGTGTCTCTGCAGAATTAGCATACATTAGAATGTACGAAATATTTGAAAACATTCTAAACAAATATGAGCATAAGAGCAAAATAATCTTCTGTGCAAGATATAGAGATGACATATTCCTTTTACATAAAGGATCAGAAGCTGGAATTCATGAATTCTTCCAACTAGCTAATTCTTGCCATAAGCTATTGAAATTTACATATGATATTTCTTACTCAGAAATGCCATTCTTAGACACATTCATATACAAAGGGGAAAGATTTAACCTGAATGGAACTCTTGACCTAAAAACATATACGAAGAAAACGGATACATTCCAATATTTAGAAAGGGGAAGCTCACATCCCCAAGGGGTATTTAAAGGCTTCATTAAAGGAGAAATAAGACATATCAGAAATACAAGTGATGCAATGCAGCTTCAAAACATCATCAAAGTCTTCAAAATCAGACTTATACAGAGAGGATATAAATCTACAGAGATTGATGAAATAATACAAAATACAATTCATCTAAACAGAAAAGATCTGTTACAAGATAATAGACGTGGTAATGATAAAACCATAGTGTTGGTAACGAAGTTCAATCCAGCCATAAAAAAATTGAAAAAAATATTACTTAAACATTGGCAGGTATTGCAGAGCAATAAAAGATGCAAGCAAATATTTAATAGGCTTCCTGTGATTGCATACAAAAGAGGAAAAAACTTACAAGATTTGTTAAAAAAATAAACAACAATTATAATAGAATCGAAATGGTAATCACAAAAACCTGGACACTCAGAAACAGAAAACAATAAATGGGTTAATTGATTTAAATGGTGTCTTGTCTAGCTGTATTAAAATATAGAAGAATGATTTTGACAACTGATGATGGACCATCATTCTTAAAGTTAACAATATTTAATACAGTAAGGTCCGAAACACCATAAATAATACTCAGAGTTTGAATAAAATTTCAAACATCAAAGTTAGAAGTACATTCTAAATATACAGTATACTAGCTCATGCAGCTATAATGAAAAAGAAGAGATAACATACTGATTACAGATGTAATACTGTTATGTGACATATTGAACAATAATATGGAATCCTATCCTAGATAGTGAAACAAGACCTCCAATAATGAAAATAAATTGAATATTTAATTGAACAAAACAGAAAATGAGGAAAAAGTTTTAGGCTGAACGGTGCAAAGATGGGATTTTGTGATTTTTTGATAATAGAGAGTGTTCTCATGTGATCCGAAATGGTAAACAGTTCCTGCTTGTTGGAAGCGCTTTTTTATGATTTGTCCCTTCTATTGAGAATTGAGGAACTGCGTTACCTGCTTTAATGTCAAGCTCAAGTAGCTATTCAAGTCGTTTTTAGTTTTAAGGTGTCATGTGATCCGTTCTAGAGGTTATGAAATAGCTTTGTTCATGTCTTGTGCAGGTTTGGTGCCAGGAGAATGATTGTAACAAGTCAGGACCATTGCTTCATTTCATTAAGCTTTACAAAAGTATCAATTTGGTAAATGTTGTTACAAAACAGGGATTGTGGTCCTATGAAATTCTAAAATACTAGTACCTCTTTGTCATGTCTCCTGCTAAAGCGTAAAAGCTTTTGTAGAGAAAAGCTGATTCTGCCTTAAACACTCTTCTTTGGACCGAAGTTGAGAGATACATGTAACCTCTTAAAAGCTAGGTCAACATTTTGCTTATAGAATGAATATTGTTACAGACAGAAAGGCTGTTGCTAAATAAGTCTATTTTTGGTGATTAAATTGGTCCCTTTATGGATTGATGTTTCTGGAGAAGTAGAAAATCATGCTATTTATTGATAAATTAAAATGAACCCTTATAGGCGTCACTCTCATTTGTTGTCCTAAAAAGTTGTTGTTGCCTTTAATCAAATTTTGCCATTCGTGCAATTTAAGTGATAAGGCTACTGCATCACATCATACGTCTAGGTTATTTTTGAACAAAAGATAGCCGCCATTCTCAAACCCCAACAAATCTATGTCTGTCAAAACTTATCTCGATATTTCTGTTATTTATATTTTTATTACAACTTCTATAATATTTCATTGATACTTTCCATAATATACTGAGTAATGTAACATTGTGTTGACTATTCACAGGCTCTTGAATGCGCACAAAAGTATCAGCATTTGATATACCGTATGATACACTGAAAACATTCTTTTTCATTGGTCAAAAAGCGTAATTTCTATACCGCACACAAATTTGTAGCATACAATTGGTTACATTAAAATTGCTTCTCTTACTCTGTTGAGAAATAGCCCAGCTACTCGGGACCGGTACATCAACACCAAATCGAAATCTAATAGACAACGCCCAAACAAGTACTTCCCTAGCACAGCTGCCTTTGGCCTCCATTACATTCCGAAAACGTATAACGAGTCATCATGCACTGAATTAATGATGGACAGAAATCTGTTGCCGCATTATCCTGTGTTTGTGCTCTTGTGTTGAAAAGTAAACCAAAGCCGAAAGTCGTCTCTATAAAATTTGATTTATCTTTTTCTTAATAGTTAGGGGGTTCCCGAGGGGGGGGGGTGGGGTGGGGCAGAGAGGGTTTCTCTCCCATGCTTCGTCCACTCAAGATAAATATTCATTACAGACATTCAATTTGTATGCTCGAATTATCATGTTTCAAAACGATGAAATAATTTTTGGGGATAAGCGCAGGTAATTTTGGGGGTTAATCGATGATATTTTTCTGATGCGACTAACCCCAAAAATTTTGGGGATAGTCGTTTTTTGGGGATAGTCGCCCTACAAACGTATGCGGCCATATCGTAAGCCAAACTAAACAATGAGTCATCACGTGATACCGGGGCACCAGAGGGAAATATAAATTGTGTATAAACCAGATTTATATATTTTTATAAATCTTCAATACAATATATTCACAATTAAGACTGATGAGTCTTGAATAGACAAAACGCGCGTCAGGCGTAGCAAAATATAATGTCTGGAACTTTGTTGTCATTTAAATTCATAATGTAGAGTAGCAAATAAATTTTATTGAAACCGTGCTTGGTGAAAAAACACTTGTACATTCCCTATGTTAAAGGGATACGTCTATAAAACAACCACTTTTGTTGTCAATAGTTTTTTGCCATGTTTTATTATGTTGAAAAAAAAAGGAATTAATCCGAAAATGTAATGCCCCCGTCACACTGGATAAAGTTCTTACTACGTTCTTACTAAGTCCTAAAAAGGCACAAAACGTGGAAAGAACTTGATGAACGTATTAAAGACGTACTAGAAACTTGAATGGTCGTAGTGCAAACTTTAGTGGACGTAGTACGAACTTTCTTGGACGTAGTGCGAACTTCAAGAACGTGAAGGACGTGGAATAATTTTGAACATGTTCAAAACAAACGTAGTGAGGACGTGGAGAAGTCAAAACGTAGTACAGACCTACTAAGAACGTATTAAGAACTTTATGATCGTAGCATGAACGTAGAAGGGACGTATCAAAAACTTCAAGGACGTGGCCTGGACGGTATGATTTTTTGTGCCGTTTATGCTACGATTTCACTACGTCCTTAAAGTTTGCACTACGTTCGCCGTACGTTTTCACTACGATTTCATATAACGGTACTTTTCGTTCAAGTTTGTAGCACGACCATAAGGAAGTTTCTACTGCGTCCTTAACACGTCCGTACGGTTTTTACTACGTTGACAGTACGTCCTAGCGGTTTTAACGCCGTTTCTAGTAAGTTCTTACTAGGTTTTCTGACAGTTCACATGAATTTGTTTAAAAGGGTTTGATATGTATTTTAAAAAATCGGCTTTCCTTGCCCGCCGGAAGAGGATTCTTTTATTCTGCATTTAATACACAAAGGACAAAATACTTTTTTAAATAATTATTATACTTTGCCAATTATATCAGTCAATAATACTGTAAAAAAATGTCGCGCCCTTCGCCATACATGTATATATGTTAATTCTGTATATATCTTTATCAAAGCTGTTGTTTGTCAAGAATGGGATTTTTCGTGGACACTTTAGGATTAAGCTTGAATCATATGTAGTTCTTTTTTCAATACAGGGCCAATTTCAAAACAGCGAGCAGCGACCGCTGGTCACATTGAAGGCTGTTGGCTGTTTTCTGATGTTGATAATTTAAATTGTTGTTAATGCTGTAGGTTGTGTCGCGTATTCTTATTCCACATCTCATAATTTCTATCTACATAATTTACTGACTGAATCTTTACATCTACGAATGTTATATGATGCATACTGATAATTAGACATGTTTTAAGCATTTCTATACACGGTCTAAGGGTGTACAACGGAACGATCCAAATTGTCTTTGGTTGGGGAATGGATATTTTCTTGTCCATACTGATTTTCCATATGTTTAATTTTGTCTTGACTTTTTATTTTTTCTCCCCGAATAGAGCACAGTGGGTATCCTGAATTATTTTTCTGACGAAAGATGCAATCCTGCCTTTTGATGTCAAATTTATCCATAGCTTACACTTACAAATCAAATGGGTGTTTCATTTATTTGGGTATATGTGTTGAGAAAACAAAAAATAAAAAAGAACATTTAAAAAATGGGTCAAACATAGAAATGGCCGGATTTGTTAAAAAGAAAGTAGATAAACGTCAGACTTGAAATCAAATCCCATGTTATGGGAGCCCATGATGATGTTGTATACCAAATATTAAGCGCCTTTGATGAGTACTAGTACGAAACAAAAAATTGTCCATTTGTCAACAAGTTTAAGTCAGTAAACAGGAAGTAGATGAGCGACAAACCTGATATCGAATAATAAAAGCCCATGCTAATGATGCTTACTAAATAACCCATACACGTTAAAGAACTTTTTTGTAGAGTTCGATAATAGTAGGCTGAATGGGGCCTGCTACAATTGCCACACTGGTCGGCAAACTGCAAACAGGGGAAGAATTCACAAAAGCATCAAGCTTGTTTTCAATTCCAGAATTAATCAATACGTTTATAAACTACCATATATCCCTGGAATTTTCACTCCGTCTAATCTGGCAAATTACATCTTGCTAGTACATTATCTTCCATACCCACGCAGTTTTTTTTTATGCATACCCCTACATATTTTTCAGGAGGCGATTCCGGGCGAATAATTAAAATTCAATGCGTGGTATTTGCCCTTTTTGTCTATTAAAGACCAACAAGAGACGCTTAAGACAAAAGTTGAACGGCAACAATACATGTACAAAAAAAAAAAATAAATGAACATAATAACTAAAAGCTTCTGGTTTAAATAACACAAATGGAGCATCGCTTCGTGTCGAATTCAAGTGCATGGACAATTAAGAAAGTTTTTTTAAACCCCAAAAGACTTTGATATTTGTCGCCGTAAGTTTTACTATATACAAGACTAGTTCATGAGTTATGGTAGAGGCTGAATAAAAACCCGAGATAACCAAGTTTTGTGGCACTAAACTTTCCCTTTTCATTGCGATTTTAGAATCCGTGTGCAACTTCAACACAAAACAACACGATTGTGAAACACAATTTATGCAATTTTCACTATGCATTAAGTCAGTTTGTCCAATATAGGAGGTTAACGGTAGGTAAATGATGCATCATGCAGTTTTTGAGAGGTTTGTAGAGCTAATAAAAATAAAAATCAGATATCGAATGTATGCGCAGAGGTAATATTGCTGTCTTTGTTTTAAAACTGTCGCAAACTTTCAATAGACGTACTGCAAACGAGCTAGTCGCAGTACAGTCGCAGCAAGAACGTAGTTGGAACGTAGTGAAGACGTGATGAACGTAGAAGATACGTAGTGAAAACGTGCTGAACGCAGAAGACACGTAGTAAAAACTTGATAGTCCTAGAAGGAACTTGGTTGTAAACTTGAAGGACGTTGCACGGTCTTTGTAAGGACGTAGAGAAGTCGTATTGAAAACCTAGGAGCAATATTTTTATCCCGTTTGCACTGCGTTCTAAGAACGTACTAAGAACTTGGTGGTCTTCGTCCCAGTGTGACGGGGGTATTAACAAGTGTTCGACTGAGAGGCATGTGTTATAGTGCTTTTGTGCACTCGGGGAACTAGCAAATGGTGTATTGAAATAAAAGTAACCTGCCGGTTTTCAGCAAAAAAAAAAAGTTGAATTCATTTCACAGTCTTTTTCAGTCTTTTTAAACTAAGAATTATTTGTTTATATGCCACGTAAAACTTACTGAGGTCATTACACGTGCTACTCATATCCGATTGCAACGGATATGCTCGTACGAAACTTCCGCCAAGCTTTTCCAACTAGAATGATTCAATTGAAATTTGGCAGATGATAAGCTGTATGTCATAATAGAAATTCTGACCTTCCAGAATTTCCATGGATACATTCTTTCATTAACACTGTTTGGGTGGTTGCAATTCTTTTTATCATTTGAACTATTTTATCAAGCAGGTTTACTATCTCCTGCCGCATCGCGACGGAGGGACTTGGTAATGGTCTTTGTCCTTCAGTCACACTCCTCTGAGGCCACTCAACAGATTTAGATAAAATTTTGTAGGATTGTTTTTCATGATACTAGTATGTTGCTCATATCGCATTTGCCATTTTGGTTTGACAAATATTATAGGAGTTATGAGACTTTATCGACTGTGTTCATTTTAGGTCATATGAACACTCTTAGGGTGCAACGCCTCTGAGGCCGCTCATCGGATTTGATGAAATTTGTAGGATTGTTTGTCCTGATATGTAGTTTATCCTTTTAGTGTATTATAGGTCATAGGAACTGCTTTTGGGCTCCTCTGAGGCTGCTGAACAGATTTAGCTGAAGTTTTATTCATTTTAGTATATAGTTGTACGTGTATTCATCAATAAGGCCACATCAATACTATTCCTAGTTCATCGGATAATGCATGAAAAAAATAAGGTGCGAATGGGCGATTTTTTAAATCTAATTCTTTATCCAAAATTATCGTTTTTGAACGCGCAATTATTCATTGTTGAAAGAAGAAGAGAATGCATGTGCGGGATCATATTTTCAAAGAACTTAGATTGATATTTTTTTTTCAGAAAAAGAGCAATTGTTACTTTTTACACAGTTTTTAACTGTTTTATGGAAATATAAATTGATTATATGCATTATACCCGGGAGAAGAACATGAAAGTGGTGATAGGATGATCATCATCGGAAATGGCAATGAAGTGAAGGAAAGGGGGACACGAGGACAATCGGGAAGGACTGCCATTGGAAAAAGAGTGATTGGTAGGTACAGGCAATTTAGCCTCCTGCATGGGGATACTACGGTACTACTCTTACCGACACCTGTAGGAGGGTTATTTTACGTGCGAGGAACGTGTTAAGGTGGTAAAAATAAAACTTCTTTTTTTCACTGGCTTCTTCAAGCAAGCGGCGAATCCGACGAACTTGGAAATAATTAAATTATGTAAATTTACAACTTGAATGCTGCTGCATGGGACATTGACTACGCGTAACCAATCTTGTTTGAATACATGTAGCTTTAGTCATGCTCCATTGCAAAAGGGGAGACTTATGTGGACATCTTGTTCAGTTGTCTTTGGCCTTGAAAATTAACCATATGAAAAATGTTATGATCGACAACGATATGACACATATTAATGTCTCGTTTTATTACCGTAACACTATTTTGCTCCTTGTATATCATATGGTATAATATATTAATTTGTTTTTTGAGATATAGCAAGTTAAGAGGCCTGGGGCAAGATTTGGAAAATACTAACATCACTATTTGTTAAATAACATTCTAAGGTCAAGACCATACTGTTTGTGTACTCAAATATTTTTGTAAACGTATACGTAACATATCAACGTTGATGGGAAATGATTAAAAAATGAAGTTATTTTGTGTATTTTCGTTATTGGCAATTTTTGGATATGCTACAGGTGACTTTTACAAAACCCCGGTTTACAATACAAAAACTCCGTATTTCTTCGTAGTGGACTCTTCTTCTGCTAATGTCATTGAGAATGACTATAGTTTTATAACTCATGAATCAAACAAGTGCCGAATTGAAGGTTTAAGTCTTATGCTTAGACATGGTGCAAGATACCCAACATTGAAATGGATTAAAAGAATTTCAGACTTACTTAATGCTTTAAAAGAGGATGTAAATGTTGTTTCTAAACATCCATTTCTGGAAAAATTCAACAACCCCTTCAGTGAAAGTGATGATGGCTTGCTAAGTCCTCTCGGGGAACAGGAAATGCTAGCTCTCGGTCAAAGGTTCGGCAAGAAATTCAAAGATTTGTTAGAAAATAGAACAAACGAAATTCGTTTTAGAACATCAAGGAAAGAAAGGACAAAAACTAGCTATGAATATTTTTTCAAAGGATTAAATGATACTCTTGGTGTAAAGGAAAAAAATGCTCCGGATGCAACAGTTGATAATGTTAAGACCAGATTCTATGACTTCTGTCAAAAATATTCAGATGAAGTGGACGAAAATGATGACGCCTTAAAGGAACATGACGATTTTGAGAAAATGAGCAAGATTAGAAATGTTGTTGGAAAAGTCAAGACAAAACTAGGATTAAAAGATGATGCTTTTGATTTTGGTAAGACAAAGAAAAAATAATATACATGTATGACAAGACACAATGACTCTTTATTTTTGTAAGATAAAGAAAAAACAAACATGACATAATTTAACACAAATACAATGACTCTTTTGTTAAGGCTAAGAAAAAAAAATAATGTAACACAAAAGACAATAATAAGACAATTGATATTACACAAATAAAATTTACCCAAACGCAAAACACAAACTTCCTATCAACAATTTCGTCATACTGTTAATGATGACCATTTTGATATATGTAAAAGTTTTTGTATACTTTTTATATCTACCAGTATTTTTTTCTGTGAATTCTGTGAATTCTCTATCATTTTATGTGCAAGTATGCATTTTTTCATCATGTTCATAAATTTCTAGGCGTCTGACATACGAAAAGCTTATTATTTTCATGTAATTTTGTTTCAGACAAAGTTCTTGTAATGCAACAGTTATGTGCTTTTGAAATGGGCCTGAACGGTACCACGAACTGGTGTAATTTTTTCGACTTAGATGACTTGAAAATAATTGAATATTTGAATGATCTGGAGGTAAGTTTTACGTTGAGGTTGATATGTGGATACATTCAAATTCGTAGTACTAAATTTGGTATTATATAGTTGTGCTACAATATGTATGTGCATACATTAAATATTAACAATTGATTCAGGCGGATGACTAAGAGTCTTGAGATTCTGACGGCGGTTCAGTGCGCAGTCCAAAGAGCGATCAATTTGTGTTCCCAAGGTCGTTCTTTGGGGTGGTCCTCGTGCGCAGAGGATGTTGGCTCATACTACAGAAAGCCTTGCCGTTTACCGGCATTGTGGGTCAACGTGTCTAAAGATTGCTATGCGTTATGCACGTAATTATTAACAAACAATTTGTGGATCATGAAGCAGTGCATTATATTAGTTTAATTTTCCGCCCTTACCCACCACTTCTCTTTTCCAAAGGTCTTCAAAATTTACTGCTCCTTTTAAACTCATTGCAATCCAAAATTTCCCATCATTTCATTACATGTTCAATTTATCATCCTTTAATTTTAATGCAAAAGTTAGAAAGTTAGAAAGATGCAACTATAGGCTTTAAAGAGCTATATAACCAAAGGGACAAAAAATGTCAAACTTCGAAAAGTTATCGATGAACTTAACTACACCTAGGACAGAAACTAAACGACGAAACTCAATTCAAAACTCAACAAAAATACACAAAAATAATTAAAACGCAATCACGATTAATGTTATAACTGACGTTCGCAATCAGAGTGATCACAGATGCTCCGGAATGGTAATTCTTGCCTGTTGCAAACGCATCCACACGTTACCAAAAGTTAATTCTAAAATGTAATGGTTATGCATGCTTTTTATCCTTAGGATTATTATAAAGTCGGTTACGGATATCCCATCAACTGGAAACAAACATGTCCATTTACTTCATATCTATTTGAAAGATTTGGTGAGAAAGTAGAGAACTTCAACAACAACTCAACAAGGTATGTTTCTTACTAATTTTGATTCACGAATAATATTTTATTATATTAATGTACCTAGTATACAGACAGAAGTCGATTTAAATTGCCCCTATATCTTCTTTCGTATTGTCTGGAACTTTGTTGTCATTTGTATTTTGATTTGACTTTCATCATAATATGATTTTAAAAATTTGAGATGAAAAGATATACTATGGGAAAATTCATATCGGACAGTAATAAAATGGAAATATGAAGGCGCATAGTTGTAGTGAATAAGTCTTTGATAATATTTAATATTTATATCATATATAATAATATTTTCAAATACAGTCATGGGATAATCAGTTGCATCATTGAGCAATATAACTGTACATGAGTACTTTGTATGGTACGGCAATGTTGAATGTAAGCTGTATACACCGAAATTGTTGTATACTCCTTAGATAAATACGACGCAAAACTAAGTATAGATTCACCGGATAAGAGCTGCTGCTTAAGTAAGCTCTCAGTTGTCTTTCTGCGCACTATGTCTTATTGTAATTTATTCTCACAAATGTGTGAAAGAATAAAATGGTCATGTATTGGTTGCATTTATTTAACTGGACATGAAAGGCTCTGTCGTTGTTAGTTTCCCATCGGTTCTCGTCTGTCCCGATACACCTCCTCCAGTATCATCGGTCTTTTGCTGCCACTCTTGTTTGTACCAATGTGGTCCATCCCAGTTGGTCTCTTTTTCTGCTCTTCCGTTCTCCTCCAGGTTGTTTTGGCCGACATACTTTCCTTCTGTCCCCCCGGATGGCATGTAAGGGCTATTATGCATATCCTCTTACTGCTGTTATGGTTGAACTGATGTTTTTAGTTTTTTTTCTTTTATGCAGCTCTTTCTTTTTTTTGCTACTTTATCTAGCCATCTGACTCTAAGTATATTCCCCAAACACCTGTTTTGGAATGTGTACAACTTTTTCTTGTCTCTTTCTGTTATTTTCCAAGTTTCGCTTCCATAGGTGAGTACAAATACGACAAAGCTGTTAAACAATCGTTTATCTGTTTTAATTTGATATTTTAAGGTGTTCCATATCTTCTTTAAGGGTCGAAATTGTTGTTTTACTTTTCCTCATCTACTGTTTATATCCTGACCCCAACCTCCTTCTGATGTTATAGTTACGCCCCTATATAAGTGAAAGTCCAAACTATTCTCTTTGTTGGTCGTCTATTTTTACTGGGTCTTGTATGATTCATTGTGTTGGATTCCATTTCTTTAGTTTTTCATATTCAATTAGATAATGAACAATCTTATCTTTAAAAATTGAAGACTATCCCCGATATCATGCGGTACTCCAGTACTTTGATTTCATTGGTTGTACCTACCGAGTCGGATGAAAATTCAAAATGTTTTGACGTGTTGAAAATTTCCCCATTGTGGCAACTCTTGTAGACGTATTAAAGGCCAGGTGAGCTATTGCCATCACTTGGCGTCCGTCGTCGTCGTCCGTCGTCGTTAACTTTTCTTCAAACTTCTTCTCCTCTGAAACGGCTGCACAGATTCAAATCAAATTTGGTCTGGTGGTACTTTAGGGTATTCCCCACAGAACCGATGCGGGGATTTTTGATTCGTCGAAAAATATGACCGCCATTGCTAAAAATAGACCAGGGGGGTCAGACTACTGTTTTTTGCTTGTAAATCAAAAAGTATAAGAGATAGATGAAATCTGATGCCACCCTACTGCTTCAGCATCAAAAGTTCTACAAAAGTCTCCATTTGGTCCAAGTTGTCAGATGACCTCTTATAGGGGTTACAGCCCCTTAAAGGTGAAAAATAGCGTTTTTTCATGTTTTTGCCCTATAGTATGAAAACTTTTGCAGATAGAGAAAAGTTGTTGCTTGCTTGAATGTTCAGCTTATTTAGCTCTACAAAAGTCTCCATAGGGTCGAAGTTGTCAGATGACCCCTTATAGGGGTTACGGCCCCTTAAAAGCAAAAAGTAGTGTTTTTGGCCTATAGAATGAAAACTATTGCAGATAGAGAAAAGTTGTTGCTTGCTGATATGTTCAGCTTATTTAGCTCTACAAAAGTCTCCATAGGGTCGAAGTTGTCAAATGACCCCTTATAGGGGTTACGGCCCTTTAAAGGCAAAAATTGTGTTTTTGGCCTATAGAATGAAAACTATTGCAGATAGAGAAAAGCTGTTGCTTGCTGAAACGTTCAGCTCATTTAGCTCAACAAAAGTCTCCATAGGGTTGAAGTTGTCAGATGACCCCTTATAGGGGTTACAGCCACTTAAAGGCAAAAATAGTGTTTTTGGCCTTTAGAAAGAAAACTATTGCAGGTAGAGAAAAGATGTTGCTTGCTAAAATGTTCAGCTCATTTAGCTCTACAAAAGTCTTCAAAGGGTTGACACCAAGACCAGGTGAGCGATTCAGGCTCCTGGGAGCCTCTTGTTTTGTAATCGTTCTTATAGACCTAAACCCTCCTAAACCACAAAATGTGTAAATCAGTTTCGATAAGACAACACTATATGCATGATCTGCAAATGATTGAATTGTTATTTTTTATAAAATAAAAACATATATCTATTTAGGAAACATAAATCACATTATAGGTTTCGATATTATATTATTTGCGAATTTCTTTTTTTTTTTTGCAGGGGCGGATCCAGAAATTTTCGAAAGGGGGGGTTCCACATACTGGGTTCTGTGGGCAAAAGGGGGGGGGAGTTCCAGACCAATTTTACTGTAAATCTACACAAAATTTAAAAATTTCGGAGGAAAGGGGGGTCCGACCCCCAAAACCCCCCTCTGGATCCGCCACTGTTTTAAAAAGTTGCAAAATCAAAAGTTTATATAACATTGATGATGAATGAATCAACGACTAAAATGAAATAAAAAGACGTATGCTTTTATCTATTTACAGCCAATTTCCTATTGACATATTTTTTGGACACAGTGAGTCAATTATTCCAATTTTCACTGCATTAAAGCTCTTCAAGGATTCTGACAAACTCACTGCAGACATGTATGATGATCCAAAAGTAACAAACAGACTTTTTCGCACCAGCACGATTGCACCATTCTCTGCAAACATTGCCATAGCTCTGTACAGGTGTGATGGAGCAGATGACTTTTTCATCCAGATGTACGTCAATGAGAAACTTGTTTCATCACTTCCGGCGTGCGGCGGGTCGACTTGTTCTTACTCAGATGTCAAGGAATACTACGACGACTTGGTTGATTGTGATTTTGATGACATTTGCGACGACTCCGTTTCAAGCACACCACAGATTAAAATGTCAATTATATGCTTGTTATTTTGCATACTTTTGACGTGTATATATAAACGTCCTTAGAGGAAGAAAACATTTTCTTACAATTGTATTATTTGTTTGTTTGGATATTTCAGAAATGCATGTAATGGTGCAATGTTCACTAACATTTACAAGATACATTATGTATGGTGACTTACTGTAGTCCATGCCAGCACACTTGTGAAGGGTATGATGTTTTATTGGCCTTTTTGTCTGGTTGTCCGTCATTATATTATAGTGTCAACATAAATCCTCTTAAAACGATATTTGACCATTTGCCCTGGAAACTCACATGTCCACATATATGTGGAATAGTATTCTGAAAAGATTATATCTTCAACAAAAGTATTCTTTACCCCGAATGGATCAATAAATACTTATATATTTTGTAAAGAGACGCTGATCTTATGGATTATTATCTATTCTTAATGTATCATTTTAAGGACAATAAAATGTCTGTTATAAGATAATATTTTTATTGTAATCTATCTATCTATCACTTTACGTAATACTGCAAGTTTTCAAAAAATTCGGTAAAAATCCCATTGGTAAGAAGTCGCTTCATTGTACGTTAAATGGGATCAGACCATCGTCACCTTAGTTTATTCGCCTAACACCCATCCTGCACCAACACTCTTATCAAAGGCTAAATTGTAGTTGAAATTTTCGAACATTATAATTATAATTCCAAGCATATAATTAAAAGCAATTACAAAACTACCAGACTGGGACGATCAGTCTAAAATGAGGAAAAGACAAAACGAGGCACAGACATTCAGAAGTTGAAAATTGCTATATATAGTCCCGACACTTGGGACAGAATCGTGATTGTTCTGGGTGGCAAATAGGCCAGCAGCAACGCTATGCTTGTCTATAAAAGTCCACTTAAGAGCGCTAAGAAACCTGACATTGGATCAGGCCGCTTTGCTCACAAAGAGACTGGGATGTGTGGCCAAGGGTAATCAGGGTATAATGCGGAAAACCTGACCGGAAACCATAGTGGTGCACCGTGTTTGGAAAAATGGCACGATCCTCGCAAGTTAAAGAACCTTGCTGCAGGTCTCGGTAAAAGTAGGACCCGTACATTCCTCATGTAGGAGGCTAAATTGCCCGTCCCTACCCATCACTCCTTATTCTCCAGTGGAAGTCAAAACTCTCCTCCCCGTTGGGCCTTGTGTCCCCTTTCCTCCAGTTCATCATCATCATTTCATGTTCATTGTATCACCCCTAAATCATGCTGTTTGGGAGTAAAGCAATTAAAATTAACTATCTAACTAACTAAATAACTGACTTGGGACAGGGATTTCAAATGAAATAATGGATTAAACGTGTTTTGTGGTGCCAAACTTTCATCTTTCATTTCGAAATAATAATATGGATAAAGAGGTAATCATCTTCATACAAAAACCAGCCAAACACAAACAAACAATTACTCACTATTTCGTCTATTCCGTATTCCGTATTTGATTTTTGTCCACCAGTGACTGATAACGAAGAAAAAATTTATGAATTATTCTCAAATTTAAATAAAATTGTGATATTGTCAAGCTCATATGGTAGCATAAAAGAAGGATCCACATTTAGGCAATTTGGCAATACAATGTTTAAAAAAAAAAAAAATTACGTTTCGGCTAATAGCAGTCGACGTTCAGGCTAAAACTTAATTGGACGAATTAAAGGTAAAATACAAGAACATATTATTCATTTTGAACATTTTTATGCCCCATCTACGAACGTTCGTCCGTCTGTTTGATCGTCCCAAATACCCATATTTCCAAATTCCCACTTACTTGCAAATGCCACATCAATCATATTGGTATGGTAGGTGCACATCGTAATGCTAAGCACAAAGCATGCTGGATGTGACCTATATTTGCCGCATGAATGACCACTTTTAGGAGGATGGTTAAAGTCTATTCCCACTTACTAAAAAATGCCACATCAATCATATTGGTATGGTACGTGCACCTAGTGATGCTAAGCACAATGCATGCTTCGGATGCTGGATGTGACCTATATTTTCCGCATGAATGACCACTTTCAGAAGAATGGTTAAAGTCTATTCCCATTTACTGACAAATGCCACATCAATCATATTGGTATGGTAGGTGCACCTAGTGATGCTAAGCACAATGCACTTTTGAAGGTACTTACCATACAGTCGATAGCTACGATTTTTCTACTTTGTACACTAACCTTCCTCACTGTCTTATTAAAAAACAATTTGAATATCTGGTTAAATTGTGTTTCGATAAATCTAAAAGTGACTATATCTGCTCTAAAGTTTCTAAATTATTTAATAAATCGTTTTTTAGCAACGAGACTCATAAAGGTTACGTCAATTGGACTGATGCAGAAATGATAACTGCTCTAAATTATCTTTTGGACAACATTTATATTCGTTTTGGGAAAACAATTTATCGCCAAGTCATTGGTATCCCTATGGGAACTTATTGTGCCCCACTTATTGCTGATCTTTTCTTGTATTGTTATGAATCCCAATTTATGGCAAAACTTCAAAAAGACCCCAACAGACAACATCTCATTGAAACTTTTAATTATACAAACATATATTTAGACGACATTCTTTCACTAAACAATCCCACATTTTCTAATTTTATTACGGAAATTTATCCCAAGGAATTAACTTTGAATAAACCTAACCTTACCGGTGATAGATGCCCATTTTTAGATCTAGATTTAAGTATAATCAATGGAAAATTACACACTAAAATATATGATAAACGGGATGACTTTTCATTTCCTATTGTGAATTTTCCTTTTCTAGAGGGAGATGTACCACTTGCTCCGTCTTACGGAGTATATATTTCACAGTTGGTAAGATATGCTCGGATCTGCAGTGGTGTGTCTGATTTTAATGATAAAAACCGGTGTATTACAAAAAAATTACTAAAACAAGGATTTCGTTACCACAAATTAGTGAAGTCGTTTACTAAGTTTTATCATAAATATCTATACCTTATTGGAAAATTAAACTGTACACGACGACTTTTGATTGTAAAGGGAATATCCCATTCAGATTTCTACGGTAATGTTGTTTATAGAGCAAATAAATTCAAAAACAATCCCTTGGGAATGCAAAATTGGCTTAAAACTTTATTAAATAAAGGTTATGAAATGGATATTTAAGTAAAATCTTTGAATTTAGTCTTCTTTGGTAAAAATATTGATAATTTGATACTTACTTTAAAATGTTAATTGCCTTTTTATACTTATGTCATTTTTTAGCATTACAGCGGTCAAGTGTGTCGGTTTTGTGTGATGATACATCATCAAATCAAGTGTTTGACGTGTTGTGTCGGATTTAAAATCGACATACTTGATTTTTTTACATCAGTCGATGGATGCTTCTTAGCTAGCTGTCAGTAACTTCGAGTGTTCTCAAGAGAGTATCTTCACAGGGGAGAATCGGTATATCGGTAAAAATGAGCGTGAACAATTTTCCTATGGCGGTCAAGTATTGTGCGTGATCGCGAACAATTTTGTACCGGATCGTGAGCAACGCATATTGGATTTTTTTCGTAGAAGGTCAGTCTTTTTTCTTTTATAGCACGTTATAAAAAGCAAAATTAAAAAAAACAAATTATGTCTGGCAAAATGGTTTAACTTAATAAATTGAAACATGAAAGCCGTTTTACTTAAAATTGAATAGCTTTCTCAAACTTTGAAAAGGCAGATAGTATGTTGATATAAAAAGGTCAGAATTTAACACATTTTGTAAACAAAACATGTGTGGTCTGCTTCATATTAATATTAAAATGCATGAAATATGGTGTTTTAGATTCAAATATCATTATTTCATTTACCAAGAGCTAAAAAATATATCTTCTTTCAAATGCAAGAGAAAAAAGTGGACATTTTATGTAGTTTTTGTTATTTTTGGGATCGCGAAAAATTTGGCACCGCTGGTTTTTGATCGTCAACTATGATCGCGAACAATTTATTAATTAATATCGAATGTATTAGATAATGAAGAGTTTAAGCGTTTGAATAGATTGACATGTATATATAAAACTTAATTAAAGATGATATATCAATCAAACGAAACACACTATTTTATTGAAAGTTTGAAAGTGATAATTTTGCAAACAACTTCTATTTGAAAAAATAAAATGTTTTTTAAACTTATTCTATAAAACTAAACAATGCTTACCTTGACCGGTGCACTCTACTTTACATTGTCATTCTACAGAGAACGCGAGTCGAGGAAAGGTTTTTGCCTTGCTTATATTAGAACATTTAAAACGTCAACAATTTTAAGTACTAATATTTTTTCAGCATTTACAGGGTGGCAAATCGATGACAAATAAACACAAATTTCAATTGAATTAGCATGCTAAAAAAAGAAACTGTTTACTCCTTACCAGCCATCTATACATTTCTTCTCGTTACGACTTCAATTCAACGTTGTCGATTACTACTCATTTGCTTTTGTGAAATTTATTCGTTTCTTTAGCTCCAAGTTAGCTATTGCCATCACTTGATGTCCGTCGTCGTCGTCGTTTGTCGTCTGTCGTCTGTCATCGTCTGTTAACAATTTTTTCAAAAATATTTGACCCTTAATCTCGAAGTATATGTCATGTCCCGACATTTACCGTATATAGTAGAGTAGACGACACCTTGATTTGAAAAATTTAATGTCCCCACCGAACATACTCACATATTATATATCGTTGGAAAGAGCAGGACCTAAGCAATCGAAATATGCTTGTCGTAAGAATCAGAGTTGGTCGAGTTTTCAGAAATTCAAGGTCAAAGGTCAATAGGTGAAAAAACTAAAAAAAACAACCGTAAATGTGTTTTTCATTTCCGTACTTATTTGTGGTCAAAATTGAAACAACTGATCGGAAATATATGATATAATGTCTAAACAAATATTTTAATTGAAAAAAATTCGATAGTACTACCGTTTATCATTAATAATTTAATCTATTTACATGAAGGTCGAATTTCCCCCCTTTTTGTGGAGGAATTTTCAGCGCTATTATTTTTTTATTTAAATATAATTTTCTGTTTTTGTTTCAAGTTTGTCTTACAGTAAACATACCAAATATGTTTTCTAAAATGTTATTTGGCCATATAATCATTAAAAACTGTGTTTAAGAGATCATTAAAAAGGGGGATATTATGAACAATAGATTAAAACAAACCTTCTAAACTAAGTTGACACATTGTTAAAAGGTTCTAATGCTTTTTACCATTTATCTCAATACATTTAGGGCAAGTAAGGTTTATAGGCCTACGTTATTTGTTTTTTAGGACTTCAAACCTTATATTGTAATCGTTCACACTCCTGTCCAAAATACCAGGGGCGCCAATATAGAATGACTGATCATACCTACAGAACTTTATAGAATTTGATTAAAGTTACATATGATATTTTGAATATTACACCATTGATTGTTTAATACGAAAAAAATTTAATTCGAGTCTAATTAGGGATTTACTCGTGTGAAAACAGGGACTTTGCATATTTGGACGAAGGTGTACCTTTCTTGAAACCGCTATTGCTTCTACATTATTGCACGAATCTCGCTGAAAATTTCACACAAAGGTGGTCGCATGTTGTTATTTTTGTTTTGACCTATAAGATTTTGATAAGAATTATAAAAGGGGAAGTTGATAAGCGAAACAAGTGTTTTGTCATCCGTACACAAAATGTGATATTTTACTCTTATCGCCATTTTTTTCCTTTGAACCATCTTTGATTTTTTCGAAATTCAGGTATTTTCTTTTCCTTAATGTGTAATTGTAATAATTTTGTTTTAGATTGTATCTAGAAAATGTTTGTGGTTTTATACTGACTAAAACTTAACAAAGCCACCCAAGGACCGTATAGTTCTAATCCAGCACAGAATCGCCATCTTTGCTAAAAATTTCATAAAACTTGGACAAAAGTATTGTTACATATTGTAGTTCAACATATCTATTTACCTTATTCATTGAATGAAAAATAAGGATTCGCCATAGTAAAGTAAGGAAATTTGTAGGCTAAGGTGAGGGGGGTACCCCACTCTTAGCCTCAACAACTCCTTTATAACTGCTTCAAATTTCACAAAACTTTACAGAATCTTTCTCACATAATGATACTTCCATTTTAAAAGTTTATTTTGTATAAAACCTGCTGAAAAGTGTTTGTAGTTTGGTAATATATCGTATTTTTGATTTCTGGCCATGAAAAAAAAAACACAGATAATTTTCGCTATATCTCATTAACGACAATTACAAATATGATAATTTTTTGACAAAATCTTGGTAAAATTATTTTGATTCACAGATTATGTTTATTTTTTGTTCAATCTCGAATTCAGCGATTCTTACAACAAATCATTCAAGAATGGCTTTTGGACACAAGGGCACTAATTGTATATGTCCTGATAAACGTTAAGTTAACTAATGCTTGAAAATTAACGAAATGTCTAATAAATCTTTTATTTTATATAGTGTCATATTTCCCTTTATGATCGATGTTATGCCTTTATGAATGGCTATTCCATGTTTTACTGAATAGCCATTTTTTAACTAGAAGTACTAGTCTGTTATTCACAACTTTTATTTTTTTTTCTTGAAACTTAATGAAACTTTCGCAAAATCTTTTTAACCAATTGTCTTTATGTATCTGATGTTAAACAAGAACTGCGAGAAAGCTCACTGAGGATTCCCCCGCTTCATAATATGGAATCTACATGTAGAAAAAAAAAGTTCAATTATCTCGCTTGACTGATATCAAAAATCAAAAACAAGTTTCATCAGCATGTTTATACAGTATACATACTTCATGTTAAGTTCGATCAAAAACCATAGGCCAGTTACAAAGAAATTCTACATAAAAGATTTATGTGTTTTCTCGTGCTGTTCTTGTTCATGTTCACCGGGTTTGCCGTTACTCTTTCGGACTTTTGACACGCGAATGTACCATTGACGCCTGTTTGTCCAGATATGTTATTGGTTTTTTTTATTGATGAACGATAAGAATATAAAGACGTTACTTTGGACAATGAGTACCCTTAAAACATTAATGTCATTTGCAAATTGTAGCCTTTTTGAGTAGTCTGGAACGATGCGAAACTCCTACCTTAGAGTACCAGGTTACTAATGCAAAATTATGAAAATTACTAAAATTGCACTGTATTGGAAAGAAAAAAAACATCACTTTTTCAACAAATATTGCTGCAATTCTCATTCTATATACGTACACTGAAAAAAAATCACCATTAAAATGTCCAATTTAAAAAAAAAGATAGAAACCACTGATCAATCAGATGAAAGCTATATACAGCTATTGAGGCTTTAGGGTAGCGATTTTGGATTTTTCGAAAAAAAATGTTGCCTGTCTGAACAAGTTATAAAGGAGGTTCTTTAAGTTGCACTTTTATCTTTTACATAACTTAAAACCTTGCTACTGGACAAAATTTACAGTTTTTAATGATTTTATCATGAACATACTCATAATGATACAAAAAATTGTTATTCATTATAATCACGAATTAAATATTAAAATTATCATTAAATCGAAGGTTTAATTAGAAATATATATTATATTTAATGTGGTCACGCTGTCCTGTTCACGATCGAATTTTGCAGGTACCTAATTGTTCGCGATCATAAAAGGCAAATTCTGAATCGTTTTTACACTCCCCCCCCCCCTAAATATTCCATTTAAGTTAAATAAATGGAATATTTTATATTTAGAGACATTTTCAATGTTAAATATCAAAATATTTTTCAGTTTTTTAACATATTTAAAGTTTTATTTGAAATAAATTGTTCTTTTAATTCAACTATCATGTAAAAAACATTGGGTAGGATAGCGCCTTTACGTTTTTAGATAAATGGAATTTCCAAAGCAAAATGTTAAAATGTATTTCAGTAAAGGAAACATAGTTATTTTGCCAGACGCTTTTAGTTTATTGAATGACGTTTGTAATTTCTTAATTTTTAGTAAATTCTATGAAATCACGCCAATATGCGTTGTTCACGATCCGGTACAAAATTGTTCGCGATCACGCACAATACTTGACCGCCATAGGAAAATTGTTCCCGCTCATTTTTACCGATATACCGATTCTCCCCTGTGATCTTTACGTCCCGTTAAATATCTGTTGTCCTTTTGTCTCAGATACTCTCTTGTTGAATTGAACTTCTATCGATTTGATTTTTACTGTGTGTTAGTTTGTGCTTTGTTATTGATTATCATTTGGGGGAAGGTTGGCGCCAAAAAACTAGTTTAACCCCGCCACATTTTAATGTGCCTGTCCTAAGCCAGGAATCTTTATCAAAGCTTATGTTTGTATTTAGTCGAATTTATGTTAATTGTTTTTTGTCAAGAAGAGGGTCTTTCAATGCACTTTGGGATGATTGGGCTTGAATCATATGTATTTTATTTTCAATCCAGGGGCCAATTGAAAAACAGCGAGCAGCGACCGCTGGTCACATTGAAGGCTGCTGGCTGTTTTCCATTGTGGATATTTAAAATATACGTTTATAATGTAGGTTGTGTCGCGTACACTTATTCCACATCTCATTTTCTTCTATGCTTCGGATGCTGGATGTGACCTATCTTTTCCGCATGAATGACCACTTTCAGACGAATGGTTAAAGTTTATTCCCACTTACTGACAAATGCTACATCAATCATATTGGTATGGTAGGTTCACCTAGTGATGCATAGCACAATGCATGCTTCGGATGCTGAATGTGACCTATATTTTTCGCATGAATGACCACTTTCAGATGAATGATTAAAGTCTATTCCAGATTACTGCCAAATGCCACATCAATCATATTGGTTTTGTAGGTGCATCTAGTGATGCTAAGCACAATGCATGCTTCGGATGCTTGATGTGACCTATCTTTTTCTTATGAATGACCACTTTCAGAAGTATGAATAAAGTCCATTTCAACTTACTGACAAGAGCCACATCAACCATATTGGTATGGTAGGTGTACCTAGTGATGCTTAGCACAATACACGTTCGGATGCTTGATGTGAACTATATTTTCCGCATGAATGACCACTTTCAGAAGAATGATTAAAGTCCATTTCAACTTACTGACAAGAGCCACATCAACCATATTGGTATGGTAGGTGTACCTAGTGATGCTAAGCACAATGCATTCTTCGGATTCTGGATTTGACATATATATATTTTCCGCGTGGATGACCTCTTACAGAAGAATGGTTAAAGTCCATTCCCATTTACTGACATGCGCCACATCAATTATTTTGGTATGGGTATGGTAGGTGCACCAAGTGATGCTAAGCAGAATGTATGCTTCAGATGCTGGTTGTGACCTATATTTTCCGCATGAATGACCACATATAGTAGAATGGTAAAAGTCCATACAATAATACTCTTGGAACAACTTTATGGTTTAGTGATTGTGGAAAGAAATAAATTTTGCGAGATGGGGCATTATGTCTGTTGGACATATTCTTGTTTTAAGATTACTTTTACAGAAAAAATAAAATCTGCCCCTTCGGTGGGATAGGTGGGGTAGGTTTTCGTATATCCCATTCGTAAATGAGGGTCTAGTTTGACTTTACACTTATTCCACATCTCATTATTTTTTATTTAACATCCTGGAGCAGTCACTGTTGATGTGTTGGTCTTGTTTAAAGCTTTACATTTTGAGGTTTTGCAATTCAAAGCTATATCTATGTTCTTTGAAGTCACATTTATTTGGAAAGAAAATCCACCTAGATCTAAGCATTCGTCTTAGTAATTTTAATCATACACTATCCATCGTAAAATGTTATAAGAAGACCAAGTGATTTGTATTTTTTATACAAGGTTGATGGATGGATTTAAAAGGAATTAAAACTGGTATACACAAGTATGTGGCATTTCTATTAAAATTATTTTGGCGGGATCAAAATTGGAAAAGTTTTACACCTATATGTATATGATTTATATAGACTTTGGTAAAAATCTACCCTTTTGCCTGTCCAGGTAAAAATCTAATTAGCCCTACGTCGAGTGTTATTAGCCTAAATGAAAATCTGTATTTCTAAATTTTTAGTCCAAATTTAACGCACCCGCTTAAAATGCTATAACTTTTAGGAAATCTTAGAGGACATGCGTCTACAAAGTATTCATGGCGTTGCAATATAATCAACAGCAATTCCGCAAAATGACTGCAAAATCCAAGTTTACAGTGAAAACGACATCCTTATTGGTTCTTTGCATTTTAAGTTTTCATTTAGGATTGGGACCTTTCATACTCGATCTATTGATAATTTGTTAATTTATATAATTTATACAGAAGGCGTATTTGTATGCAAATCTGATATGCTAACTCTCGCACTCAATGTGCGCAAAATAAATAAATGAATAAAAATTGATAAATAAAAAATCAAAAAAAAAAAAACGTGCAAAATAATAATTTCTTTATACAAATCGGGGATGATAAATATTTTGTTTACAATTTGAACATTAGTCTGTTTCTTTTTTTTCTGATTTACTCATATTGGTGCTCCTGTTTAGTATGTTATTATGGAAACGTTGGAATTTGTCTTTTTAAATCTGAGCTTGGGAATCGAGTTTCTTTGCTTACATAATCTTAATTTTAACGCATTTTTTTATATTTAAAATATCGATTTAACAGAACAAAAACTGTGGCTTTCAACAATTCAAGTTCTTATAGTTTAAAGATTAAAATCCATTGTTAAAATTGGGAATGTCTTGCACAATAGTTTAATCGTTGATTTTATATAATTTTGAACTTAACGGCTTATAGTTTTAATATAATTTGTATATAAAAAGACTTATAAAATAAATTATATTAATCAAATAATAAGTGAACACGAAGGTAAGTTTTTCATTAATCATATGTTATTCTTTTCATTGAAGAAAAATATTTTAAAAAATCCAAAATTTGTACCATCAAATGTAAGTTAACATTTAACATACATGAAATAGAATGGGTCATCATTTGGAATTCTACAATGTTTTAACTTATATTCTTTATGGAAAAAGACACTTTCTAAAGTCAATTATTTGCCGACCAGAGTCCAACATCGAAGAAACTTCTTGAGGCAATTGATTTTACAATTTAAGGTATCCAATCAATATTCTTGGCAACATGTTCAAGTACTAGTATTGTCTCAAAATGATGCTATTCACACGAAAAAGAAGGAACGATGTTTTCCCATATAAATGCAGAGCAATGCTCAATGCACGTTTTAAAACAACCAGGCTTCATAAACAGGAAAGGAAAAACTATTAGATTATTTAAGATTTAAAAAAAAATTAACATAGACAATAATGAGATGTGGAATGATATACCTACATAAACACGCGGCAATTTAATTCCACAATTGAAGACAATTGTTCTCAATACCGGTATGACCTGTGGTCGCTGCTTGTCATTCGTCTTGCATATTATATTTTACGCTGTAATAGCAGAAAACTGCAAAGTAAAAGAAATATATGCTTTTATAGCATTTCAGTCTCAAAACAGTTTGATTCTTATTGCAGATGTTACGGACATTACTTTTTAAGAATCTAAACAACTTTAAGAAGAAACATCATCTAATTTTCAATGATAGAATTCCAAATATTTTTATTGGTGAAATCTCATCAGAAAAGACGAACGTTTCTACTCTGTTACAAAGTTGTCTGTCACGTGATGTAAACCTCGCAATTCAATCTTTAACGGATGAGAATCAAAACGGATACGTGCTGGGTTCTATCGAAGTTCCACCTTGTTACAAAACGAACTTTCAAAATGTGAAACAGCTCATTTCAGGAGTAATAAAAACACCCAAGAATAAAATAGTGAAACTGGTATGGATGGATGTTGGTGATTCAGCAAAATCCATTCTGGTCTTATATGCTTACGGCATGGAGAATGGCCGATATAATTTAATCAACAGGAAAATAGTTCTGGGTAAAACTGAAATAGATGGAACAGCAGTTTCAACTATAATTCAACAAATATTGGAGGAAATAAATGTTGATGAAAATTTAGATATATTAGTTAAAGGGTTATTAAAAGCCACTGTTAATGAACCAACTGAGGAGGAGTTGAAAACATATGGTTGGATTTTAGATGGACACAGTATTAATGATTTTTTTAAGGCCATCGACGACCAAACTATTTTGAAAGATGTTGGACGCTCCTTTGTTGTTTCACTTCAAAACCCACTGGATAGAAACAATATGTGGACGTGGCGAAAAGAAACACAAGCACACAACAGCTCTCAGTCTTCTTCCTTTCAAGATGATATTTTGAATGAATTATTGAGCTGCTCAAACGAGGAATTAGATCAGAAAAAAGCAGACAGAATTTTTGACACGCTGATGCACCCATTAAAGTTTTCATTTAAGAAAACGGAAAACGACATATCAGTGAAGGATATTAAGTCTGAAAAGGTCTACAACCTCAGTGAAACTCCGGAAAGCGTTATTGCAGCTCGTAAATTCTCCTTGATGATGGCACTTAAGGACGTGCATACAATATGTTTAGAAGAGCCAGATCGTGGAATGCATCCAACTGTAATTGAAAAAATGAGAGAGATTCTTATCAAAGAAAGTATAGGAAAAGTTCTTATTGTAAGAACACAAAGTCCATATCTTATAAGCAGATCAACTTCTGAGTTTGCCAACATAATTCATCCCACACAGAATGGCAAATCAAGCGTAGTGACCTCGATCCAAAAACTTGGTTGTCACCTAAACGATGTCGACGTGATGAGAAAAATACTTTTTTCATCTAAAGTTTTGTTTGTAAAGGGGAAGAGCGAGAAGATTGTTATTGAGGGCATACAAGAACATTTGAATGCCTTTACCAATCTTACGGAAGAAACCATTGATCATATTACATGTAGACAGATCGTTGTTTTAGGAAGAAACAAATGCATAAAGGATGTAGCTAAATTTTGTCGGGAAGCTAACATTGCTGCTGCATGGGTATTTCATAGAGATAATTGCATCAAAACCGATCCAAACGACAAAACAAAAATCGCTAAAATAAAATTACCTCTTAAACAAGAAAAGATCCTCGAAGGTTTTATAGGGATTGATGTTAACACATTTCTAGAAGAAAATTTTGACAAGCTTTCAGAAGAGCTACAAAAGCACCAAGCTTTTTCCTGGAAGCTTGGCTCTCTTGAAGATACCA